>OY757015.1:71019988-71460455 GCA_963580285.1 Lucinisca nassula
TGAAACAAAAGACACTAATGGAAACATCAATAGCAGAAAGACAAAAGGACAGTTACTTTCCCACAAAATGGCCAATAGGCTATCCAAAATAAAATAATATAAGCGACACAAACACCCAAAGACAAACCATAACAAAAATAAACCGCGACAGAAGAACCGCCTTGGAACGGTCAAAAACTGGAAAAAATATTTTCATTGTTTAAAATGCCTATGCTTGAAAACAGGATTTCTGGTTCAGTTGTTCTTATCGGTACCTTATTGTTCTCTTCGAAGACTTTCAATGCTCGAGCTCTTTAATTGGCGTTTTGGGGCAAAAACTGCAAAATTAATTTTGTTTTAAACAAAAAGACTTAAAACAAGATATCTTGTTCAGTGGTTCATTTGGCTACATTCTGGTTCTCTTCTATTTGCTGCAGTTTGTTTAGCTCTGCAGTTTCTTTGTTAACATTACGATAACACACCCGTGCGACATAGTGCATTTTTCACATCACCAAAATGGCTACTTTTCTGATCAAAATCTGCTCAAAACATAGGCCTCATTTAGGCGGTTCTAATGAGTACCCATAACCTATGTCTTGGAGGAGAAAAAAAGAATAATAATGTATTACCCCGTAAACCCCAGTTTTCTCTATATAAAGTGGGGTTTAGGGGGTCTTCATTCACGGTTTTGTTCACGTGATGCAAAAGAAAATGTCAACTCTGGCCAAAAGCTGTACAATTGAAATTTTATTTTTAATAGCTTTCCCTGATCCAACTTCGGAACCCATGGGCGAGCTATATTGTCTTCTAACAACTCTTGCTTTATTCTTGGCTTTTCTCGACTCATGCGTTCACCGTCTTTTTACCAAGTACTATTTATCATGGGTAATGAGTGGGTGAGTGTTTGGGTTTTACGTCCCACCAACAGCTAAGGTCATACGGAGACGGACCTCGGTTTAAAGACTCATCCGAAAGTCTGGAGAAGCCCGGGATCGATCCTGCGATCCCTGGTTTACAAGTCGAGTATTGTAACCACTTCACCACGGAGGCTTCTATTTATCATGGGTAACTTCATGGTTAACTTTGCCTTGGTAACGCAACACTGGTAACAATAATGCTGGAGTTGAAATAATACGAAAAAAAATATGAAAAATTAGATTGTTGCATGCTCTATGATTTTCCATAGTGTTGGTAGGGTTGAGCTGCTTATTTGGGTTTTTATGCCCCCGGAATCTAAGAGATTCGGGGGCATATAGTTTTTGATCTGTCTGTCTGTGTGTCCGTTTGTCTGTCTACAAAAACCTTAACATTGGGCATAACTTTTGAATGGTAATAGATAGAGCTTTCATATTTCACATGTGTATACCTTATCACAAGACCTTTCCAGTGGTACCATAATTTTTGATATTGTGACCTTGAACTTGACCTTTGACCTATTTTTTTCAAAATTTTTAAAAACATTAACATTGGCCATAACTTTTGATTGGTAAGTGATAGGGCTTTCATATTTCATATGTGCATTCATTGTCACAAGACCTTTCTAGTAGTACCATAATTTTTGACCTTGTGACCGTGACCGTGATGTTTGACCTACTTTTTAAAAACTTTAACATTGGCCATACAGGGCTTTAGATAAGGCTGCGTACCGCGTAAATTACGAAAATAATTGGGAGGATACTCCTTTTTTCAAATCTGCTGCGTATCAGGTACGAAAAACAAATTAGCATTACGCATTTAATATTTTTTGAGAGCGTATTTGGAACGCACGTGAAATAAATGACGTGTGTAATAAAAGG
Organism: Lucinisca nassula; assembly: GCA_963580285.1. Classification (NCBI taxonomy): domain Eukaryota; kingdom Metazoa; phylum Mollusca; class Bivalvia; order Lucinida; family Lucinidae; genus Lucinisca; species Lucinisca nassula. Next base: position 71,021,764 of record OY757015.1, read on the forward strand.
CGGGAAATTCTCAAACGGGAAAATTATGCATTCATAAATTATTTCTAGGGAATCAAGTTTTATTGGGGTTGGGGTTACGGTCCTTTCAAGATTATATCACATATAGAGCCGATCCGATCGTTAATCAGGTGGGCGTAAACCGGAGTAATCTGAACTACAGTAAGACGAGCGAGCAGTGACGTCTCGGATCAGTCAGCGCACGCGCACGAGCCTTCATTAGCCTTATTTATTGGATGAGCAGGTCATTGCTCGACAGTATCGACGCGCATCAGTCTGCGCATCGCTGATTTTCCAAGCTGGGCTATACAAACGGACTTGCGTAGTTGTTGCGCATGTTGTTCTGACTTACATAGTGGTTGCGCATGCTGGTCTAAGTCTTCGAGTATCGTGCGACCAGTGAAGACTCGGAGTAGCCTGCGCATCATTGCAAACTGCTCAGTCTTCGCTGACCCCAAGAGCCTTTTGCAGGGATAGGTGAGAAAAAAGGTTGGCCGAGTTGCGCATGTTGATCTGGGTCTTTGCAAGCTGTTGTGCGACGCAGCTCGGTATATACACTGTTTACTTGTAATATTGTCGCAGACTGATCAAGCCGCGGGGATATTGCAAACACTAGCTTCGCATTTTGATCAGAGTCTTTGCAGATCATTGGAAAACCAGTGAAGACGCCCGTTCAGCCTGAGTTCTGAAACGTCAAATGACATGGATAAATTATTGAGTAGTCTCCCTTGAACAGATTACTTATTCAGTCATCGTTTATTTTTTGTATTGCTTTAATAACACGCTTTCAGATGAATCAAACAAATTATTTTTTATATCAATGTTATAATTCTATATTAAAAGATACCTAGAAGTTAAATAATCAAATGTTTTTTAAATAATAAACGTTGCTATTGCTTCGACCCAGTACACCATTTACTTGTGAAATGCATCAGTACTTTTAGCTTCACTAGCGTGTGAGGAGCCATCTGATCATAACGATTTTGATGGCGTTTCATAAACCAACACAAGGTGCCCAAATTTTCAGGCAAAAGTGCCCTAAAATCCTAGCTGGAGCACTGCAATCCTCAAGTTCTTTTCAGTTAACAGGAGTCTGTCTCTGCCGCACTTTTTGTGACAAAGGTCCTGACAGATTTTTGATTCAGTAACTGGTTCCGATTATAACATTGCCTGTAAGGAACCACGATTGGTCCCACGATCGAAGGGTGGAAGAAAACAAATATCCATGGACAATATATGATGAAATTGATATGGTTTTGAAAAGGAATTTTAAAAGTTTTAAAGAATATGAGTTTCACTCCATATCTTGGACAATAAAGTGAAGCTGATATTCTAAATTTTTAGAAACTCTTTGGTCACAATAATCAGCCATTGAAGTCCTGCTATCCGCCAAGACAACTGAACCCCAAAAGTTAGATTTCTCCGTCAACAAACTGCTCAGAAGAGATTTCAATATGACATTGTTTTGTCTGATTTGTGGCCAGGCATACTGCTTGTTTTCTAATAGACACAAATATTGAATATGTGTATATATAAGAAAACAAACAGTACACCTGGCCACAAATCAGTCCATAAAAACATTGTGTCGAGACTGCAAAATGAAGTTTTTTTTTTTTTTTTTTTTTCACTACTCTCAAAAATTTCTCGTTACTCCTTTTTTAAAAAAAGGACGAGTACTGTACTCTTTTGAAAAAAAAAATTATCTAAAGCCCTGCCGGCTATAACTTTCGATTGGTAAGTGGTAGGGCTTTCATATTTCACATGTGCACTCCTTGTCACAAGACCTTTCTAGTGGTACCATAATTTTTGACCTCTTGACCTTGACGTTTGACCTACTTTTATAAACTTTAACATTGGCCATAACTTTCGATTAGTAAGTAGTAGGGCTTTCATATTTCACACGTACACTCCTTGTCACAAGACCTTTCTAGTGGTACCATAATGTTTGTCCATCCAGACACCCCCCCCCCCCCCTCAAGGTCAAGGTCACTGTGGCTATTTTAAGAAAAACTTTGTCATCGCTCCAGCGCCAACATTTCTTTACTGATTTCAATATAACTTGACACAAATGTTCCTTATGACAATATCTCAAGGTCAAGGTCACTGTGGCCTTTTTTAGAAAAACTTTGTCATCGCTCTAGCGCCTACATTTCTTGGCCATACCTTTTGATTGCTTAGTGATACTGCTTTCATATTTAACATGCGCTGTCCGGGGGCATCAGTGTTTCACAAACACATCTTGTTCTAAGTTTAATGTGTGCCTTGTGTTCAATTGTAGTGAGCGCAGTAGCCCGCAGGATTCAACTATTGCTACCTTACAGAAGAAATTGCACGAAGTCGAAGAACAGAAACAAAGTCTTTTGATCAGGTACAGGCAACGCACCATCACATGAACAAGTCCATGAAATGAACACCCCCTTAACCGTACTATATATAGAGAAAACTTTGGTTTAAGGGGGTATACATTATTCTTCTTATTTCTGCTCCAAGACACAGGCTGTGGGTACTCGTTAGAACCGCCTCATTACTCGTTAGAACCGCCTCAATGAGGCGGTTCTAACGGGCACCCACAACCTATGTTTGCAAGTATAGATAAGAAAATTATCACGGATTTTCATTGGAAAAGTAGCCATGTGGAAAAATATCGCACGGGTGTGTGTAATGGATACGAAATTTGATATGTCTGAATACGATAGTATTTTATCATTCAATTTTACTTTGCAAAATAGCAGACGCCTATTAAGCGTAGATATATAACGGCACTGTGACGACCTTCGTTGATAGTCGGCTGACTGCGCCAGTAATCGGAGAATCAGGCGTTACTCTGAGGATATACGGCCATCTTTTCCATTACGCAGATCAGTTCCCTATAATCAATCGGCAGATAGAGGTTGGAATATATAAAATGGGGAAAAAATACCAGACTCGAGGAGCAAATAACTCCCGCGTTGTCTGTTGACGAGATGTCGTAGACAAGGTAGTTTGTGTCCGTGTAGCTTCTGGTTGGCTACAGTCTTCAAAATCTTTTGTCCTATGGTCCGAAGCCATACGGGATGAAACTACGGTTTCAGCAGTGCTGGCCCAGGTACTAGCATGGTTTCGAACCACATCAAGAGGGTCTCATACCAAATCATCGTTGATTAGTCTGTAACTAAACTGCTGCCTTCCCAAACCATAGGCTATATGGTGTGCACGCATATTTAATATAGGCCAGTGATGGCGGTTCAGTTTAGATTATATTTCAGGACCAGTCGCAGGGATCCAGCCCGTTCTAGGACTGGATATGGTCTAAGGTGTGTGGCCTGGGTGTCAAAAAGCTGAGATCCGCATTTGAGCTCTTAGTGTTAGAGTTCCTCTGTAGAAGTCGGTGGTTTTGGGTACAGCGCACAGTAGCTACCAACTGCATAATTGAAGTCGATTTATTTCGGCTGTGATTCGTTCGACGTAAGAACATGCAATACGTGCCGCTCGTAACTAGACCGTTATGTAAACACCAATAGCGGAAATCCAAAAGGACAGATACTTTCCATTGGCTATCCAAAACAAACCATAACAAAAATAAACCGCGACAGAAGAACCGCCTTGGAACGGTCAGTGAAACGAATTCCTCTGGTGGGCTTAAATCGATTTTACGCTGCCGATATCCGCGCCCTTACTTCAGTCGCGATTAAGACAAATAATTTGTTCATTTCAAATGAAGGCCTCCTAACTCATCAGTGCAACATCTCCGAGAACACAAAATTAAAACAACCCCAGAGATGAAACAACGGCGAGGACTCGACAGCAAGAAACCACTGAAATGCCGGAGCAAACGAAAACCAACAGTTAGACTCCGATGGGGCCGACCAGAGACAGAACATCAGGCACCAACAAACATTACATAAAATTCAATTCTATTTTAATTCTCAGTTAGCCTTTAAGCTGGAACCGTCAAAGAATCTGTGGCCTGACCACCCGGCGTGCAACTAAAGAGGAAAGCAAAGATGTCAACCATGATTGTTTTTCCTACTATGCATGCAGTCTGTCGTATACCATTTATGTTGTACCCAATCGTTTTATATCGAAGAATGGTTTTACCAAGTTGGGTGCTTAAATCATTGCTAGTATATATTTTTCAGAATTTATATACTAAGTCACCACAAAATTCGTCTTCCTATAGACCTTGTTGCAGAAGAGTTTTAAGTCTAACATTGTATTTTGAAATTAAATCGGAATGACGTCTATAAAATATTGAAAAGGCTTTGCGTAGTTTATGATACCGATAATCCTGATTAAGATGTTAAACAGTTAACAATTTATTACGACTGTTGAAGTCAGTTACATGACTAAACACTATGGCAAATCGAGTCGAATTAATTGCGAAATATAAAACCCTTGGAATGCTGCACGAGAAACGTCACCATCCAAAAAAGGAAAATTTACAATCTCAAAATCAAAATCATCGCGTTTATCATAAGTATGGCAAGAAATAAACCCCTCTACACTGGATAGGTGTAAATCCAAAACGTGGCCTCGGTGTCAGACGAATTTGCTTTATCTAACTGTTAGGGGAGTTAATTTGACTGATCAAACCATCGATATAGGTATTGTCAATATTTAATAAACCATCCATATATCTAAGCGTCGAGCTAAAGGCTTCAATGCTTTCAGATTGGTATTCAAGGGAAAGGGACATGATGAAGTCTCTTTCAAAACAAAACAAGAACAGATCAGCCAAAGGGGTGCACAATTCGAACCCATCAGGATAAAAAATCTGTTCTAACGCTGATGTACTTTGCCAAAATCGAATATTCTATCGTGTTTGATAATGACACTGGTTGAATACGACCTCATAAGCGCCGCCGTTAAGGTTGACGTCACTAAACTTCAGAATCGTCTCATCATAATATGGCGGACGTTGGCAACCCAAGTGACTGCAGCATTACAAATACACGCTCAGAAATGGATTTTTTGCTAGAAAAAGAATCCTACATGGGTGTGAGGGGTGGATAGAAAAATCCGTCCCCCGGGATCACTGTCCGGCATCACTCGACAAGCCTCCTGATGCCGGACAGTGACCCTCGGGACGGATTTTTCCATCCACCCCTAACGCCTATGTAAAATTCTTATATTCTGCTGACCTACTCGTTCGTCTCTTGCCCGTTTATAGATGGACTACTTTAACGCATTCGCTGAAGTGCATTCTATAAAATTTATCACATAGGGTAAATGGGATTGGGTGCATTAAAAACATATATTAAGCCCCAAACATAGTGATCTTTAGGAATTATGCTAGGTACCTCAGTAACCCTAAATTTTGCCGTTGGTTTACACTGAATAGATAAATTTAGCCATACCAGTTTATGACTATCAACCAATCAAATTACTTGGTAAAACGTATTCGTTAAATTCACAGGCAACATGGCAAACATTGTAGGTTATTCTGAATCTGCACTGTTGGATAAGGGTTAATAGTGTAGTTTATATTTTCTTGTCCTTTGGGACCATTGATTGCATTGTAGAATTCTGAAAATATTTGAGGGTCACTGACGAGGCCTGATTGGCCGAAACTAGCTAGTCTGGCCCAGAAAACATGAACACCTCATATTTTTCAGTTCTGTGGTGTATTCCAGGCTTCCGAAGGATAACCCTTTTACAGAACATACTTAAATAAATCTATTTATGTCCTTGTTCAGAGTCAGCGAACTTGCTGGGGCAAAGCTGGCGGCAGGAAATCCCAATATAGTGGATATCAGTGATGAGAACCGCGCAACCAAATTAGCAGAACGGTATAACGAACTGTATGACAATGGTTGGACAGATAGTTTTTCTGCTCTTGTTGATGCTGGGAATGAGGATCAAGCGGCAATAGAAAAACTACGGAATACATTTATGGTATGTAAATGTTATTCTTGCACACCAGATAAGGAAATCCATAGTTTAAGCTTGGGAACGAATTCTGTTCTTACCCTGGAGTTCTTACCCGAAATCGAATGTTCTCGCGTGTTTGATAAATGCACCGGTTGAATACGACCACATATGCGCCGTCGTTAATGTTGACGACACAGCAAGTTAGGTGACGTCACTAAACATTCCTGTACTGTCATCACAATATGGCGGACGTCGGTACTCGAAGTGACTGCAGCATTAAAAATCCGCGCTAAGTTATGCAAGAAAAAGGATCCTTTATGGGTGTGAGGGGTGGATAGAACAATACGTCCCTCGGGATCACTGTCCGGCATCACGAGGCAAGCCTCGTGATGCCGGACAGTGACCCTCGGGACGGATTTTTCCATCCATCCCTGGCACCCATATAAGATTCTTATATTCTGGTTGGTGTTCCGTGTTTCGAAACGGTTGGGGGGGGGGGTCTTCCTGAAGCTAGTGGTGTAAGTGTCGTATAGCGGTTGTATAACGTTTCCCCGTACTTCTTCATACATGTACTGAGGGCATACTGTCCGAGTTAAATCGACTGTTTTACGGTCGAAAATTTTGATTTAATGCGACGCGCCACCGGAGCCGTAAAACGCAATTTGCGATCGTAAAACCGACGATCTACCTCCCCAAATGAAAATTTTCAATACAGTAATCCCCACTCTAGGCAAATACGCGTTACATAGGCAAATCGGTTTCAAAAGAAGAAAAATGTATAAGCATCATTCTAATGCAATTACAGTTATTTTGTTTAAAAATGTTCTTTGTGCCCAAAACGGCAGTGAGCTCCGAAACCAAATACCAACCAATGAAAAGTGACGTTACACAATTACGTCGGATTTCCGACAGTATATCGTAGAATATACTGACGAAAATCCTTGTGTTATCCATTCAGACGTCGCGTTACATAGGCAAGTGCATTAGAATGATGTTTATTCTTTTTTCTTCTTTATATAAGCAACATCGGGCGCATTTCTGACATCGACTATAAGAATCTTACATGTATGTCAGGGATGGAAGCTGCCAAGTGATGCCGAACAGTGATCCCAGGGACGATTGTTTCCTATCTATCCTCCACACACATGAAAGATTATTTTTTGTCGGTTGTATACCTTTCGTTTCGTTCCATTATTTTTTTTTATAATGCTGTCACTTCGAGAGACAATAATGCGACGTTTTTGACGTCACTGTACGCGCAGTGCCGTCAAACTAAACGCTGGCATACTTGATCAGTGCACATCAAACACGTAAAATCCATCGATCTTTTTTTCTATCCCTGGGTAGGATAACCTGGGATTGGATAAAAATTTATATTCCAGAGTTAATTCCAAGATTTCCTTGTCTGGTGTGCAAGAACATTAATTCCAGGGTCATTGATGATGCGTAATTTGACGAAGATAGCTAGTCTGGCCCAGAAAACTTAAGGGGAATGGAAACACCCACCATTTATCCGCCATTTTTCAATCGGGACTTCCTGTTAGCTTTTCTATAGGCTCAGTCCTGCTGAACAAGTGGTCAAATCTTAGAGGAAAGAATTTGCTCCCTAGGAGCAAATTCTTCCCTTTAAGATTTGACCCTTATTGGCATGGCAGACAAAAAACTTTTGCAGGTGTTGCCCCCCCCCCCCCCCCCCACACCCCCGAAGGTGTTCCAAGTCCCCTTAATACCTTATTTTCATTCTTCTGTGTGTTCCTTGTTCACCTTCTAAAAGCACCCATTTATACTGATTGTGCGCCTTTATTTGTGAATTCATCTGTAATGGCTTCAAACAACATTTTTTTTTGTTATTTCTGCACCAAACATAAGATTTCAAGATGATCGTTAGGATCGATCTGCAACCTCAGCGAGGCGGTTCTAACACAAATCCAGGACTTATGATATGATTCTAAGGACAAAAATATATTCCTGTTCTCTGTAAACCCTACTTTTCTGTTATTTAGTGGACGTGTTATTATTTTAACCAACCTTGTAGATAGAAACGCATACGACATTTCAGTTATTAACGTCAAATGATATAGAGAAAACAAGAATTTACATTTTTCCTGGAAAATATAGAGCTTTGGCTTAATACCAATTCTTTTCATAAAATCATGTTTTTTTTCAGGCTATCTTCGACGAATGCAAACGTTTCGCAGAAGAAGACTTGACGTCTTTTAACAGTAATGTCTTAGAAAAATTTCATTACGATGAGCAAGTAAGTACATGTAACGATGTATTTTAACGATACGTTTCACTTCAAACAATGAGTATGTTCGCTGATTTTCATTGAGAAAGTCCTTATGGAAGCCCATTTCATTTTTCTTGGGCAAGCATAATCAACCAAATCAATGTCGAGACCCCACCCCCGCCCCCACATACATTGTACCTCTAAATTATCCACAGCGAAAACACGACTATAAATTATTGATTGGGGTTTACAGGGGCATACGTTTTTTTCTCATTTCTGCTCAGAAAAATTGATTGTGGCTACTCGTTAGAACCGCCTGGGCAGAAACAAGAAAAATATCAGATTTTTTGCATGACTTTTTTCTGTTTTGTTGGTAAAATTGTCAGTATATTTGAATAGGCGTGTTTTCGTGAGAATATCTGAGTCACGGGAAAATTCTGTAGGGTCACATGGAGCTAGAATAGACCATTATGAAAACAAGCCTATACAAATACATTGTAAATTCTACCGCCGACAAAAAACAACAAAAAAAAAAAAAAAAAAAAAAAATTAGATAAAAATTTTTGATATTTTTCTTATTTCTGCTCAAAATATAGATTATGGATACTTGTTAGAACCGCATCATCGAGGCAGTTCTAACGAGTACCCACACTCTATGGTTTAGAGCAGAAATCAGAAAAATAATGTTTACCCCTGTAAACCCCAGTTTTATGTCCCTGGTAGCGATAGCGGGGACATATTGTTTTTGCCCTCTCTGTGTGTTTGTTTGTTGGTTTGTACGTGGACAACTTTAACGTTGGTCATACCTTTTGAACTGGAGGTAGAGTATTCATATTTGGCATGAATGTTCCTTGTGACAAGAGCTTTACATTCATGCAAAAAATTGACATTGACCTTGACCTTGACCTTTGACCCACTTAGAAGAAAAAAATAACATTGGTCATAACTTTTGAACCGCTTCAGATACAGCCTCATATTTGACATGTATGTTTCTTGTGACAAATGCTTTACATTCATGCACAAAATTTTGACCTGTGACCTTGACCTTTGACCTACTTAAAATAAAAAATAACATTTTGGTCATAACTTTTGAACCATTTGCGATACAGCATTCGTATTTTGCATGTAGGTTCCTTGTGACAAGAGCTTTACATTCACACAAAAAAATTCTGACCTGCGACCTTGACCTTTGATCTACATTAAAAAAAAGTTAACATTGGTCATAACTTTTGAATCGTTTGAGATACTGCCTTCATATTTGACATGTAGGTTCCTTGTAACAAGAGTTTTACATTCATGCAAAAAAAATGACCTGTGACCTTGACCTACTTAAAAGAAAAAAAATATTTTGGTCATAACTTTCGAACCGTTTGGGATAGGACCTTCATATTTGGTATGTAGGTTCCTTGTGATAAGAGCTTTACATTCATGCAATTTTTTTTACCATGACCTTGACCTTTGACCTACTTAAAGAACAAATAAAATTGTTCATAACTTTTGAATCGTTTAAGATAGAGCCTTCATATTTGGCATGTAGGTTCCTTGTGACAAGAGCTTTACATTCATGCAAATTTGTTTGACCGTTGACCTTGACCTATGGCCTACTTTAAAGATAAAAATATTATTGTTCCTAACTTTCGAACCGTTTAAGATAGAGCCTTCATATTTGGCATGTAAGTTCCTTGTGCCAAGGGCTTCTCGCTCAAACCAAAAATCTTGACCTGTGACCTAGACTTTGAACTGTGACCATCTTTGAAAAATTAACCATGCCCGGGGACATGTTCGTGTTTCACAAACACATCTTGTTCTATATAAAAATGTGGTTCGAGGGGTCAAATTTATATAGGCGTGTTTTTGTGATGACTATGATATACGAGCCATCGGTTTTCAATGTAGTTATCCGAACAAAATATTCCTGACTCGAGTCAGTCTCTCTCAATTCTGGAACCGTATAGTACAAGTATCAATTTTATTTTTTGAATTAATCACCTTTGTTATTTTGCATTACGATAACACATACGTTTGACAAAGTGCATTCTTTCATCTCTCCAAACGGTCATTTATGATAAAATTTTTGATATTTCTCGTCTTCATATCCGAAATATAGGTTGTAGGTACTCATTAGAACCGCCATAGTGAGGCGGTTCTAACGAGTACCAACAACCTTTGTCTTGGAACAGAAATAATAAAAATAATATATACCCCGTAAACTCCCGTTTACTCTATATAATGTGGGGATTATGGGGGAGTTCACTTCACGGACATGTTAACGTGATGAACTGAAGCAGGACACAAAAGAGACAAAACTCCGTGAACTCGTGGATAAGAGCACTGACTCTCAATCTTTAGGTCTGTCAACGCTATGGTTCGAACCTGGCTCGGGTCACATGTGGGACTCCAAGATCTGTAACGGTAGATCAGGTGGTTTTCCTCCGGGTACTTGGGTTTTCGCCCACCTCTGATCAACGATCGGGTCGATATTAGTTAATAATCTTGAAAAGGGCGTAAAACCACCCCACCACAAGACAAAGTAACAAAACAAAAATAAAAAGGCACAAAACAATTCTTGCTTGAACAGACTGAATAAAGACCTGGGCGAACTGCGAATCAGCACGTAAAGTCTATGTAATGAATACCCCTCTAAACCCCATTCTATATAGAGAAACACAGGGTTTACAGGGGTTTACATTATTATTTGTATTTATGCTCCCTAAGACATAGGTTGTGGGTACTCGTTGAAACCGTCTCTTGAAGGCGATTCTAACGAGCACCCTCAACCTATTTTTGGCGTAACTATTAGTAATATTTTACAAATTTTCAGAAAATTCAACATTTTGAAGATATAAAAGAATGCGCTTTGTTACACGTATGTGTAATCAAAATGATTCGGATCAACAGCAGCCTGTGCGGTCGAATCAGAGTTTTTTTTTTTTTTTTTTTTTTTATGAGCCTCCTTCATCCAAAATGTGTGATAAGCAAAGGCTCTGACTGGACTGAGTATTTGCCTCTGCGGATATGATTTTTGTGGGTCGCAGTTATTTTCCAGCTGATTTTGTCATGTCATTATGATAGCACATCAATGTTTTACAATGACGTCTTTGACAACCACGCAACCGGCAGTTTAGCAATAAGACTTCTCTCCGTCGCACATTTGACTGTTTGCAACGAAAACAAAAGACGCAACGATAGCTTTGTCGCAACGTGCTGTACATTCTACCGTGTTCTTCTGAACAAGCTTTAGAGATGACTGACTGGCGGAACCATTTCGAAGCTAGGTCTTCTCTCAGTTGACTGGCCAAAACTTTCAGACAGATGACGTTATGTTTGTAACATTTTTGAATATTCAGTGCAAAATCGAAAGAAGGCGGAATTAATTGCAGCGGTATAGGTGTTTTGACAGTTGCTAAGCTCGGCACCTACTATCTGTGTGAAGCAGATTTTACCAGTATTCAATATTCTAAATCTGGATTACGGTTTCTTTGCACTTAGGTAAACATGTCACTTGTGACACAAATTCTTGTTCAGCGCGTCGTTGTGTTTTGACGTATTTGCACTTTAATGAACCAACGACAGATGTCAAATTGCTAAACTGCTGCATGAACATTACGATAACACACCCGTACAACATAGTGCATTTTCATATCTCCAAAATGGCTACTTTTCAGATGAAAATCCGCGATATTTTTCTTATTTATACTGCAGACATAGAATGTATGTGCTCGTTAGAACCGCCTCATCGAGGCGGTTCTAACGAGTACCCACAACCTATGTCTTCGGGGATGAGGCGGTACTTACGAGCACACACAACCTATGTCTTGGCGCAAAAAGCAGAAAAGAATAATGTATACCCCCGTAAACCTCAGTTTTCTCTATATAAAGTAGGGTTTAGCGGGGCGTTCATTTCACAGACCTGGTCACGTGATGAGTTTTGCGGTTGTATATGTGTAGAACTGGAATTTTTCAGATATTCTTTTTTGTTTCTTCTGTCCTTAATCCTGCTCCGAACAAAGTTTATTAGGCTCGTTAGAACCGCCTCGTTTGGTTGGTTCAGACGAATGCCCACAGTCTATTTTGAGCAAATCGTAAAATAGGCCTAATATATACCACTGTACACCCAACTTTTCTCTACATAAGTTAGGAATTAAAAGGTACCCATTTCTTCGAGCTTGTTATCGTAATGCCGTGGTTCACTTTGTTACAGTCAGCTGAGGCGACATTGCTGAGGAAACAGTACATAGACCGTCGAAAGAAGATATATAGTAAACTGAAGGCAGATCTAAAGCCTGTGAGTATGTTCAAGAAAATAAAGACTACAGAACGATACCGGCCTTTTTTAACCCTTCTCTTGCTGAATATTCATTTTAGCCACACCCATCTCTGACTTTGAACCAATCAGATTACTTGATGTAATTTATTCCCGCAAATCCATAAACTGAATGTCAAACAGAGTAGATACTGATCAGATGGCTTCTTCAGAAGCCATCTGATCTGGATCTACACTGTTTCCATAGATAGGGGTTGTCGCGAACAGCAAGATAAGGGTTAATCTAAAACCTCTTGACACAGTTTGAAGGTCAGTTGTAAATCAGAACAAATTCTTGATTTGATCTACTTTACAATTGATTCCAAGGTGTGATTTATCACTCAACTAATCTAACACTAGAGCCGATCTTTTCAGACTCAACAAATCAGCAATAATTTTGTTGTTTCCTTCTAATTCTACCAATCTTCCGCCATTGTTAGACATTAATTTGATGCATCACAGACCTTTATGTTCTTTCGTAATATTTTTGATGCGCGAAAATAACGTTTTCCTGTCTAACATCAAATAATCTATGAATGATGTTCTAAAACGGCGGCTTTTTATGATCTTACTCCATGTTATCATGACAGGGAATTGTTTAACGCAGCTGTCTGTACAGACAACTGTCTTCGCTAAAATATGAATTGGTGTTCAATGTTCAGTTGTTCTCATGGGACAAGGAATTGTTTTACGTAGTCGTCTGTGCAGAAAATCCTCTTTATAAATGCATTCTTATAAGGGAAATATGTTTTATAAAAGGGTTTTCTTTTTTGAAGCATGGAATGCACAGCAGAATTTAAAATTATAATTGCACATTTGTTTCGTGACCAGACTAGCTAGTTCGGCCTATTAGACCTCATCAGAGACCCTCAAGTGTTTTCAAAATTCTACAACAAAATAAATGACCCCAACGGACAAGAAATATAAAATACACTATTATCTAGGGTAGGGAGACTTTTCACGGCCGCCATACATTCTCTTAAAACCAGCTGTAGTGACGTTAAATATATTCAATGGAAGAGTTATTCTTTGGATGCAAGGAATACGCCACAGAGCTGAAAACTATGAAGTGTACAAGTTTTTCCTGTGCCAATCCAATTAGGCCTCATCAGTGACCCTCAAATATTTTCAAAATTTCACAATGAAAGCAATGATCCCAAAGCACTACAAACTATAAATTACACTATTATAAACTCTCTTTATACCGATATAGTTATAATGAAAAATATGTTCTATAAAAGGGTTATCCTTTGGAAGCAAAGAATGCACCACAGAACTGAAAAGTATGGAATTTTCATGTTTTCTGTGCCAGTCTTGCTAGTTTCTGCCAATTAGGCCTCATCACTGACCTTCAGATAATTTCAAAATTTCACAATGGAATCATGGAGTCCCAAAGGACTAGAAAATATAAATTACGCTTTAATTATGAAACAGTAGAGGCAATGATCAGGAATCGATACAATTAACCCACAGCTCCCATCAGAGACACCAAAGGGAAAGAAATACAAACATGAAGCAACAGACCCCAACGGAAACATCAACAGCGGAAAGCCAAAACGACAGTTACTTTCCCACAAAATGGCCAAAAGGCTTTCCAAAATAAAATAATATAAGCGGCACAAACACCCAAAGACAAACCATAACAAAAATAAACCGCGACAGAAGAACCGCCTTGGAACGGTCAGCGGAAACGAATTCCACTGGGGGGCTTAAATCGATTTTACGTGGCCACAATCCTCGCCCTTACTTCCGTCGCGATTAAGACAAATAATTTGTTCAGTCCGCATGAAGGCCTCCTAACTCATCAGTGCAACATCTCCGTGAACACAAAAATCAAACAACCACAGAGATGAAACAACGCGTACGGTGAGGACTCGACAACAAGAAACAACAGAAATGCTGGAGCAAAAGAAAACCAACAGTTAGACTCCGATGGGCCCGACCAGAGACAGAGCATCAGGTACCAACCAACATAAGCCTTTACGTCGGAACCGTCATAGAATCTGAGGCCTGACCCACCGGCGTGCAACCCTCTTTATACCGACATTTTTACAATGACAAAACTCGCTACAACGACAATTTAATTGGAACGATTCCGATGTGTAAATGGAGATATTCAGAAATATTGCAAAAAAAAAGTTCAAAAAATGTTGTGGATATTTGTTAGAATCGCCTCAGAGAGCGACTCCGAGGCGATTCTAACAAATATTCACCAGATTTGTATCTTGGCATAATTGAATTGAAATAGCCAACCAATTTGCTTGCACTGCATGCAGGAAACCCCTAAAGGGCTACCTTGGCAAACAGTGCAGGCCCAGATCACACGCCGCAGAACGCAGCGTTTGATCAGGGCCTGCACTATTTGCTAACCGAATTCTCTATCAAAAATAGAATAAAAACTAAAAAAATAAGCCTGGCACCCCTTTTATGACAAATGGACTTGTCCAACATATAGCAATGGAAAAGTTCACAAGTGGGTTAACACATCACACACCAATATATTGTATATGCTATTTTATCATATGACGTCGCGTCTGAGAATGTAATAACGCCATGTAATAAATTCGATGATCCACTAGTAGTTATATGCAAATTAGTTACCGTTACATGTACGACGTCCTTAACGGCGTCGCGCTTACTGATGGCGGAATGTTGACATTATTGTTAAAGAAACGTGCATAAAATGCGTTTTAAATGTCATATGATAAATAGAATCTTGCATTCGTGCCCCTGTATTATTGAATTCATTAAATTTAACTCGTTGAGGAAAAGGGATAAAATGCGAGGCAAAGCCTCGCATTTTATCCCTTTTCCTCAACTCGTTTTATAAATTCAATAATACATGAGCACTCATGTAAGACCCTCTTTGTAAAAGAATATTCCCATTGACGGGTATTTATGTTCATTATACAGAAAATTGAAAGGCGGTTGAACAGTTTGGCAGAGTTGGAGAGAAACTATCTTATGTCGTACATAGATGAGTCAGTAGATTTATGTTTGCTGATGTGTGTTCACGATCCTCCGCTGGACATAACAACGGGCGAACCTCACGTGCCATTTGATACATCACACTACAAAGCTTACACAAAGACTGGAGATTTCGTTCAGTATATTGTGTGGCCACCGCTGCATCTTCACAAAGGCGGTCCATTGTTGACTAAGGGCATCGCCCAGGGAACGGCTGATCCTTTGAAAAAATCACCGAAACTCAGAACACCCGGACAATCTATATCGCACAAGAAACGTGCACCCACGAGACCTGAAGGAGGAATAAGTTCTGAGGTACCTGCAGGTGATAACACAGCACAAGGTTCGAATGTTGTGAAAGGCCAGGGTTCGAAACAAAACGTCACTGTAATCGGTGTTGGACGGAGGTCATCAACGGAACAACCAATGACATCGACATCAAGTGATGTAAAAAGTGGTTCCAAATGCAACTCGGAAGTAAGGCAGTTGGGCAATTTATCAGATCCGAAAACGTCGGCGCCACTCTGTGATGTCTACGAAGCATCACAGTCTACGCAACTGTAAAAATGACATATATAAGAAAATTATAAAATCCCTGTATATCCCAATTTTACACATTACATTCAGTTTTGATTATAAACCAGTATACACGCACTCCGAATACCGTCATGTACTTTCAGTCTACATATGACCAAGAACTTGAAAAACCTGTTTTACCATTTGCGAACACTTATGGTGCCGACCAGCCTGCGCATATACGCAGTCTGTTAGCTCCCGCCCATCGGGGATTGGAGAAATAGATTGGACTGCATGATGCATCCCCGCAGAGCTGAAACCGACCGCACATGAATACTGGTAAACCGCTTAGAAGGTTTAAGCCTACCCAGGCAAAGTGGTGCGAGTCGGACTGTTCATGCATATAAAACCTAGTGGTTTCATTGAGCGACAGGGATTAAGGTCTCATTTCACCCCAATGTCGGGTAAAATTCATGGAAGCATTGTCTCCAAAATAAACTAAATAGTGTTGACGGGCACGTTAAAACTCAAATCAAACAAATTACGCGGAGTCTGAATGGGATTCCAGCTATCCCAAAACAGTGAGGCAACGTTGGGCCGACATCGATATGACGCTATCTCGTCGTATCGCTGTTGGCCCAAACTTTGCCCGGAATTCTTTGATGACTTAGATATTTTTGAAAGCTGCTTTGATAGTATAATACATCTTATTTCTGTATCTCCATTTTCAAGACTTTTGCTAGTCTGTGTGATGCATCACCGCCTTGAACCCCACTTTTATATAGTAAAACTGGGGTTTAAATGGGTAAACTTTGTTTTCCTTATTTCTACCCTAAAATATAGATTGTGGGTACTTGTTAGAACCGCCTCGATGAAGCGGTTCTAACGAGTACCCACAATCTATATTTTGAGCAGAAATAAGAACACTATTTTTCATCTAAAATTTTCGTTTTCTCAGGTGGTAAAATTTGCAATGTATTTGTAAAGGCGCATTTTTTGTAATGGAATCGGGTAGGATTGTGTCTTTCTTCTTCGGAAATCCCGAGGATAGATTTTTACGGGACGTGGTTCATGTTTTACATTATTGTAAAACCCGCGTTCCCATGAATTTGTATTTCACGTACTTGATCACATGATGATTTTAGATGCAATTGCAATGAATTTAGTTTTTTCTCTTTGACCTTCCTACATAAGCAGATAGCAATGTACCTTTCTATCTTTACTGTTGTTGAGTTTTAACTTGATATCTATTACATTCAGTATTCAGATTTCGTATACAGATTTTTTACAAGAATGCACAACGAACTACGAAAACAGTTATGAAGTCATGTTGGTGCTTTTCTTATGGTAAAGTGTATATTTGGTTCTTAACATGCAAGAAGAATGATTGACGCAAAGTCTGCAACGGAAGGTCAGGAGGTTTTCTCCGGGTACTCCGATCTTCACCCACCTCTGATTAACGATCGGTTCAGCAAAGGTGAAATAATCTTGAAAAACAAAACCTAAATAGAAAGAAAAAAACAATTGTACGAAGTTTCTTTTTTAGCTTGCCTGTACGAAGTACATTGAGAGCTATTATTGTCACCTCGGATGGCGTGCGCGTTCCCGTCACACTGCGTTAATTTTTTTCAAATGCATATATCTCAACAGTCACTCACCACAGAGCACTCATATTTGGAACTTTAGTACCTGGGAAGGTCTTCTGGTGTTCAAAGAGAACATACCCCTGGGGTCATGCCCCGGGGTGGGGCTTGGGGTCAAAAACCAGAACACCTATGTAATACTGTGTTAAAGTTTTTGAAATGCTTATATCTCAGCTGTCACTCATCACAAAGCATTCATATTTACAACTTGGATACCTGGGCGTGTCTTCTGAGATTCCAAGACAACATACCCCTGGGTTCATCCCTGGGAGTGGGGATGGGGTGGGGCTAGGGGTCAAAATCTAGGACAACTTTGTAATTTGTTGTATACCTTTCCCTTATGCTAACAGGTTATAGACAGAATTGGTTATACATCAGCCAACCAAGTGACATTGGTTCAAGTGTAAAAGGGTGAAGGCCATGGTGACCTATATTTCACGGTTCAGTGATTTTGCCTTTTATCGTGAAGACTATTTGTTGGAGAAATGTCATACCTGGGATATTAGTTCCATGTGACCCCATGATTGACCTCAAAATATATCTAGGTCACTGTGACCTATATTTCATGGTTCAGTGATTTTGACTATTATCTCGAATACTATTTGATGGAGAAATGTCATACCTGGATTATTAGTTCCATGTGACCCGGTAATTGACCACAAAATATATCTAGATCAGTGTGACCTATATTTCATGGCTCAGTGATTTTGATATTATCTCGAATACTATTTGATGCAGAAATGTCATACCTGGATCATAAGTTCCATGTGAATCGATAATTGACCCCAAAATATAACTAGGTCAGTGTGACCTATAATTCATGGTTCAGTGCTTTTGTCTTTTATCTCGAATACTTTTTGATGGAGAAATGTCATACCTGGGTTATTAGATCCATGTGACCCCATGATTGACCTCAGAATATAGCTAGGTCATTGTGACCTATATTTCATGCTTCAGTGATTTTGCCTATTATCTTGAATATTATTTGATGGAGAAATGTCATACCTGGGTTATTAGTCCCATGTGACCCCATGCTTGACCTCAAAATATGTTTTGGTCACTGTGACCTATATTTCATGGTTCAACGATTTTGTCTATTATCTTGAATACTATTTGATGAAGAAATGTTACACCTGGATTATTTATTCCATGTGACCTGATTATTGACCACAAAATTAATACAGGTCATTGTGACCTATATTTCATGGTTCAGTGATTTTCCCTATTATCTCTTTTACTATTTGATGGAGAAATGTCATACCTGGGTTATTAGTTCCATGTGACCCCATGATTTACCTCGAAATATACCTAGGTCATTGTGACCTATATTTTTTATGGTTCAGTGATTTGCCTATTATCTTGAATACTTTTTAATGAAGAAACATCATGCCTGGATTATTTATTCCATGTGACCCCATGATTGACCTCGAAATTATATCTTGGTCAGTGTGACCTAAATTTCATGATTCAGTGACTCTGTCAAATTGAATACTATTTGTTTTTCTTAGAAACTTCAGTCCTGAATTATAAGTTCCATGTGACCAGATGATTGGCATAGACATATATCTAGGTCAGTGTGACCTATTTTCATGGTTCATTGATTTTGCCTTATAATTCGTACACATTGTGAATCTGAAATGTAATATCTGGCATATATGTTCCATGTGACCTGATCACTGACCTCAAAATATATCGAGGTGTGTGTGACCTATATTTCATGGTTCAGTAATTTTACCTTATATCTTGAAGGCGCGAAACAGGCGAGCTATGCTGTCTGGCGACAGCTCTTGTTTATTATGAATGCAGACGACCCAAATGAAATCATATATGTATATTGTGTTGAACTTTCTGCTTGTGTGTCTGTTTGGGGTTTAGCAACCAATTCAACACTGTTTAGATCATATCGTGCTGGTCAGTTAACCTAACCACAATTTTTACCTGGGCTTAACCGGGACCGTGCAGATTCTTTCGCTAGAAACTGGCCATTACACTTCTTGAATAAGTGGAAGGGAGAGAATGACCGTGGAAAAGATTTCTTGATCCCTCTGTAGGAAGACAGAAATTGTTGCCGATCCGACGGGTTTCGGACCCAGGACCTTTTCATCATCAGTCAGACGCACATTCGACTGAATGTGTTTTACTTACTGGAACTTTTCTTCACGTTTACAAGTCCGTGTAATAAACAACTCTGTAAACTCCACTTTACAAAACGAAAACTGTAGATTACAGGTACACACATCATTCTTCTTATTTCTGTCCAAAACCAGGGGTTATGGATACTCGTTAGAACCGCCTCAATGAGGCGGTTCTAACAAGCACTCACAACCAATATTGGAGCATTTATTATAAAAAGGGTAATTATTATGGCCAACTGTATCAGATACTGACCGTTTTATAGCTTTGAAAGCATGTCCTATGGGTGTGTTATCGTAATGACCTTAATTTAGAAACTGTTCTATTGTCCAGATAATCAGATGTGTAGCACTTGTATAATGACATCACGAAAACACGCCTATATAATTTTGACCCCCTTGAACCCCACTTTCATATAGTAAAACTGGGGTTTCCGGGGGTATACCTTATTTTTCTGCTTCTGCTTTAAAATATAGATTGTGGGTACTCGTTAGAACCGCCTCGATGAGGCGGTCCTAACGAGTGCCCACAATCTATATTCTGAGCAGAAATAAGAAAAATATCACAATTTTTCATCATAAAATTTTTAGTTTTTCGGCGATAAAGGTGGCAATGTATTTGTATAGGCGTGTTTGCGTAAAGGACCCTGCTTTTGACATGATTTTCTTCGTAAGAAAAATCTTGTTCGTGTTTTAACCATTATCAGTAAATTAAAGATATGCATGTAACAGCCTTCTCCCTAAATGCCATCTGTTTTGCATATCTCTGGAACTGCCATTTTTCAGATGATTTGTTTTACTCCTTTTTTTATATTTTCTTATTTCAAGTCCAAACATAGATTGTGATTGCTCGTAAGAATCGCCTTATTTATTTGGTTCTAATGAGGACTTACAGTCGATGTTTTTCCAGCACAGTTAAGGAAAATAATGTATAACTTTGTAAACCCCACTTTTCTCTTAGAAATTGTTTATTACACGTTCGTTTTGAATTGAGGTTTAAAATCGCCGTCAGCAATATTTATGTCATTTTGGTGACGTTTCTTCTATTTTTTCTGGACTTTTACCCGACATTGAGATGAAAGGGCATCTCAAGATCTGCCGCCCAATGCAACCAAATGGGGTTTTTGTGCATGGACGGTCCAACGTGCAACATTTGCCTTGGTAGACTTAGACCTTCTAAGCGGTTTACCAGTAGTCTTGTGTGGTGGGTTTTAGCTCTAGGTACAAGCACCTTGCAGCCCAATCTATTTCCCGATTGGCGGGGCCAGTTCATTACATGTATATGGACTTATTATCTTGAAAGCTATTAAATGTTGAAAAATATCATGTTTCATATATTGATATGAGTTTTTCTCTGTTCTTTTTAAAACAGATAACTATACCAAATAAAACATATTTGGGCTTCAGTATTGGGTAATAAGGCTCAGAATACGTACGGCGTCATTGTCAGTGCAGTTATCAGGCAACGTTGTAGGATGCCAGGCAAATGCCTTTAATGAAAGCATTTATTTATTTATTTATTTATTTATTTATTTATTTATTTATTTATTTATTTGACCCCATCGGGGCTTGAAGAAGTAGATGGGCTGCATGATGCTTCCACGCAGAGCTGAAACCGATCCGCACACGAGTACCGGTGAACCGCTTAGAAGATCTAAGCCTGCCCAGGCAAAGCGGTGCGAGTCGGCCCGTCCATGCTT
Organism: Lucinisca nassula; assembly: GCA_963580285.1. NCBI lineage: Eukaryota > Metazoa > Mollusca > Bivalvia > Lucinida > Lucinidae > Lucinisca > Lucinisca nassula. The sequence goes on from OY757015.1 coordinate 71,043,102, forward strand.
ATAAACCCTATTGGTTTCATTGGGCGATGTCATTTGATCTCAACGTCGGGTGAAAGGCCCACGAAGTTGGAAGCAACGTCTCCAAAATGACCTTTACAATGTTGACGGGGACTTTAAACGCAAAATCAAACAAACAAACAATTTATTTGACCATTGTGTCGAGTCCTCACCCTTATTAAATCTCTGCGGTTGTTTGATTTTTGTGGTCTCGGAGATGTTGCACTTTGTTAGGGAGGCCTTCATGCGGACTGAACAAGTTGTTTATATTTTATATTGGACTGCACTCAATACTTACCAATTTCTGTATAACGTATTCTGGACACCGAGGCGAATAAATTTTATAATAGTTCTAGTCAGTAATATGATGCTGCCCCTTCAACTAGTGGTTATATTCAGCATTCTCTTCGTCTTTTCATTGATTCTGAAATTAATCAAAAACGGCATTCTATCAAAATGTCTTTCATTAATAAGGGTTGGGATTGTATAGATTTACCTAGTATTTTCCGGAACAATTCGGTGATTTCACCCATTCCTGCTTGTTTTCAAAATACTGAAACACCCATAATAAATACCTGTTAGATCTATCATTTTAATTTCAATAATACTTGTCTCTGATCTTGATATTGATACTAACACTCCTGATACCTGAAATTGTAAAAACTCAGTATACTGCTATTCTGCTGCTGGTCATATATTTACTCGCAATTTTAAAGTTATTCCTGATTCTAGGATATGAAATATAATTTCTAAAAGATCGAAATATTGATTACCTTCTAAACTTGTTTTTAACAAGTATAGAGAAGAAATCGCTGCTGCCTTACACGAATTTGGTAAGCGATGGTGTAATCGAGAGTATGTTGAGCATAATGCCCTTAAAAATGGAAACTTAGCATTCTGAAACTAGTGAAAAGGCGCATTTCTTTCTCCTTTCAAAATACCAACTTATTACCTCCTAAACCTAAGACGTCTTTACGCCACCTTAAAGTAGATATTTAAGAATTTCATAAAAAGTTTGTTTTGGGTCCAGCAGACAAAACCGCTAACAGTGTCGTCGTCGTTTGACGGCCCAGCTTTGATAACACTCTTCAGCGATAGCTTGGTGTTAATAAGTTCTATGAACTGCAACCTTTGAGTATAGTGAGGGCTGTATTTGGTGACCACATTTGTCCACCAAAATAAAAATGAAGGCAATGATCAGGAATCTATACAATAAGCCACAGCTCCCACCAAAGACCACATGAAGGCCTCCTAACTTGTCAGTGCAACATCTCCGAGAACACAAAAATCAAACAACCACAGAGATGAAACAACCGTGAGGATTCAACAGCATGAAACCACTGAAATGCTGGAGCAAAAGAAAACCAACAGAGACAGAGCATTAGGCACCAGCCAACATTTTACAAAATTAATTTCTAACTAGAATTTGTTTTTTCTACAAAAAACACAGATGTCTCCCCCTTTTTGACCTCTAAGTATGACTATGACATTGGAGGTATGGACCTAGGTCTTGTGTGCATCACATCATCTAATGAAGATGAACATTTCTGCAAGGTAACTTTAAAACGTTCATAGAGAAATAAGAAAGTTATTGATCGTGCACAAAAAAGCCCTTTTTTACCTTTGACCTCTAAGTATGGCCTTGACCTGTGAGGTACAACACATCGCCTCATGATGGTTCACATTTCTGCCAAGTAATTTCATAATCCATCAAATATAAAAAAGTTATTGACTGTACACAAAAAAGGCTCCTTTTTGACCTTTGACCTCTAGATATGACCTTGACATTGGAGGGATGGACCTTGGTCTTGTACACAACTCATCGTCTATTGAAGGTGAACATTTCTGCATGGTTAGTTTAAAAGGTCCATCCAGAAATAAAAAAGATATTGACCTGATACACAAAAGACTTTTTTGACCTTTGACCTCTTAGTGTGACCTTGACCTTGGAGGTATCGACCTGAGTCTAGCGCGCAACACATCGACTCATGATGGTTAACATTTCTGTCAAGCAATTTCACAATCTATTCAGGAATAAGAAAGTTATTGACTGAACACTAAAAAAGGCCCATTTTTACCTTTGACCTCTATGTATGACCTTGACCTTTGAGGTACCAACATGGGTCATGCAGGAGACACATTGTCTCATGGTGGTTAACATTTTCGCCAAGTAATTTCAAAACCCATCAAATAATAAGAAATTTATTGACCAAACACCAAAAAATGCCCCTTTTTTACCTTTGACCTCTAAGTATGACCTTGACCTTTGAGGTACCAACCTGGGTCATGCAGGCAACACAACGGCTCATGGTGTTTAACATTTCTGCCAAATAATTTCAAAATCCATCGAAAAATAAGAAAGTTATTGACCAAACACGAAATCGGCCTCCGCCCATAGGGGCTTGAAGAAATATATGGGCTGCATGATGCTTCCACGCAGAGCTGAATCCGGCCCACACACTAGTACTGGTAAACCGCTTAGAGGATCTAAGCCTGTCCAGGAACCACGGTGCGAGTCGGACCGTCCATGCTTATAAACCCTATTGGTTTCATTGGGCAACAGGGCTTGAGATGTCATTTCATCTCAATGGTAAATTGAAGCAACGACTCCAAAATGACCTTTACAATGTTGACGGGGACGTTAAACCTCAAATCAAACAAACAAACAAACAAAACCAAACACGAAAAAAGGCCCCTTTTTACATTTGACCTCTATGTATGACATTCACGTTTGAGGTACCAACCTGAATCATGCGTGCAACACATCGTCCTATGATAGTTAACATTTCTGCCAAGTAATTTCAAATTCTATCTAAAAATAAGAAAGTTACTTACAAAACACGAAAAAATGCACCTTTTTACCGTTGACCTCTTAAGTATGACCTTGGCCTTTGAGGTACCAACCTGGGTCGTGCACGCAACACATCGACTCATGGTTGTTAACATTTCCGCCAAAAAATTTCAAAATCCAACTACAAAAAAATTAACCAAACACGAAAAAAGGCCCATTTTTTACCTTTGACCTCTATGTATGACCTTGACTTTTGAGGTACCAATCTGAATCATGCATGCAAAACATCGCCCCATGATAGTTAACATTTCTGCCGAGTAATTTCAAATTCTATCTAAAAATAAGAAAGTTATTGACAAAACACGAAAAAAGGCTCCTTTTTTGAGCTTTGACCTCTAAGTATGACCTTGACCTTTTAGGTACCAATCTGGATCATGCACGCAACACATCGACCCATAGTTGTTAACATTTCTGCCAAATAATTTTAAACTCCATCTAAAAATAAGAAAGTTATTGACCAAACACGAAAAAAGCACCTTTTTTACCTTTGACCTCTAAGTATGACCTTGACCTTTGAGGTACCAACCTGGGTCATGCACGCCACACATCGTCTCATGGTGGTTAATATTTCTGCCAAGTTATTTTAAAATCCATCTGAAAATAAGAAAGTTATTGACCGGACACGATTTGCCCATACATACATACATACCGACAAACTTCCAAGGCAGATAATTCAAAAAGTATGAATGTGAGAGTTATAGTTCTTGCGCATTGCACGTCGTCTAATATTGATTAATATTTATATGAAATTTCGTGAAGATAGCTTGAAAGGTTTTCAAGTTATAGAGCGGACACGATTTTGTGACAGATGGACAGACGGACAGACAGACAGACGGAAAGACGGACAGACAGACAGACGCCCGGGGGAAAAACAATATGTCTCTCCGAAAATAAAAATGTTCGGGGGAGACATAATTCTCAGTAAGCCTTTACGCTGCAACCGTCATAGAATCTGAGGCCTAATCCACCAGATTGCAATAGAAGAGGAAGCAAAGTTGTCAACCTTGATTGGGTTAACTGACATGCATGCAAGTCTGTCGTATAACATTTATGTTGTGCCTAATCTTTTTATATCGAAGAATGATTTTACCAAATTGGGTGCTAAAGTCATTGCAAGTATATATTTTCCAGAGTTTATATAGTTATTCACCATAAAATTTGAGTTCCGATATACCTTGTTGCTGAATAGATTGATGTCCAACATTGAATTTTGAAATTAAATCGGAATGACGTCTATAAAATTTAGAAAAGGCTTTGCATAATTTAAGATACCGATAACACTAATTAAAACGTTTAGCAGTTAACAATTTATTACGAGTGTTGAAGTCAGTTACATGATTAGATACTCTGGCAAATCAAAGTAATTGCGAAATATATACGCCATAGCATGCCACACGAAGAGCATCACCATCCAAGAAAGGAAAATGTACATAAATTTATGGTGAATAAGTAAATAAATTCAGACAAAAATATACTTGCAATGATTTCAATACCCAATTTCGTAAAATCATTCTTCGATATAAATAAACTCGCAACAAGGCATCATGGATGCATCCCCGCCCAAAACACTGGCATCTCATTGATTATGCCATAGCTCGTCAGGATGTGATAGTGATAAAGACCATGTGTGGCATAGACTGTTGGACAGATAACAGGCTTGTTGTTACCTGCACGGTTACCAGGGGGCAAGAAAGCGTCCATGGGACAAGATGTCTCGGAGATGTTGCACTGACAAGTTAGAAGGCCTTCATGCGGACTATACAAATTATTTTTAAATCGCGTCGGAAGTAAGGGCGAAGATTGCGGCCATGTAAAATCGATTTAAGCACCCTCGCACCTCCCCACAGTGAAATTCTTTTCACTGGCCTTTCCAATGCGGTTCTTCTGCCGCGGTTTATTTTTTGTTATGGTTTGACTTTGAGTGTGTGCATCGCTTATATCGTTTTATTCTGGATAGCCAATTGGCCATTTTATTTTGTGGGAAAGCAACTGTCCTTTTGGTTTTCCGCTATTGATGTTTGCATTAGGGTCTAGTTATTTCATGTCTGTGTTTCTTTCCCTTTGGTGTCTCTGATGGGAGCTGTTGGTGAATTGTATCGGTTTCTGATCATTGCCATCTCTGCTTTTTAAGCTGAAAAAGTCAGCAAGACACAAGCGTTCATCAATGATATCTGCAGTTGTTCAGAAACTTCGACCCTCAGTTCAGACTATCCAAAAAAGAACTAGACAATCTTTAAAGATACCAGTCACTCTTCGGCAATAGGTTTCCGTATGACCAGTCTCTCATGACGACGAAATCCAGGGCGTCCTTGAATATAAACACAAAAAACACAAGTTATACCTCAATGATTCCTGCTCAGTGTCTAATAAGGTCGCCTATTCAAACATCTGTAAGACAGTCCAGACTAGGCTCAGAGATATGCAAGACTGGTCGAGCAACATGGCTGATGAAATGCGGTACTTTGCAGTCATTTGCAGATAGAAAGTCGGCATGAAGTTCTTTGATGCACGAAAGGCAGTTTATGGTCCCCAGAGCTCAGGAATAACCCCCTCCTCGGTGCAGACGGAACTTATCTTCTAACTGACATATATTATCTTTAAATGATGGGCTGAACACTTTGTCGGATTTAATCGGCCATCATCTCTTACTGATGAAGCAATCAGTATACTGCCGCAGCATGAATGTAGTCTGCTGCTTGCGTTCCCGACCTTCTCTATACCAGTGAAAGCAATAAAACGCCTGTCACTTGGCAAGCGTCTGGATCAGGTGAATACCTGCTGTGATATTCAAAGTAGGAGTTATTGGCTTCCAATTTCGATTGGAAGCCAATTAGATTGGATTGGTGATACCCCAGTTTATTTCTAACCGTCTTATGACGTAACTAGGAAAGCCCTACAGATAAGACTCCTTTCCACATATTTACGAAGTGAAAACTCGTTCGGAATAAACAAGAATATGCCGCGCCCGTCGATGTCTATTTATAAAGCGTTTCCAGATATCTATTTATAAAGTGTTTCCAAGAAGTCAAACCAAGAAAAAAAAGGTTACCTACTTTCACTTTCGTCCGTTTGACGTAACCTCATAATTAACCCATAGGTGCCCGGCAAAAAATATTCCACCTTTATAAGTCTGGAGTGGTCAATTTCTAAGCATAAGGGATGTTATTTTGTGTTGTAAGTTTTACAAAAATGCATGTACTTTGAGCAAACAGTTTAGACCTTGATCAGATGCGGCGTCTGATCTGGGTCTGCACTATTTGCCAATGTCTCAAAAGATGGAGGCATATATGGGATGATTTCAATATTTGAAGGTCATTGTAAAAAGCAGGAATACTTGATTCCAGTTTCCCATTTTCCGGTAGGATGGTGAAATTATCTAAACTGCCGTATTCGACGTAATAAGCATTTGTTGTGACTCGAAACTAACCCTATGGTCTTCTCCATTGGAATCATTATAAAACATCTATGTGCTAAAAACTCATGAACTAGCATTTTCAGTTCATTACGAAAACACGCCTATTCAAATATATACAGAATTTTGCCACCCAAATAAAAATTGTCCGATAAAAAATCAGATTTTTTCATATTTCTGCTCTAAACATAGATTGTGGGTACTGGTAAGAACTGCCTCGATGACGCGGTTCTTACGACTACCCACTGTCAAGGGGTCAAAATTAGGCAGGCTTGTTTCGTGATGTGAAAAAAATATTCTTTTTTTTCTAGTCTAAATATAGATTGTCGGTGCTCGGTGTTCTGAACCCCCTAAAAAGGAAAATAATGTACCCCTGTACACACAACTTTCTCTGTATAAAGTTGGGTTTATAGGGTTGTTCAGTACATATGGGGTAGCCTCAATGTGCTTCTAGTGCCCGGTTACCTTAAAAACAAGATCATCGTTGTTCAGTACACGGACTTGTCGATGTAATGCTTTTCTTTTCTTTAGGATTTGTAAAAAAAAGAAAAGAAAAAAGAAATGTTTATAGATTACAAAAATTAATTCTGTCACTTGACTTCTCTCGTAGTCTCAAACTTTTCATGGTCACTCAGAATTTCCAGGAAGAGTTTTCGAAGGGAGTTTGACAGTTGAAATCAGTAAAAATAGTTTTGCGGAGTCCAGTTACAGGCAGATAGTCTAACTTGCATTGTGTAAAACAATTTTTCCGAAGTAAATCAATCAAGTGTGCTTGTTGTAGGGTGGTCTCTATGAAAGTGATATGTCATTTTTCTTCATTCATTTAGAAGCATTATTAACCGCTCCTTTATAAGCGGTGGGTGAAAAGAACGACAGTTTTAAACCATTGCAGAACTTGTCAAGATCGTGCCTCGAACTCAGGCAGAAAGAGACCTCATATCCTACCAACATGGTCAATTTTACGAAACATGTTCATCTCTCAAATCAAATTGCATGTCAAACGAGTAATTTAAAAGCATAACATGGTTAAGTCTTTCCTGACAAATTTTCCACCAGCATAAAACTTGTGCGAGTGAGCAGCTCGCCACATTCAGCCTTCGCTCTTCATAAATGCCTAATTTTTAACCATTACAGTTAGATGCGCATCGACGTTGCGGTTTCGCTCCTCGCCGGGTCCGTGAATATGTTTCTACGTACATTGTCCTCCTTTCAATGGTTTAAGACGGACAGCTAACACTGAAAAAATTTCCGTAAAAGTCTTACCAGGAAAATCGTGCTTATTTAGAGCGACCACGTCGATGCAACGTCAAGACGTGGGTCTTTTTCACAAAGGCGACCAGCACTGACTCAGGCGAGCCTTCGAGTACGCGCAGCCTTACCAGAGCCTTTGCTGCTCTCGGATATGAAGAAAAGAACATGCGTTTTAGTTGGCTGCGCACATGCATTTGACAAAACGTATGCTTATAAGGGAGGTAATACTGTTACATGTGGGTTTACGGCGTCCCGCAAACCCCCATGCTGACAAGACAACCGAGCGTGATCTCTGACAGGTGTACGGGCAGCTGTGCGGTAAGGCACAAGAAAGATATCAAATGAATGACATGAATTATTTACTGTATCTATATACAACACTTACTAACACAAAACATCACAATTTGTTGCTTCTGTAGCCAACCCACGACGTTCGCCCCGAAGGCAAAACAATGTTCTGTGCTCGGAACGGGTGACGTGAATGCCTACAGAAGCAAACAGCAAAACAACAAAAACAAAAAAAGAAACAACACAAGACGCGAATGGCCAGTTTATAACTTAGGGTGAATCCCCCTCTCGCGTGAATCTCCCTCTCGCGAACTAGTGTAAACTAGTCTGTCGACATTGTTGCCGACCACAGGTTGATATGTACTATTTGGCGGTCGCGCACTAGCTTGATTCGCCTGAATCGCCTGCAGGTTATTTATTGGACCTCTTCCATTTGAATGGTCTCACATTCGTTTCATAATGTTACGAGCTGTTTATATTGGTTCGTCCGCCCTTGCTGGACCCTAACCCACAGCGTCGTACCAGTACCTGCTGCTATATGGCAGGGAGCAGCAGGTCACCACACATTGTTGTGCCTGCAAATTACGATAATTGGACTAAGAAACAGTTCACAAAACATACATGCTAGATCATGATCCCCCTCCCGGAGAAGTAAGAATATGTTCATGCATATACCGTCATTGCGCATGCGCCGACCAGACACACAGGCTGATTAGTGCATGTGACAAATAACTGTACAGCAGAACTCAACTTGACAGTGCATCAAATTATCAGCACCCAGCACTTGACACAATAATACTCAAAGTTCATGTTTCCTTACTGAGCACTACAGAAATCAATTAATGCTCACTACTACTGAGCATAATACTCATCAAATTTGTGCTCACTACATTATCACAAGTAAGAGGCAATTGAACAGACCACGCCTTTGCGCTACCTGGTCGGCCGCCAATTACAGGAAACATAACAAACTCTATTTCATATCCTTCTCCGCGACACGGCTCACAAATATAGCTTTTCACAAATTCATTACATTAACAACAGATAGAAACTACAAACAGAAAGATTTTCATCTATAATCCACAACATTTGTTAGTGTCTCATAAGGGCCAACACTGTTTGCCGTAAATTCCCTCTGTATTTGGTAGGCACCCGTCACAACCGTCCTCGCGACGCCGATGACGCAGCTGACGTCATCCCCGCCGCTCAGTCCGTCATGACGTGTGGCGACCAAATACTCCTACTTATCATCATCACGTTCTTTATATGTACATACATGCACAAACTGAGTTACCAGACAAAAACGGCATCATTACAAAATGAACTTATAATTCTTCTTGAACAAAATTATTCCTACTCAACATGAACATGCTTGTAAAATAAAATTCATTACGGTTCATCATCACGGATAACCCGACAGGCTCTTGTAAGAGTTTGCCCTGATGATGAAGATATGGTTAAACCCGTCTTAATTTTACGTCCCCCCTACACCTAATATCATATAGAGACGGGACCACGGTTTTCTAACCACAGCTAGTCAAAAGTGATGGATCAAACAAGTGACCCGGCGTTTATTAATTACATTCTACAAAAGAGGTCTAAAAGCCTAAATGAATCTAGAATGAGCGGGTGTCCAAACTTTACGTCTCATCAACATCTAGGGTCATAATGAGACAGGACCTCACTTAGAAAGACTCATTCTACTACTGGAGAAGCCTGGGATCGATCCTGCGACCTCTAGCTGGCAAAGCTAGTAGCCTAATCACTACAAGCTTCAACAGTGAATTCAGAATAGGCTTCAGAAAGTTGGGGTATACTAGAAGTAAACCCCTCCAAATCCTACAAGCATGTTCATACAAAAATAATACTAAACATAGATTTAACATACCTTTCAATATACTTTCACTTTTCCGTCTCAATGTTGTGGGTATTCGTTACAACTTGACCTGCTGCTAAAGTGTTCGTTTTTCTCAGGGTTTTTATATCTATGAATACTACCGGAAAATCATGCATACTCATATTAGCTTGCTAAAATCGTGGCGAGGTGGAGATACCGTCAATAATTGAAGCTAGATAGCAAAAATCGAGTAGATAATGGATTTGCGTTCAAATAGTATATTTCCCATAGGAAAAATGATGAAACGACCCTATAAATCAATGTCATGACTCCTGTCAAAACGAACACCCACACAACACGTGACGGGAATGAAAATCATATATGGCACAATTTGGCGGTTGGCGATTTTTAGGCAAATTTTATAGAACTCAGCCTTATAGCGGCCCCCTGTATTGTAAAAACAGATCTCCACAAACCACTCATGCATACATCGTATGATATGTGCATGACTTGTGCATGGAGCAGCACATTTTGCCTACCATATTTCACCTAAAATATTTCACTCGCACCGCCCTACCATATATCTACTAAAATAATTTAGATGTGCATAAGCACCAGAGAGGTTTCCTATTCCATCTCGTAACAAAGGTTTCCCCTTTTGGAGAAAAAACAATCAGAAATGTTTTTTCTTTGTGTACAGAGATGGAATAGGATGAACCTATCCAAACAAGACATCTATTTACACAACAACCGTGCGAAAATTACCTACTAAGGTAGTCTGCCCCCAAATTTTCGCTATTAAAATTGCTATTAAGCTATGGTGGTTTGCCCCAGAATTCTCCTGCTCCCCTGACATTCTGCTGTTTGTTAGAAAACGGATATCGTTTTAATCTTACTGGCGGTGGCCTTGCTGGCTTAACTGATTTGATTGTTTTCACAGGTTCTGACATAAATGTGGTACATATAATTTGGTCTGTCTGACATGTCAGTCCTGCAAGGCGCTGTTCTCTCAGCCCTTCTGTCTCCTCACTCTCCTCTGACGTTAGTGTGTGTGGGGCGCTAACGTCACCGTCACTTTCCGGTTGCTCTGCAGTTTGAAAACTGCTGTCTTCAAATGAAGACTCGTCGACGTCATTATTTTCAGTTGACGGAATGGACTCTACAGAAAGCAAGCAATGTGACGTCACATTTTGACGTTCCACATATTGCTTCAGTATGTTAGCGTGATAAGTGTTAACGTTTCCATTGACGTCAATCTTATAATCCATTCTGTTCACTACCTCAACCACTTCATAAGGACCTTTCCATTGAAGCAATAATTTATTACTGTCTGTCGGTAGTAACAACAACACTTTATCGCCGACGTCAAATTTACGCAACCTCGCGCCTTTATTATAATAAGCTTTCTGCTTAATCTGAACCTTCTTTAAATTATCACGCGCTAATTTGCATGTCTGCTCTAACCGTTCCCTTAGCTCAATAACGTACTGATACGTCGAAAGAACTTGCTCATCGCGTACCTCTTCAGCCCATAATTCTCTTAATATTGCCATTGGACCTCTGACGTTACGTCCATATAACAACTCAAAAGGGGAGTATCCTAAAGACTCTTGTGGGACTTCCCTAACCGCAAATAATAAAGCTGGAAGATATTTATCCCAATCTTTTGGACGTTCAGCACACATGCGACGTAACATCTGCTTTAACGTAGCGTGGAAACGCTCAATCAAGCCGTTGCAAATTGGGTGTCTCCGACTACACGTTAACTGTCGAAGAGAAAGAAGTCTGCTGACTTCTTTCATTACCTCAGCAGTAAACTGTGATCCACAATCAGTCAACATTTCATCAGGAATGCCAACCCTACTAAACATTTCAATAAGCGCTTCCGCGACACGTTCCGTCTCAATACTCGGTAAAGCTATCGCCTCTGGATACCTTGTCGCATAATCAATCATGGTTAAAATATACCGAGATTTCCTATCAGATCAAGGCTCAATTGGACCAACTATGTCCACTGCCACCCTCTTATATGGCGTATCAATCAATGGCATTTTTCCTAGAGGTACTTTAGTGACCCGACCTTTCTGAATGGTTCTCTGACAAATATCACAAGATTTACAGAATCTAGCGACATCACCGCAAATACCGGGCCAGTAAAACTCAGTTACAACTCTATCCAATGTCTTCCTAATACCCATATGTCCAGACATAAGCGTTTCATGAGCCAGTTTCAACACCTTTCCTCGGAAACTTTGAGGGACCACAAGTTGGAAAGAGACTTTGTTACCCTTGGTGAACTCCCTATATGCCAAACCTTTTTTCTCAATAAACCAAGTTTCACCTCGGTTTAAACCACGACTCACAGTATTGTTCCCAGATACAACCCTTTTCCTGATGTTTTCCAAAGTTGGATCATCAACCTGAGCTTGCTTAAAAGCCTCCTTGTCATCGTTAATGATCTGATCGGGAACCTTAAGTTTTCTGTAAGGCTTCTCATCCTGCCTAGTTTGAGACCTAGTTACAGCCGCAGCTGAGAAATGAGACATATCAGGAAGTTTTGATCCATCAATGTTACCGATAACCAAATCGTACAACGTATCATCCATACACAAAGCTTCAGTTTTTCCAGTGAAAAAAGGACAATCAATGTCAATCATTGCCAAAGGATACCTTTGTGTGGATTCATCAATCAACGTAACATTTGATTCCTTTCCTATTAACTGACTATCCGAAACCAAACTTCTCCGAACGACACAGCCTGTACACCCAGTATCTCTTAATACAACCACCTTTTTGTTATTAACCAATCCTTGTGCCGTCGGTAACCTTGCCTTTAAGAAGTAACAGACACCTTCCCTAGTTTCCTTACTACACTCCTCCCTATCCGAAATCAAAGGATCACCAACCTTATTTTCAAAAATACTTCCAATCTCATCACCTTTCCTAGTTACTTCCGTTTGACAAAAACTAACTTGGTGTGCTGCGCCACGTGGTGTGCTATTATTTTTACCGCGTCCGCGAAAAAACCCTCTAAAATTACCACGACCACGTGTATAACCACGACCTAACTTCTGCGTATTCTCATTCTTAACCTGAGAACCTTGAGTCTCTACGCGCGTGTTAAAATTTTCCTTAACACCGCTATCCCCAATTCCAGTTGCTCCTACCTCTGCGCTATATAATTGTTTTCTGTCGGGGTTCTTAAAACATTTAATTGTTAAATGCCCCTTACCGCATATGCTACACTTGATATCCGATCTACCACTCGGTTTGTTCGAGTCAACTTTGTCCTGTTTACCCTGCGCTGCGCCTCTATTATCGCGTTGCCCCTTATTAATGCAACTATATACGCCCCCGCGCGCTTCTGCAAACAAATCTGCCTCTCTAGCCATTTCATCTAAATTACCAAACTGTTTTGGCTTCAGATGTACATACAGTTCTCTATTACATGACTCCAGGAACTGATCCCTTGCCATGAAATCACAGACAGCCGGAAAAGATTTTTCTATCTTTGCCATATTAAGCCATTTTTCTAAATAACTTCTCAGTCTACTTCTGAATTGTATGAACGTTTCTGATTTCTCGGGCCTACTATAACGAAACTGCTTCCTAAATCCGCGCTCATGTCAAAATTCTTTAATAAGGCGTCCTTTAACTTATCGTAATCCGCCGCATCCTCATTTGACAACCGGTCATATACGTCAAGTGCGCGTCCTTTGAGCAATGCACTTAAATATGCGGCCCAAACACTCTTATCCCATTTATTAGCCGTAGCATATTTCTCAAACCTAGATAAATAACTATCCATTTTATCTTTACCCTCTTCAAAATAAGGTAACTTAGGATCCCGGGCATGAGCCAACTTTTCAGCTTTTTGCTTTTCAACTTCTAGCTCGAGCTTCGCTCTCTGCATTTCTAACTGATTCCTTATTTCTTGGTGCTGTAGCTCAAACCCCTGTTTTATTTGTTCTAAATGGGCCTCACTTATCTCTTTTGCCTCCCTTTCACTCTTAATGCTTGCCATTTCAAGTTCCTTATTAACATTCAACATAGCTAGTTCATGTGCCCTTTCCTTTTCCTTTTCCTCCCTTTCCTTTTCCTTTTCTTCTAACTTAGCTAGTTCATGTGCCCTTTCCTTTTCCTTTTCCTCAGACCTTAACCTTTCTAAATCCCTTTGCTCTTGCCTTTCTGCCCGCTCAATATCTTGCTGCTCCTTAACAAAACCTTGTAACTCCTTCCCCTCATATCCTAACTCCTTTCCCATTTGCATTAAACGCTCCATTATTGATAACGTAAATCTCACTTTACTATCAAAACCACTATAAACTGATCAGTTATGATCAGTGATGATTGGATGGGCTTAACTAAAACGTTAAGATATGTGTTATACGCGTTAATCTAACTTAAACGTTAGTTATTAAAGCACACGCGATTTGAAATGTCAAATGCTTTCAGCAAAGTATGACGTTGCGTACGGGTAGTCTAATATGACGTCATAAACTGACGACGTTAACAGTAAAATGCTACAATCCGAAATTTCATCACATTACAAAACTCCGATCATAACAAGTCACCATTAATGTTTCTATTACGTCATACCTAACCTCAAGCCACAGCGTAAATATTAACGCTATCGTTATGTCAACGTCAGTAAATTGTTAACGTCACTACGTCAGAACCATGTGTGGGTAAGATCAATTAGTAACTCCAGTTTAACTTAGTAGAATGTCAGGTAACACAATTAAGTGGGGTCTACTTAAATTTTTCGTTACCAAGAAAAAGTGGGGTTTGCCTTGCCTTCCTGCTCAGAAATAATAAACTTGTCAGTATCCATTTAGTTGAATACATGGGTTTCGCACTTCATCAACGCAGGAAGGAAGATTCAAGTTAATTTCTAAATGTGGCTGTCAATGCATTTTTTTTTTTTTTTTTAAATTGAGGTTTCAGAGCATCAATGTGCTGTTCCGCAGCCGGGAACGCCAGCCAGAGATCAAATCCCACTTCTGACACCAAATGTTACAGGTGGGTTTACGGCGTCCCGCAAACCCCCATGCTGACAAGACAACCGAGCGTGATCTCTGACAGGTGTACGGGCAGCTGTGGGGTAAGGCACAAGAAAGATATCAAATGAATGACATGAATTATTTACAGTATCTATATACAACACTTACTAACACAAAACATCACAATTTGTTGCTTCTGTAGCCAACACACGACGTCCGCCCCGAAGGCAAAACAATGTTCTGTGCTCGGAACGGGTGACGTGAATGCCTACAGAAGCAAACAACAAATCAACAAAAACAAAAATAAGAAACAACACAAGACGCGACTGGCCAGTTTATAACTTAGGGTGAATCCCCCTCTCGTGTGAATCTCCCTCTCGCGAACTAGTGTAAACTAGTCTGTCGACATTGTTGCCGACCACAGGTTGATATGTACTATTTGGCGGTCGCGCACTAGCTTGATTTGCCTGAATCGCCTACAGGTTATTTATTGGACCTCTTCCATTTGAATGGTCTCACATTCGTTTCATAATGTTACGAGCTGTTTATATTGGTTCGTCCGCCCTTGCTGGACCCTAACCCACAGCGTCGTACCAGTACCTGCTGCTATATGGCAGAGAGCAGCAGGTCACCACACATTGTTGTGCCTGTAAATTACGATAATTGGACTAAGACACAGTTCACAAAACATACATGCTATATCATGATCCCCCTCCTGGAGAAGTAAGAATATGTTCATGCATATACCGTCATTGCGCATGCGCCGACCAGACACACAGGCTGATTAGTGCATGTGACAAATAACCGTACAGCAGAACTCAACTTGACAGTGCATCAAATTATTAGCACACAGCGCTTGACACAATAATACTCAAAGTTCATGTTTCCTTACTGAGCACTACAGAAATCAATTAATGTTCACTACTACTGAGCATAATACTCATCAAATTTGTGCTCACTACATTATCACAAGTAAGAGGCAATTGAAAGACCACGCCTTTGCGCTACCTGGTCGGCCGCCAATTACAGGAAACATAACAAACTCTATTTCATATCCTTCTCCACGACACGGCTCACAAATATAGCTATTCACATATTCATTACATTAACAACAGATAGAAACTACAAACAGAAAGATTTTCATCTATAATCCACAACATTTGTTAGTGTCTCATAAGGGCCAACACTGTTTGCCGTAAATTCTCACTGTATTTGGTAGGCACCCCGTCACAACCGTCCTCGCGACGCCGATGACGCAGCTGACGTCATCCCCGCCGCTCAGGCCGTTATGACGTGTGGCGACCAAATACTCCCACTTATCATCATCACGTTATTTATATGTACATACATGCACAAACTGAGTTATCAGACAAAAACGGCATCATTACAAAATGAACTTATAATTCTTCTTGAACAAAATTATTCCTACTCAACATGAACATGCTTGTAAAATAAAATTCATTACGGTTCATCATCACGGATAACCCGACAGGCTCTTGTAAGAGTTTGCCCTGATGATGAAGATATGGTCAAACCCGTCTTAATTTTACGTCCCCCCTACACCTAATATCATATAGAGACGGGACCACGGTTTTCTAACCACAGCTAGTCAAAAGTGATGGATCAAACAAGTGACCCGGCGTTTATTAATTACATTCTACAAAAGGGGTCTAAAAGCCTAAATGAATCTAGAATGAGCGGGTGTCCAAACTTTACGTCTCACCAACATCTAGGGTCATAATGAGACAGGACCTCACTTAGAAAGACTCATTCTACTACTGGAGAAGCCTGAGATCGATCCTGCGACCTCTAGCTGGCACAGCTAGTAGCCTAATCACTACAAGCTTCAACAGTGAATTCAGAATAGGCTTCAGAAAGTTGGGGTATACTAGAAGTAAACCCCTCCAAATCCTACAAGCATGTTCATACAAAAATAATACTAAACATAGATTTAACATACCTTTCAATATACTTTCACTTTTCCGTCTCAATGTTGTGGGTATTCGTTACAACTTGACCTGCTGCTAAAGTGTTCGTTTTTCTCAGGGTTTTTATATCTATGAATAACTACCGGAAAATCATGCATACTCATATTAGCTTGCTAAAATCGTGGCGAGGTGGAGATACCGTCAATAATTGAAGCTAGATAGCAAAAATCGGGTAGATAATGGATTTGCGTTCAAATAGTATATTTCCCATAGGAAAAATGATGAAACGACCCTATAAATCAATGTCATGACTCCTGTCAAAACGAACACCCACACAACACGTGACGGGAATGAAAATCATATATGGCACAATTTGGCGGTTGGCGATTTTTAGGCAAATTTTATAGAACTCAGCCTTATAGCGACCCCCTGTATTGTAAAAACAGATCTCCACAAACCACTCATGCATACATCGTATGATATGTGCATGACTTGTGCATGGAGCAGCACATTTTGCCTACCATATTTCACCTAAAATATTTCACTCGCACCGCCCTACCATATATCTACTAAAATAATTTTGATGTGCATAAGCACCAGAGAGGTTTCCTATTCCATCTAGTAACAAATACAGAGGAAATGATTAACTTTTCAAGCCCCAAAACCTGGGAAATCGGGTGAAAAAGAATGTGAAAAATATATTTTTTTTTTTTTTTTTTTTTGATTTTTTGTTTTGTTTTTTTTACTTGCAAATAAATTTGTACAACAGCACAAATGATTGCTTGCAGGTAAACTTCAACCTGATGCGGTCGCCGATGCTTACACCGACGACGGAAGTCGGGGGTATGGCAATAGCTCCCCATTACTTTCGCGGGCGAGCAAAAATGGCGGATTTTCAACTTCACAAAATTGGGAAGCCTTCCTTTTAAAAGGAAACTTTTTTAACATTATGCGGAGAAAAGAAGGCATCCCTCAAGAATTCAAAGAAGCATCAATTATCAACCTATTAACCTATTCAACACCGGCCCCGTTAGTTCAGTTGGTAGAGTGTCCGCTCCGGGGAACGGGAGGTCACGGGTTCGATCCCGGGCCGCGACATACCAAAGTCGTTAAAAATGGTACTAGCTGCTCCTCGCTTAGCACTCAGATTTACGGGGTAGAGCTAGGACTGGTCGATCCAGTGTCAGGATAATGTGACTGGGTGTGGTATCATGTAATGTGTCTGGGACATGATACTTCAGTGAGGCAGCACTATAAAAGTGAGCATTGAGCTCCCTGTCGCAACCAGACACCGTCGTGATATGACTGAAAAATTGTTGAAAGCGACGTTAAACCCGATTTCACACACACACACACACACACACACACACACTCAACCTATTCAACAGGAAATGGAATCCTCAGTTCTGAAACAATCATCGGGACATATCTTTATTGTCTTTTGCTGGGAAGGTCCTTGGAAGAGTCATCCTTGACTGACTGAATTAACACCTTGAGCAGTCGGGGTTCTACTAGCAAGTAAGTGCAAAATCTGGGACGACGGAGGATAAATTGATACGGCAGCTTCAAAACAAATGCCTGGAACAGAAATGTGGACCTCTACACGACCTGTGACCTGCTAATTTAAAAGCTTTTAACACAGTCAGTCGTGAGGACCTTTCGAAAATTATGGCAAAGTTAATCTGTCCGACAAAGTTTATAGCAAATTGCAGACGCCGCACGACACACGACACACGACGCACGACGCACGACGCACGACGGACATTGACCGATCAAAATAGCTCACCATAAGCACTTCGTGCTCAGGTGAGCTAAAAATAAAGGTGTATGATTTTAATTACCGAAGAAGTTAAAAGTTTGTCAATACAAAGCATTCGGTCGTCATGGATAGCGTCGTGACGCCGATTGCGATGCGTTAAGATCTGGAAACGCGCCATTACACGTGTGGTCGTGTCATTTTTACATGACGTTATCCAGTAAATGACAGCTGATCCATACTCATGTAAATATAACTTTTCCTGTATAAAGAAGAATTTTCAAGTGTGTTATTGTCACGAAGGCCAAGGAGTTTGAGCAGATATTAGTCATCACGAAAACACGCCTATATTGAAAATTTTACCACCAAAAAAAAAAGAGAATTTTCTGGTGAAAAAAACGCGATTTCTCTCTTATTTCTGCTCGAAACATAGGTTGTGGGTACTCGTTAGAACCGCCTTGCTGAGGCGGTTCTAACGAGTACCCACAACCTATGTCTTACCCACAACCTATGTCTTGGAGCAGAAATAAGGAAAATAATGTTTATCCCCGTAAACCCCAGTTTTCTGTTTATAAAACGGGGTTTAGGGGGGTCTTTATTTCAAGGACTTGTTCACGTGATGGTATCTTTGTTATTTGTCTACGTTACGCGGTTTGCAAGCAGCGAAGGATCAGGCGCATGCATACAGATTTGTCTGAACCATTACTGTTCGTCAATGTGAAAAGTGCGGTTTTCAAATGGTACGCCTGAAAGATCATTTTATAATGAGATTTCAAGAGGCAAGTATGATACATAGTTTGATAATAAACTGGACTTATGAGAGTAAGTCAAAGAACTTTAAACGTAAAATTAACGATAAAATATTATCCAAATATACTTACTAGCGACACACGTATGCATAAATTACTGTACTACAGTCGAACTTCGATGGTTCGAACCCCTTTGGGACCATGAAAATCTGTTCGAGACAGGGGTAGTTCGAGTCACTGAGGTTACTGTCAGGAGGCATAACGAGATACTTTTAGACATCTTTTCGGTGTTCTATAATGAAAATGTATGCTGTGTGTACTCATTAGAATCGCCTCGATGAGGCGATTCTAATGAGTACACACAGCATACATTTGCAAGATAAAAGACTAAAATCTCCTTAATTATCCACAACTATTTTTTTTGTAGAGGATTTCTCCAGGGGCTCAAGAATGGGTTCGACACATCCATGGTAAACGAGCCATCGTTGTTCGAGCAATTGAAGTTCTACTGTGCTGTACTATTTGATCAGCCACATTTCATTACGTCCACTGGATGTTTCCAGATCAACATATCACACGAGGCGCGGAGCGTCGAGTGTGATACGTAAGATCTGGAAACATCCAAGAGACGAGATACTGCACGGCAGACCAAGTTTCTTTAGTGATAATATATTAAGTTTATACCCTTTTGCTTCCAATTAAGTCATTTTTGTTTTGCGTTGGCACATACATTTAAATAAGCGGGAAACTTTGACGTTACGCTCTGCGAGTAAGTGACGTCACGTCTGGTTCCGTGTTACACATGGATGCTTTCTTAACTCGCAACATATGCCGGAGCTTTCTTTATTTCTGCTCTAAGGCATATGTTGTGGGTACTCGTTAGAACGGTTCTAACAAGCACGCGTAACCTATGTTTTGAGTATAAATAACAAAGAATATCACCAATTTTCATTAGAAAATATTCCTTTTTAGAGACACGAAAGAATGCACTTTGTCATACGGATTTGTTGCCGTAATGATAAGACTTGTGCAGACTGTGTAGCTGAGGAGGCCGGTTTGTATCTTAGCAAGTCGTTAACACCGAGGACAGGGCTCAAATGAGCCGCCCCAGTTGAAAAGATGTCTTTGAGTATGTACACACAGCGGTGATTCCGATCAACCTCCTCAGGATGCTCAGTAACGCATAGCTCCTTAACATTACGATAATACACCCGTGCGACAAAATATATTTTTCATATCGCCAAAATGGCTACTTTTCTGATAACAATCCGTGACATTTTCTTATTTTATACTGCAAACATAGGTTGTTGGTGATCTTTAGAACCGCCTCATTGAGGCGGTTCTAACGAGTGCCCATAACCTATGTTTTGAAGCAGAAATAAAAAAAACTAATGTATACTCAGGTTAAATATGTTCTATAAAAGGGTTATCCTTTGGAAGCAAGGAATACACCACAGAAGTGAAAAACATGGAGTGTACATGTTTTCTGGGCAAGACTAGCTAGTTTCGGCCAACTAGATAAACCCAGTTTTCTCTATATAAAGTGGGGTTGAGGGGTGGACTTGTTCACGTGATGAAGTGGTAATTCCGGTCCACCTGCTCAGGATGCTTCTTAATGTGGCTACATTCTAAGTAAAAGGATACGCAGGCTGATTTTATTGTTGCACCTTGTTAACCAATGTACGTTTATAAAATGAACACCCTATTAAACCCAATTTATATAGAGATAATTGAGGGTTTACAGGGGTATACAATATTTTTTCTTATTTCTGCTCCAAGATAGAGGTTGTGGGTACTCGTTAGAACCGCCTCAATGAGGCGGTTCTTACGAGTTCCTACAACCATTGTTTTGAGTATAAATAAGAATAGTATTACAAATTTTCATCAGAACATTTACTACCTTGAAGATAGAAAAGAATCTACTACAGCGCACGGATATGTTATCAGAATCACTGAGTGTACAATCATGATCGAAGACACTTTTTTTTACAAGTCACGGCCTATAAGATAAAAATGCCATTCACCTAAAAGCTAATCATAGTTGACAAATATACCAACAACGACAAATACTGACAATACCTGCAAAATACATTGTTTAAGAACCGGTTTCAAAATATTTGTTTATTTAAAAATCAATACCAGATATTATATTTTACAAACTATTCTTTTTCAAAGTATCGAGTACCAGAATGTCTGTTTGGACGGGCTCACGAACAATGTGGTCTGTGCATCGACAAAATCAATTTGTTCTCAGACTGTGCGTCCGTATAATCTATTCAGCATTGTGCATTAACATTAAACCTTTTCCGGAATTCGACTCGGACGATGCACAGGCTTTGCAAAATCTTCTCCGCTGCCATATGCCAAGATCTTGGCTTGCCCAATGCTCATTTTCGAATACTATGACATTAGTATGGGTATTGAATTAGAACAATTAGATTTATTCATACTACAGAGATGTCCCACTGCCAATTTCCTTGTCGCAACAATTGTAACCCTACATAAATAGACAGGTGCGACATAAGTTGATCTTTTTTGGAATCTAAAATAGCATTTTTAAGACTTTTCTAATGTACGTTTTTGTGATATTTACCATTTCTATATTGTAAACATTTACACAAGGCGGCTCTAACGAGTACCAACAATTTATGTTTGGGGTAGAAATAAGTGAGATAAAAAGTATTTCCTTGTTGGCCGCAGTTTATGACTTTCATAGACGAGTGAGTGAGTGTTTTGAGTTTTACGTCCCACCAACAGCTAAGGTCATATGGAGACGGGACCTCGGTTTAAAGACTCATCCGAAAGTCTGGAGAAGCCCGGGATCGATCCTGCGATCCCTGGTTTACAAGGCGAGTAGCGTAACCACTACACCACGGAGGCTTCTCTTTCATAGACGATCTTACACGAGTGTTCATGGATAATTGTATTTATTGAACAAGTTGAGGAAGAGGGATAAAATGTCCGACAAAGCCTCTCATTTTATCGCTTTTCCTTAACAAGTTTAATAAATTCAATAATACACGATTACGAACGCAAGATTCTATTTATCATATGACATTTAAAACTCATTTCATTCACGATTGTTTTGCAAAAAAAATGTCAATGTTTCGCCATTTGCAAACGTGGCGTCATTAAGGACATCGTACATGTGACGTTACGAGGCGTAACTAACTGTTTTGCATATTTAATCCACTGGTGGATTTCGGAATTTATTACATGGCATTACTTCATTCTCAACTCAACGTCATATAATTAAAGGTTGTTCATTGTATGATCTTGTTACATTGTAACATGATGAAATATGTCGGTTCTATATCGCCACATGATTTACCAGATCTGCGTTGAGCATATTCGTAAGGGCGCGTAAAGACACGCATTCGTGCGCGCTTACACACAGAGACACTTACAAATGCCTGCATGCTCATATACGTGTACATATGCCGCCTTTAGGCATATGTGGGTTGATCAATGATGGATGTAACAACCAATTCCAAATATGCCCTATATCTTGACCGAAGCAATGGACTCGCACCACTTTGCCTGGGCAAGCTCAGACCTACGCGGTTTACCATTACTCAAGTTCGGTCGGTTTCAGCTCTGTACGAAAGAATATATTCCTTCAAGCCCCGCTGGGCGAGGGGCGCTCTATATCTCATCTATGCTCCCGAAGACAATGTGTGCTAAACGGGAATAGTTTCAATGGCTTGATTTGATTTAAAAAAATAATCTAATACAGCGCGCCTATATAAGCAATGGAAAGGAACTGTGTTTTATTAGGCAACAAATCACGGTGCGGAAGGGCGTGCTGGTTGACGTCATTAAATCTGTCAATTTTGACGTCACACATAGATTCCTAGGTGTTAGACGATGTAACGTCATTTTCTCGCACCGAAAACGTTGCAAAAGGACATAAATGCATGTGTTACAATCAATATTTTTTGCGGGATTTCTTCTAATAATGGCGAAAGGTTGTTAGAATTTGAAGGAAACAACAGCATTGTCGTCGGTTTTTTTGCGTGTTAGAATCGAAAAAGATCAGCACTTGTCTGCGATTTGTTGAGAAATAAATCACAGTTTGTCGGTCAGTTGAAAGTAGACAAATCACGCGCGCTGCGCACTCGTGATTTCATCTACTTTACACCTGACCTCAAAGCTGTGATTAATTATTCAACAAATCACAGATCGGCCCCGCCCATCGGGGCGTGAAGAAATAGATGGGCTACACGATGTTTCCACGCAGAGCTGAAACCGGCCCGCACACGAGTACTGGTAAACAGCTTAGAGGATCTAAGCCTACCCATGCAAAGCGGTGCGTGTCGGACCCGTCCATGCTTATAAGCCCTATTGGTTTCGTCGGGCGGCAGGGCTTGAGATGTCATTTCATCTCAATGTCGGGTATAAGTCCCACAAAATTGTAAGCAACGTCTCCAAAATGACCTTTATAGTGTCGACGGGGACGTTAAACTTGAAATCAAACAAACAAACAAAACAACTGACCTCCAAACTGTGATAAATTATTCAACAAATCACAATTAAAGCTGATCTATGTCTTAAACAAAGACAAACATGAAGAAAGAAAAGAAGGAACAACATTTGAGTATACAAGGTTTGCAGGTTTTTACATGTTTTGCCTTTCTTGTTATACTTTAAGTCTATCACTGTATGTTAAATCACACTAAACATTGTGGGTCTATTGTTTTTGTTCACTTTTATTGTTATGTGATTAAATAATTATATGATAAAGTTGCGTTTAATAATATTTTGGTTTAACATTTAACATGAATTTATGAAATGACAATTCTCTTCAGAGATGTAAGAAAATACTTTTTCATGGCATACGAGGTTGTGTATGAATTACTGGGTGTTTGTTCGGACCTTGTGTTTAAGTTCTACTACTCGTAGAAACGAGATTCGAGTTGGGCGTGGCTCTTTGCGTGGATATTGCGTGAATAATAAAGCAACGCATTCAAGGTATGTTGTACACTTTTAAATTCGTATGAATTCTTAGTTGCATTTAAATTCGTATTGGTTAGTATTGTGTTCAATTAGTGCGTTACATTTTATTATAATTATGCTCAAACATAATTATTACATGAATGGGTCTCCTATTATTTTTCTTTGTGATTGTTTACACAATTGCAAATCGATCATTTTTGAAAACTATAAATCTACTGATCATATCACATTTAATCTTTCGCAAATCTTTTCTTTCGAACTCTTTTTTTTTTTTTTTTTTTTGGGGGGGGGGGGGGGGGGGCGTGGTTGACTACAGTAATGAAGCGAGAACGGAAAGTAAAATCAACACACATTGACTCCCCGCTGTGGTTCGAGCTTTGATGGGGTCACATGTCAGACGCCAAGTTCTGGGTGTCCCAGTTATTTGCACACCTCATCAGCTCGAAATAAGTACCATAAACTTGAAAGGGCGTAAAACCAACACCGTAGTATAGGAAGAAAGAAAAAAAAAAAAAAAAACGTTGAAGCTTTAACATCACTGGTTTGACGACTGTCTCAGAGTGTAGTTTGGAGAAACGGTCCTGAGCCGAGACTTAGGCTTTGTCGTTTAACCATTAAATCTGCCGGCCTCGGTAGCTCAGTCGGATGCGCGTCTGACTGGTGATCAGGTGGACGCGGGTTCGATACATGTACCTGCCGGGATCGGCAACATTCCTTCGTGGAGATTAACCATGAAATCTTTTCTACGATCATTCTCTCCCTTCCGCTGATTCAAGAAGGCCAGTTGTCAGTTTCTGGCAAATGAATAGGCCATGTACTGGTTAACCGCTTACGTATAAGCCTGCCCATGGAAGGAAAAGTGTGGATAGGTAAACTGGCCGGCTCAAAACTGACCTAAATAGAGTTGACTGGGCCGTTAAACTCCAATACAAACAAACAAACAAACAAACAAACAAACAGCCCATTAAATCTCTGCCTTTTTAAGAAAATACAGTGAAATTCCTCTATTAAGACCATCTAGAATTCAGACTAATTCTGTTTTAAAAGGCTTATTTAGTAGTGTACGATTATTCTTTCTTTGTGTTGTCTGAATACACTGTCCTCTGGTCAGAGATCACCTTTGGGACTGTTCAAAAGTGGTCTTAATATAGGAATTTTACAGTATTGTCGGGACGCCAGTGCTTGCCAATGTCCCAGCGCATGAGCTAAGTCTAGGCCCCGAGGTTATAAAACTTGTTCATGCTCAACTCAGCTGAACATGAAATTTGTCCTGCTCATAAATTTTAAAATGCCAACAATTGCTGGCATTTTAAAATTTATGAGCAGGACATATAACATTCTGTACTGATCTAGGCAAGAAAAGTGACGCTATCATTTGTATTTTAACATTTATGAGCAATATAAATTCAATGCTTAGCTGCGTTGAGCATGAAGATAGTTTCATAACCTTGGGCCCAGGATAAACAGATAACCGTTTTTACTCAGCCCATGAATAGCGCAGCAATAAATAAACATGACCTGGATTTTGTACATGATCAGCGATGGTCATGTGGACAATCGCAAGGCAAGTTTTGATAATTTAGTAACTTTGAGTCAGTTGTTGCCCTTTGATTATTTAGTAATTTGAGTCAGTTGATATACAACCTACCCTAAATGGGATGTTGACCACATCCGTTCAGCAATTATGTCCTGTAGATAAACTTCAAGTAAAGACATTTGTCTATCGAAAAGTGGGTTTTATGAGGACATTTAAATGCATAAGATTTCTTTATGTTTGTTTGTTTGATTTGAGGTTTAATGTCCCCGTCAACACATATTTCTTAATGTAAACCAAGCATGGCAAATATAAGACTTGAAAAAAATGAAGCGGACGGTGTGACATGTCTAATTATACACATCGCGTCAACAGGTCCATGGGCAAGCTTTGCCCTTCTACGCGGTTTACCAGTATTCATGTGTGGTCAGACTCAGCTCTGCGTGCAGCACAGTCTATTTCTTAAAGCCCAAATGGGCGGTGGCGAATAGGAATATGGGGAAATTATGTTGAACATAATCGGTTTCCATATTCCGTGTGCTTTTATGGATCATCAGTGACACTATTTTCAGCCTGCAAATCATGACAGACATTGTACATGTAGCTTACAAAAACTCCAACACAAAACTGAGGGAAGGCAATGATCAGGAAACGATACAATTAACCAACAGCTCCCATCAGAGACACCAAAGGGAAAGAAACACAAACATGAAATAACTAGAACCTAATGGAAACATCAATAGCGGCAGCCAAAAGGACAGTTATTTTCCAACAAAATGGCCAGTTGGCTATCATAAACAAAAAGATACAAGCGATACACACACACTCAAAGTCAAACCATAACAGAAATAAACCGCGACAGAAGAACCGACATGGAACGGTCATTGAAAAAGATTTCACGGGGGTTGGGGCGCTTAAATCGGGGGCTTTAACACGGCCGGAATCCTCGCCCTTCCGTCGCGATTTAGACAAATAATTTGTCCAGTCCGCATTGAAGGCCTCCTTACTTCCTTACTTATCACTGCAACATCTTCGAGAACACAAAAATCAAACAACCATAGAGATGTAACAACGGTGAGTGCTCGACAACAAGAAACCACTGAAATGTTGGAGCAAAAGAAAATCAACAGTTCCACACTGTAGCTGCATGACATTAAACCTAGTGAAGTTCGTTTCATGTTGGCACAGTTATTAGAGACAATATTATCTATCATGTGTGTTTTCTTTATATTGCAGAAAGTCAGATATTTAAAGATTTCAGTATTTTGAAGATTTGTGCAAGAGACTGTTACATGTACTCCAACTGGAGCTTAGTCAAAGCTTTCAACAAATGTAACAACCAACCATCCTAATGTTCACGGCTGTATACAAGAGCATGGCGTAAAAATCATAACCAGAGAATACAGCCCCAATATTAATGAAAGTGATATTAGTACTTTAGTACAATGTAGCAATTTGCAACCAATTGCCTAGCAATCTACATGTGACCGATCAAGCACAGTCCCTCAATGCGGACACTTGCCGCAGATACATCCACGGAATGTTGTGTTTTCTTATCTTGTAGGCAGTCAAGAAACCATGAATGAAAAGTGCGTCAACGCCATATAGGATGATGGGAAATAAACTAGCCTACAAGCCGGAACCGCAAAACCAGCCAGTCCATCGTAACCGTAACTTCGGCTACAACTATCCTCCCCCAACTGCTAATAACTTGCATTTGGATTTGGAACAGGTAAAGTAGGGAATGTTCTTTTCGTTGGAGACTGTTTGGATAACATAATCTTCGAGAATGTAGATTCCATTAAGGGGAATGGGAACACCTAGCAGATTTTTCCGCCATTTTTCAAAGGGAGACAACTTTCGGGACTTCCTTTTCGTTTTTCTATAAACTCTTGAGCCACTGACAAGGGGTCTACTCTTAAAGGAAAGAATTTGCTCCCCAGGAGCAAACTCTTTCCTTTAAGAGTTGACCCCTATTGACACTGGAGACAAAACTACTACTGCAGGATTTGCCTCCCCTGAAGGTGTTCCCATTCCCCTTAAATACTTTGTTGTGGGGCAATCACACGCGATTTGAGTTGGAATACACACATTACCAACATGTGTACAAAGGCAAATAGAACGTTTGGTTCCTGCAGCGAATCGGTGTCCTTAGGATGTAAAAGAGGCAGCATATAAAGGATTTGTTCGCCCAATCTTGGAATATGGCAGATGTATCTGGGAACCCAGTGGAGTGGTCCTTAATGAAGAAATTTAAAAGTTCAAAATAGAGCTTCGGCCCCCGCCCAATGGGGCTTGAAGAAATATATGGGCTGCATGATGCTTCCATGCAGAGCTGAAACCGACCCGCACGCGAGTACTGGTAGACCGCTTAGAGGAGCTAAGCCTGCCCAGGCAAAGCGGTGCGAGCCGGCCCGTCCATGCTTATAACCCTATTGGTTTCATTGGGCGGCAGGGCTTGAGATGTCATTTCATCTCAGAGTCGGGTAAAAGTCCCACAAAAGTGGAAGCAATGTCTCCAAAATGACCTTTACAGTGTTGACGGGGACGGTATACCTCAAATAAAAAAAATCAAAATAGAGCTGCTAGATTTTTAACAAGCAATTACTGCTTTGAAACTGGGAGCATGGCTGGAGTACTAGGAAAATTAAGATGGGAATCTCTTAAGAAAAGGAGAAGAGACAGTAGGCTCATACTTTTATACAAAGGTCTAAAGGGTGCTGCCAGCATCCAACAGATAACCTTGTCCCCCATCTAGGCACTGTAAAAATAGAGCTGATAGATTTTTAACAAGCAACTGGAAGCATGACTGGAATACTAGGAAAATAAAGATGGGAGTCTTGCAAGAAAAGGGGAAAATACAGTAGGCTCATACTTTTATACAAAGGTCTAAAGGATGCTGCCAGCCTTCCAACAGATAACCTTGTCCCCAATCTAGGCACTATAAAAATAGAGCTGATAGATTTTTAACAAGCAACTGGGAGCATGTTTGGAATACTAGGAAAATTAAGATGGGAGTCTCGCAAGAAAAGGGGAAAAGACAGTAGGCTCATACATACTTTTATACGAAGGTCTAAAGGATGCTGCCAGCTTTCCAACAGATAACCTTGTCCCCCATCTAGGCACTTTAAAAATAGAGCTGATAGATTTTATTAAGCAATGGGAGCATGACTCGAATACTAGGAAAATTAAGATGGGAGTCTCGCAAGAAAAGGGGAAAAGACAGTAGGCACATACATTAATACAAAGATCTAAAGGGTGCTGCATGCATCCAACAGATAACCTTGTCCCCGATCAAGGCACTATAAAAATAGAGCTGATAGATTTTTAACAAGCAACTGGAAGCATGACTGGAATACTAGGAAAATTAAGATGGGAGTCTCGCAAGAAAAGGGAAAGAGACAGTAGGCTCATACTTTTATACAAAAGTCTAAAGGGTGCTGCCAGCATTCCAACAGATAACCTTGTCCCCCATCTAGGCACTGTAAAAATAGAGCTGATAGATTTTTAACAAGCAACTGGAAGCATGACTGGAATACTAGGAAAATTAAGATGGGAGTCTCGAAAGAAAAGGGGAAAAGACTGTAGGCTCATACATTTATACAAAGGTCTAAAGGATGCTGCCAGCATTCCAACAGATAACCTTGTCCCCCATCTAGGCACTGTAAAAATAGAGCTGATAGATTTTTAACAAGCAACTGGGAGCATGACTGGAATACTAGGAAAATTAAGATGGGAGTCTCGCAAGAAAAGGGGAAAAGACAGTAGGCTCATACGTTTATACAAAGGTCTAAAGGATGCTGCCAGCATTCCAACAGATGACTTTGTTGCCTCTCTAGGCACTATAGAAATCGTCATTCGTTGGCTTTTCAGACCTTAAATGCAACAACTGACATTGATAAAGACTCGTTCTTCCCTCGAACCATTTTTCGTTAGGCGGTTCTAACGAGCACCCACAGCCTATGTTTGAAGTATTAGGAAAATATTACAAATTGTCGTCAGAAAAAAAAATAGTTTTGAAGATTTGAAAAAAAAAAAAAACGCACTACTTTACACGGATGTATTATCGTAATGTATGTAAGTCAGCAGACGATAAATTGTTGATATCTTTCTTATTTTTCCCGGACTACTGGATTTGACATTTCATACAAATTGTATTCGTAGGCCTAGGAGACAATTCACATGACATGTGTACTACTATTTCTGAAAAAAAAAATAAATAGAAAAATGTTTCAAAATGTCGTTCGCTTAAAGTACCCAGCACGAAGCATTAGGAAAACATGTCCGTGTGAAAAAATGGCGTCCAACATGGTATCAGAAATTACACATTTTGGGTAAAAATGATAACATCTTTCTTATTTCTGCTTTCAACATAGATTGTGGTGCTCGTTAGAACCGCCTCAATGAGGCGGTTCTAACGAGTACCCACAATCTATGTTTTTTGTGCTCGTTAGAACCGCCTCAATGAGGCGGTTCTAACGAGTACCCACAATCTATGTAGTTGACAAAAATAAGGCAGATAGTGTTTACCCCACAAACCCCACTTCTCTCTATATAAAGTGGGGTTTAGAGGGGTCTTCTTTTCACGGACTTGTTATCGTGATGGAGCGCTAATGAACTTTTGTGATGCCGGCCTCGGTAGCTCATGCGGATGCGCGACTGACTGGTGATCAGGAAGACGCGGGTTCGATACCTGTCATGGTCGGCAACCGTCTTTCGTGGAGCTTGATCATTAAATCTTTTCTACGGTCATACTTCCCCTTCCGCTGATTCAAGAAGGGCTGCTGTCAGTTTCTGGC
Source organism: Lucinisca nassula (assembly GCA_963580285.1). Classification (NCBI taxonomy): domain Eukaryota; kingdom Metazoa; phylum Mollusca; class Bivalvia; order Lucinida; family Lucinidae; genus Lucinisca; species Lucinisca nassula. The sequence goes on from OY757015.1 coordinate 71,073,463, forward strand.
GAAAGAATGTGCACTGTACTGGTTAACTGCTTACGTATAAGCCTGTCCATGAAAAGTGTAGATAGGTAAACTGACCGGCTCAAAAATTACCTAGAAATACAAACAAACAAAACCTCAATGCTGAAGGCTCCTGTGCATGCTCGCCAAAGCCTTTGTTGGTTTTCTATGCGACAAGGACCCTTTACGCATAATCTATCATATAATAGGGGTATTCTACCATCACGTGAACAAGTCCGTGAAATGAACACACCCTTACACCCCATTTTGTAAAGAGAAAACTGGGGTTTACGGGGGTAAACATTATTTTTCTTATTTTTACTCCAAGACATAGGTTGTGGGTACTCGTTAGAACCGCCTCAATGAGGCGGTTCTAACGAGCACCTTCAACCTATGTTCGCAGAATTTAGAAGACAAATATCATGGGTTTTCATCCGAAAAGTAGACATTGTGGAGATGTGAAAAAATGCACTATGTCGCACGGGTGTGTCATCGTAATGTAACGTAATTTACTCTGTGGTACAATAGTGCAACCGCTTGATCTAATAGGCTGTGATCTTTCAGACTCATCAGAAGACGATTGCTGACGATATAGAGGTCGAGACGATGATGTTGGACGACAGTGGCAATGCGTCGCACATCTCAGCGGTCAAACCAAGGTATCCCAGTTACATGTAATATCTTATTGGTATCTTCCTGTTATCTCTCATGTCACTACATACACTTATCAAGAGGGATTCTTGTGGCTTATACATACGCGGTTAACCAGTATTGTGCATATTCTTTAGAATATGCAAATTACTGGTTAACCGCGTATGTATAAGCCTGCTTAGAAACAGTGCGGTTAGGTATACTGACCTGCTCGACATGACCCTGTTAGTGTTGACTAGGCCGTTATCTCAAAACCAAATATAAGACAGTTGTTATGTGATTTTTATGATGTATGTATGATCTAAACACAGATCGCGTTAACACTACTGAGCCGCCATTGGGATCAACTTTGATTGGTTGAAGTAAGTCTGGATTATATAATGTAATGTTTACACTTATACTAATATAAATTAAGGCGTAACTATACCTAATTTAGTGACACAGAGGCCTTTCTGATATTTAATCTTCATCAGTGTGTCTCAACCCCAAAGTTTTGAAACCGAAACGGATGATGGACAAGACCCGGCAAACACAGCACATCCCCCTCCGAGCACACACCGACCGACGTAGCCTATCAGACAGGTCCGAATCCGAATTAAGTGCATCCACACCAGACTGCGTCCCTTGTGCTAAAGCGAATCAAGTTAAAAGTCATTGTGCAATCGCCATTTTGTCTATATAAAATGTATGCGGATCAAATGGATCCAATTACACCTCCAGTGTTACACCTCTGCTAGTGTTAATATGGCCAAAATTTCTAGTCTAGTTTTACAACTGTTGGCTTCAACATATTTAATTAATATTTACTACCCATTTCGTTTCAGCTGTACCCCCCTCTTTATTCAGCTAAAAACATGATTTCCAAATTGTCAGATTAACATGTTTGGGTTTACCACTGTGAATGTGATCGCAAGAATGTACTGTGAAGACAATTCGATGATGATTGACAGTCGAGTGTGTCAACTTTGCATCTGTGATCGCAAACCATGCCTGACGTAAATTTCAACAATTATTATCATGGCATAATATGTTTGGTGGTGTTGGTAGTACATTGACAAATCGGTGGTCATCACTGACAAGTGGGTGTACTCTTGAACTAGAACAATGCACCTTTTGTCAAAATATTTCAGATAATAATCTTTGATCTTTACATAGAAAAGAAACATTTGCCAGCAGTACCAAGAACAGAATAGCAGTAAACAAATTAGGAGTAACATAATTATTTTATCTGGCCTTCTCGAAGGGAATGACGAAGGCATTTTCATCTTCAGCGGTCTTTTAGAGAATCGGAGGACCTAGACAAGACAATGCAGCATATACAGGCGACTACTACCCTGCCATATCCAAATTACGAAGCGCAACAATTCTGATATTTTATTTTAAGCATTTTTGAGCATCTGATAGTGTGTTTTGACCTCATTAGGCATCGCTTTATGCCATAGTACGGAGACTGAATTCGCCTGACATATATTACACTACTTTGAAAGGGAGCTAACTTTATGGCATTCTTGTTTTCTTTCCAGTCATCTGAAACCGTTCCACAGGGGTGTTTTCTCTTAAAGGAACGAATTTCTTCCCTTTATGAGGAGACACCACATTGTAGGCTAATAATAGCTGGAAGTGTTTTCTTTCCTGAAGGTGTATCTATGTCTCTTAATCTTTACAGTAGGTATATAGTTCGATACCGGAATGAAGAGGACAGACTGGCCCACCAGTTGGAGCAAACCCAGACCAAACTGAGGATGGCCATAGAGCAAGGACAGAAACTGAGGGCCAAAACAAACAGATATGAAAGTGAAATGAAGATGTGAGTACTGTGACCCAACTCATCAATATGTATTTTATACTGTTTTCAATGATCACATTATTTGTTTGTATTAGTAAAGGTTTAACGACTCCATCAACACTGACTTGGAGCAGAAATAAGAAAAATAATGTATACCCCCGGATACCCCAGTTTTCTTCATATAAAGTGGGGTTTAGGTGGTTTCATTTCACGGACTTGATCACGTTATGATACCGAACGATATTTTGGGCACTTTAATACTTTGACAGGCATTGCTGGCTTTTTTAATCTCCAAGCCTGGACAGCTTGTCCATGTACATGAAGTGGAATAGGCGATATGGACGGGTCTCAAACACATCACGTGAAGAAGTCCCTGGAATGAAGACCCCTCTAAACCCCACTTTTTATAGAGAAAACTGGAAACGGGAGTAACCATTATTTTTCTTATTTCTGCTGCAAGACATAGGTTGTGGGTAGTCTTTAGAACCGCCTCCCGGCGGTTCTAACGGGTACCTTCAACCTGTGTTTTGGACATTTATAACAAAAATATATAGGATTTTCATCCGGAAAGTAGCCATTTTTGCGATGTTATAAATGCACTTCGTCGTACGGGTGAGTTATTGTAATGAAAAAATCAGTCGCAGAACGCGTTGTAGCCATTGGCATTCCAAACGGCATAATTGTCAATGACAGGGAATTGACCACTGAACTCAAGAAAATAAGTATAATGGTTGGTCTCTGAAGCTTAAGTGCTAGATTTTATGGCACACCTACTACTTTTTGAGAGAAAGGCGGAGACAAAAAACAAGCCACATATGAAATAATATGTTATATAAAAAGTTATTTTATGGACGTGGGAAACAAGGAATACACCACAGAACTAAATTTGTTTGATCAGTCTAGCCGGCTACGGCCAATAGGTCCTCATCTGTGAACCTCAGGTAATTTCTAGATTCGATAATAGAATCAATAATCCAAAAGGACTAGCAAATATAGTCTACTTTGTTATAAAGGACTACGAGCGAGACGTTTTTCGGCCGTCAGATTTACAGCTGATGCTTATGCGACATTTAGGTTTCATATTTACCCTAAAAAATTCGTCGCAGGTGCTTATTCAAATTGTTCTGACAACCATCCGCAGACGATGTTTTGACAGGAATGTAGAAAAATGTACCTTTTATCTCAGAACCTTTTTTCAAGAATTCGCTTTAGCACATGTACATTACACTGGCTTGTTAACGTTTGTATAAGTTGGAAAGCTCTGCATGCTTTTGAAATACGATTTGAAAGTAGCATACATGTTGGAGCAGAAAAGATTTTTACATGATAGGCTCTTAGGTTTTGAAAAGTTAAGCGAGAGAAATGAGGAAGACTGACTGGCTGTAGTAACGTAGTCGCATCCGGAAAACACGCCTATATAATTTTGACCCTCTTAAACCCCAATTGTATTAAGGAAAACTGTTTACAAGGGTATACTTTTTCTTATTTCTGCTCATAACATATATTGTTGGTACTCGTCAGAATCGCCTCACCGTTCTAACGGGTTCCCACAATGTATGTTTCGAGCATAAATATGAAAAATATCAGAATTTTTTATCTAAAAAAATCATTTTTTTGACGAAATAAGAAAAATTCAATATATTTGAATAGGTCTATTTTCGTAATGAGTGTACTCTATCTATATTCACCAAAAAATATTTTAATGTAACATGGTTGTTTTTCCTCATGGGAAATATTTACATTAAAATTCCTATATTAAGACCACATTTGGGACTGGTCAAAAGTGGTCTTTAAGACCACTTTTGAACAGTTCAAACGGTGGTCTTTGACCAGGTAACACTGTGTGCAGAAAACACAAATAAAGAATAACTGAAACTTTATAAATTTATATTAAGTTTTTTAAAGCAGAATTAGTCTCCATATTTGGTGATCTTAATAGCGGAATTTTACTGTTTATAATTTTCTAGGTTAAAAACTCACCTAGACCAGACTGAGATTACAGATTCTCAGTGGAAGAAGAAGTTCTATGACATGGACAAAAAGTACAGGAGCCTTCAAGAAGACTTTGATGTCCTTGTGGCGAGAAATAAGAATGGAAGGTGTGTAGCATACATACAACCCTCTTTATACCGACTTTCGTTATAACGACAAAACCCGTTATGACGACAATTTCGATGGCATCATGTGAACACGTACATAAAATTAAGACCCCTAAACCCAACTTTATATAGGGAAAACTGGGGTTTCCGGGGGTAAACATCATTTTCCTTATTTCTGCTCCAAAACATAGGTTTTGGGTACTCGTTAGAATCGCCCCATTGAGGTGGTGAACGCCTCATTGAGGCGGGTCTAACGAGCACCCAAAACCTATGTTTGGTGTATAAATGAGAAAAATATCACACATTTTCATCATAAAATTACCATTTTTGAGGTATGAAAAAATGCACTATACAACATGTATGTGTTATCGTAATGCACAAGCATCCGTCGGGTTTGAAACGGCCATACCATGAAATATTATTTTCTTATACTCCCCCATGTTAGAAAGCCCGTGAAATGAATACCCCTCTAACCCTCACTTTGTATCTAGTAGACTGGGGTTTGTAGGATCTACATTATTTTGCTTATTTCTGCAACAAGACAAAGGTTGTGGGTACTCGTTAGAATCACCAGTTTTGAATTTATTCATGGCTGGCAGTTGATTGGCATGATGTTAAGATATTTTGAATGTTTCAATCCAAGATGAAATGAGGCTTATCAAAGTTTCAAAAGATTTGTGTCCACAGGTATATTTAACCATTCGAAAATAAGTATACCCATGAAACCCCTATTCTGCCCGTACAGCTAAATTAAGAAAATATACAAGGCATACAATCCTTGTGACAGCCATAACAAGAAAAAGTATCTCATACGGTTGCCTTTTCACGACGTTTAATGCAGTCTATGCAGACTGGCTTCATGACGTTTTGACAAATACATTTTCTTTTATGCCTAGTCATGAAATAACAAGGCTTTTCAGCGTAATGAAAATGCAATTTTCACTGTTTCAAATTTTTATTTTTATTTGCACAGTTTGTAAACACGATTTGTTGTCGGAAAAATTCATGTTTACTCCGTTTGTTCTATTTCAGTAAGCTAATGTTTGTTGTTCATTTGTTTCCATCTAATATTACATATACTATACCCTGTAAACATTAATTTAATCTAATCTATTCTAAAATCATGAAACTGCCATGGAAATGGTGACGGATGATGTTTTAGAATTGCATTTATTAATAAGTGCAGTTAAAAGCATACAACAAACAGAAAATGGGAATTTATTTCAGTGTTAGACCGATTGTTATTTCAGTTATGAATACCGAAAGTTGTATTTTCGCCTCTCGTGAAAATACATCTGTTGTTGTTCAGTCAAACATCGATCTTAAACTGAAAAAGATCAAATATCCTATATTTTGGAACAATTAAGCATAAAACGAAAGCAATATTCGTGATGCTAAACCGCAAAACATATTGACTCGTAAATAAAAAATGACCTCCTATTTGGTGATTAACATATTTTAAATAGTGTACAAGAGATTTTAAATAGTGAACCAGAGATCTTTTCAAGATTAAAAAACAACAACAACAAAAAAAAAACGATAAGTTTGTGTGTGTTTTTTTTTTTAAAGAAGTTTTTAGGTGACTGAACACATGAGACATATATTGGCAAGAGAAAAACGTTTCTGACCTTTTGTTGCAGTCATGTGTGTGTGTGTGTGTGTGTGTGTGTGTGTGTGTGTGTGTGTGTGTGTGTGTGTGTGTGTGTGTGTGTGTGTGTTTCAGTTTTATGTCCCACCAACAGCTAAGGTCATACGGAGATGGGACCTCGGTTTAAAGACTCATCCGAAAGTCGGGAGAAGCCCGGGATCGATCCGACAATCCCTGGTTTATCAGCGAGTAGCATAATCACTACACCACAGAGACTTCTTCTGTTGCTGTCTAATCTCCCGCCAAAACGGGCCTTCTATTAACCCATTTAGTACCAGAAACCCCCAAACGGCTACCCTGGCAATCAGTGCAGGCCCAGATCAGATGCCGCAGAACGTGGCGTCTGATCAGGGCCTACACTGTTTGTAAAAAGTTCAGCCATTTTCCAAATCAATTTTGAAGAAAACACAACCTGACAGCCCTAAATTTTGAAATGGACTCCTGCTGTATATAAGAAGGAAGATTCCATTTGGTACAAAAAGGGTTAAAGGAAATCCCGGGGAGCAAATTCTTTCCTTTAACAGAAGAACCTTGTTGAAAGGGGAGATAAAATTATTTTCAAACTGTGCCCCTGAATGCGAAGGTATTCTTCTTTAACGGTTCGCCTACATGTTGCATTCCTGTTTATTGAGGATGGTAACTGTTACAGAATACGGAATGAAATGTTGAGTGCAAGTATATTATTATTCAATACGAAAACACGCCTATACAAATACATTGTAAACTTTACCGCCGAAAAAAAAAAAAAAAGAAAATTTTCAGATGAAAAATTGTGATATCTTTCTTACTTCTTCTCAAAATATAAATTGTGGGTACCCGTTAGAACCGCCTCATTATACAAAAAATAAGGTTCACCCCTGTAAAATCCCCGTGGTAGCTCAATGGTAATGCACTTGCCTATCATGCTAGAGGCCCGCGGTTCGATTCCCGACGGCGGTAAGAAAATCGCGGTGTCCGAACATGCTCCACTGGCATCATTTGCAGGGATGAATGCCACAAAGTGCTCCGTCCTTCGGATCGGGACGTTAACTGGAGGCCCCCTGTGCAGGGAGAACCATCCCCTGCGCAGGTAAAAGATCCCTACCGTAATTACATGATTACTGTGTAGGCTTTCATCCTGCAAACCTGGGGTTGGTAACTCGAAGCCATCGTAAATATATCAACTTAAGATGTACTTAAGACATACTTAAGGTAACCACCGTAAAATTTATGATCTCGTTATGCCGGTAACTGAAAACCTGTCGCGTCGTTTCCATAAATATACGACCATCTTACCATTTACGATTTACCTGTGTAATTTTAAATCTCGTGCAAAGCGCTTCGGAAACTTTTGAAAGCCAAAGCATAGCAAAATAAAATAACGCTTAACATCTTACAATAAATGATAATACCGGGGTTTGTTTAACAACAAGGCAGTCTTGTTGGAGCCTTTTCTGCCAAAAAAAAAAAAATGCTTGGGTAGCAGTATCATAACAGGCAAGGTTCTAAATAAACTATGGGATGAGAAACAATGACACAACTGGCGACCCCTTCTCTACATTTCCTTCTGATTTGCCATGCCTTAGCTCATATTAGCATTAATTACTTGAAACTGTCTTAAACAAATTGTGCAACAGCCAAAATGGCAGATAAAAAAATTACCAATAAGAAACGAAAACCAAACTATACACAGGAAGAATTAGAAACACTTGTAGACGAAGTTAATGAAAGGAAGACATTTGTTTGTTTGTTTGTTTGATTTGAGATTTAACTTCCCCGTCAACACTATAAAAGTCATTATGGAGACGTTGCTTCCAATGTTGTGGGACTTTTACCCAACATTGAGATGAAATGACATGTCAAGCCCTGTCGCCCAATGAAACCAATATGGTTTATTAGCATGGACGGTCCGCCTCGCACCGCGGTTCCTGCCTGGTCAGGCTTAGGTCCTCTAAGCGGTTTACCAGTACAAGTGTGCGGGCCGGATTCAGCTCTGCGTGGAAGCATCATGCAGCCCATATATTTCTTCAAGCCCCTATAGGCGGGGGCCTGAAAGAAAGACATTGTGATTTGAAAAGTCATGGCTGCTTTTTCCCAAAAACAAGACGATTGTGGTCAGCAGTACACTTATTGTACAGGCTATACTATCTTTTACAGTATTTCTTTTTTTCTTCTTCTTTTCTTCCTTTGTTGACACGACTATTACACACACAAATAAACAGCTTGTACATAATAATTACGCACTACATATATGTTTATCGGACATGTTCCGTCTTTTTTTTTAAATTCCTTTTAATAATTTTAAACAATTTATCAACAGATACATCTTGTCGGAAACAAGGCGAATCGGATCATTTTCAACAGACTTGCGACAAACAGACTGGGATACTTTGAAAAGTGATGATATAGATGTATAACATATGGGTGTTGTCTAATTTCAGAGATTTTCTACGTCAGCAAGAAGAGACAATAGCGGTCCTATCTGATGAACTTCAGAAAGAAATAACCGATAGAAACAAACTCCTCCATGGAAGGTAAAGTGATTGTATGTGAGCTTAGACTCGCCGCATGTACCCCGAGTCCATCACGTAAACAAGGTCAAACAATAAACACCCTTGTTAACCCAACTTTATTTCACGTGGACAAGTCAATCTAAATTTGTAGTACATTACGAAAACACGCCTATACAAATACATTGCCACCTTTATCGCCGAAAAAATTAAAATTTTATGATGAAAAATTGTGATACTTGTCTTATTTCTGCTCCAAATATAGATTGTGGGCACCTGTTAGAACCGCCTCGATGAGGCAGTTCTAGCGAGTACCCACAGTCTATATTTTAGAGCAGAAATAAGAAAAATAAGGTATACCCCCCAGAAACCCCAGTTTTACTATATAAAAGTGGGGTTCAAGGGGTCGAAATTATATAGACGTGTTTTCGTGATGAGAAACACGCATTGTCAGTTTAAAAAATCAAAAAGAAATAGAAAAATAGTAAAATCTGAAATGGGTGTGTTGTCAAAAGGATATTGGAAATAATGAGTATTACTAGAACAGACGGGTATATCATTTTTTAATATCTGTCCCAACCCAATCATTGCCGGTACTCGTAAGAACCGCATTGATGATTAAGTTCTCATTTAACATTTGAACATAAAAGGCCTCCGTGGCCTGATGGGTAAGAGCGTTGATAACTGCTTCGTTTGTAGCAGAAATGAGACAAAATACCGGGCATTTTTATCAGAAAAATAGTCATTTCTGGAGCCATAAAAATGGACTATATCTCATGGTTTGTAGCTAGTTTGGTAAAGCCTGCATTAGAAAGTTCTCACCATAGGTGTATTAACAAGTCCTTGTAACGCTCACCCCTCATCACGCCAACAAGTCCATGGAATGAACGCCCCTCTAAGCCCCACTTAATATAGAGAAAACTGGGTTTCCTGGGATATATATTATTTTTCTCATTTCTGTTCCAAGACAAACTTTTTTGGTAATCGTTAGAACCGCCTCATTTAGGCGGTTCTAACGAGCACCCACAAACTATGCTTGCAGTATAAATAAGAAAAATATAACAAATTTTCATCAGAAAAGTAGCCAAATTGCAGATGTGAAATAATGCACAATGTTGCACGGGTGTGATCGCAATGTTAAATCACAGTTTATACAGAGAAAACTGGGATTTATAGGGGTATGCAATATTCGTTTTGTTTTATTTCTGGTCCAAGACATAGGTTGTGAATGCTCGCACAAACTATATCTGATTTCCAGACATTATCATCCGAAAATTAAGCGTTTTGTAGATATGAAAGAATGCATTTTATCAGTTACCCCCTTTATATATGGCATTGTAACGCATTGACCTGATAAAGCTATGCTATCTCAGGACAAGTGAGCTTTATCACGTCAACGTGACATTGCACTTTTATGAATGAAGCGGACTACCGGCAAAAAATGGCTAAAAAGTTATAATTGCTAGAAAAATGAGAAAAATACATTTAAAAAGATTAACAAAAATAAAAACAACGGTTAGCTGATAGTAAATATACTGACTCATTATATTCCGCGCCGGATTGGGACGCAATGACTGATCGTAAATTGCCGATTTAAAGAGTTTACAAGGGGATAAACGGATAAATAGAATACCTGATTCGTGTCTTTTGATATCAAGTTTATCAGGCTCGGCTTCGAGAACGCATGCAGAATAGCTCGGCAAGCTTCGCGATTCTACAAGCGTTCTCGAAGCCTTGCCTGATAAACTTGATATCAAAAGACACTCACCTGGTATTCTCTATTTATCACACGGATGTAATATCGAAATGCTAACGGGAAGCAGGTCTGTTTTAGACCTAACAACATAAACAAGGAATAGAATTATCACAACTTTAAATCTTGAAATTTATTTTCATACAGTGATGGAAGATAACTTTATCTCTTACATGTACATGTAGCAGTTTTCTCAGTATGCCAGTTTTGGTACACGATGCCTGTCGCGTACTTTTTAAGTACTTCTGGGGTTGTTTATTGTTGACATTCATTAAAAAAATCAACATCAAAATAGAAGCTTCTTTGCATTAATTACTCTGAAAATAGACATGATGATGGTGGTGTTTAAAAGTACTTTAAAAAGTACGTCCATCCTCAAATCTAAATTATTAACGGAAAAAACATGCAAGAACATGGCCTTTTAACGCATATATGCCCAGTGGTCCATTAAAGGGACATTGATAAACGTAGACTCCACTTAGATGCCGAATAGCCGCGGCGGCTGATTAGGGTCAACACTGTTTGATGAGAATACAGAAAGTTTTGAGAAACGTACATTCAACAAATAAAACGCACCAGACACTCCTAAAATTGGAAATGAACTTGGCGAAAGCTATGAATTGAGAGTTTATGGTCATATATGGGTTGCAGTTAATTTGTTTGTGAGTATTCGGACATTTCATTCAAATAAATTATTTTGGCATGCCTTAAACCTTTGCACGTGACAATAAAAACAAAAGCATTTTGAAATAACATAATTACATGTGTGAACATGTGAACTTGAAAAAATATAAAAATGATATGTGCGGCTGGCGAAGACTAAGATCAGCCTGTGCATGCGCACAGTCTGATCCGAGTCCTCGCAACTCGCGGTGGTTATGTGTGGACCAAGGCGTGTGTACAGCGTGAAAAGGGGAAACGTTGTTTTGTCATGGTGGGGAGATTTTTATTTTAGCAGGGTGTTTCGTTTTCGGGTGCGCAGGCTTAAAAGTATCTATATATAGGCTTACATTCACCGTTTCCAACTCATTACATTGCATGTTAGCATTGTAGTTTTATAGTGATAGCATTTTAAAACAAGTTCACAATGGTTAAGAAATCAGCCAAGGAAAGGGTAACGATGATCATATATAACCCCAAAGAGGGTGAAAGGTATGTATTTGTAACCTTTTGATTGCATTTTTTTTAGGAAGAGTCTATTTGCAGTCAACTGCAAATAGCCAAAAAACGTTAAAATGGCTATTTGCAGTCAACTGCAGATAGCCAAAAAACGTTAAAATGGCTATTTGCAGTCAACTGCAAATAGCCAAAAAACGTTAAAATGGCTATTTGCAGTCAACTGCAAGTAGCCAGAAAACGTTAAAATGGCTATTTGCAGTCAACTGCAAATAGCCAAAAAACGTTAAAATGGCTATTTGCAGTCATATTATATTCCTGCCATTTACACGCGCGCTCATCGAAATTCAGATCAGTCTGCGCATCCGCGCTGTCGATTCATAGTCTTCGTTGTGTGCTCTTCGCATCAGGTTAACAAGTCCATAAAATTATGGCTCCTCTAAACCCCACTTTATATAGAGAAAAGCGGGGTTTAAGGGGTAATTATTACCATTCCTTATTTTGATGCAAACGCATATATTGTGGGTACACGTTAGAACCGCCTCATTGAGTCTGTTCTAACGAGCACATTCAATCTATGTTTAGACTAGAAAAAAGGAAAATATACATCATCTTCATTCAAATAAGAGGGCCATGATGGCCCTGGATCGCTCAGCTGATCCTTATGACAGGTATTATAAGGTGGAGTGGACGGTTTGAACAATTGTTGGCTGACAGTGGCCCAAGGAACATTTCTGTGAAATTATTTCAAAATCAATATAGCTATTTAGGAACTTAAGTCATTTTAATCGTTATATATTTTTTTCTGGATTGGAAAATAGTCAGAGTGGTACTCATGGAACATTCCTTCAAAACTGTTTTCTTTTTTGAGGAAGAAGTCATCGCTGACTTGTATGTCACTATCTGGGCACCTGTCAGGACCTAGTGCACCAGACGGAAATGAACGGCCTCATTCTAACTAACTAACAATAACTCATGGTGACAAGGGGGCGGGGGGGCGGTTTCCATCCATTTGACAATACAGAGCTGACTTATATGTCACTCTCTTGGCACCTTGTGGACATTGATGGTCAGGTCCTAGTGCACCAGACGGAGATGAACAGGCTCAGTCTAACTAAGGGTGAGGGCGGATCCCTTTACTGATACAGAGCTGAATTTGTATGTCACTATCTGGGTATCTTGTAGACACATTGAGGGTCAGATCCTAGTTAACGTCCCCGCCCATAGGGGCTTGGAAGAAATATATGGGCTGCATGATGCTTCCACGCAGAGCTGAATCCGGCCCGCACACTAGTACTGGTTAACTGCTTAGAGGATCTAAGCCATCCAGGAACCGAGGTGCGAGGCGGACCGTCCATGCTAATAAACCCTGTTGGTTTCATTGGGCTACAGGGCTTGAGATGTCATTTCATCTCAATGTCGGGTAAAAGTCCCACAAAACTGGAAGCAACGTCTCCAAAATGACCTTTACAGTGTTGGCGGGGACGTTAAACCTCAAATCAAACAAACAAAAACAGGCTCAGTCTAACAAACAATGAACCATGCTGTAATGATAAATCTTTCTTTAATATGGGTCACATTGGAAAATAGGAAACTCTTTATGCATAATGAGTACATGGTATTTGGGCAGATCTTCGCAAAGACAGTTTTTCTCATGGTGTGGTTCATTAAACAATTGTGTTTGTATAAAGGCGTGTGGAGACCCCCGGGGGCTGTAATTTTGACCGCATATCTATTGTAATACTTTTGAAAGATATATTAATCCTATTGATGACAATTATTAATTCAACCCTTGAGGTGCTAAGAAAAACTGCATCTGAAAATGTCGTCTGCGTATCTCATCTATTTCACATTTTTGCAGTCTAAAAGAATGTTTAGGCATACAAGCAAACAGTGTCGACCCCGATCAGATTGTTCCTAGCAGTTTTATCTGGATCCACACTGTTTACAATAATGACTTTTGAATGTAATCAGCACACAGCAACTCAGATGACAATTGTTGTGATTGGCATCTTAAGGGGTTAAAACAGTCGAGAAAAATATAATGACACAACGAGTGAATATTGCCCCTACAAATTAAAACAAAGGCTATAAATTTTCAGTGAAAATTGATATCACTCAGTATATGCAGCCCATACATTATTTTTTAAAAAATGGTTTTCTGCATTCTATTCACAAATTCATAACAAACACTGCAGATCTTGATCAGATGACTTCCTGATCTGAATCGACATTGTTTGCAAAGGAAGCGTTTGTCTTAAAGGCATTTATTCTTAGACAGTAGGATACACCGTGTGTTCATAATTGTTTTACTGCCCCCTGTGATATGCTCTCTATAGCATATCAAAGGCACTGTTAACAGGGTGATAAGTAGCTCCTGTAGAATCCCCGGACTGAGGCATTAAAGGGGAAAATCAATAAGGTACACTCTAGTTAACAGTCAGTCAATTATTGATTTTCCCCAAGGAGGCCCCTTACCTGTTGCAGACAGAGGACTTCTCTTTAGTCAGCACTGAGGGCTACATAATATTATGTAATGAAATGATAGTCCTCGATAATCAAGAATAAATGCTTTACAATTACAATTCTTTTAGCCACGCCGATTGCAGAATAGCAAAGAATGACATTACTCCATTTACTGTATTTATTCAGTTCACTTCTTCATGACAAACACTGTGGATCCTGATCAGATGACTTCTTGATCTGAATATATATTGTTTGCAAAGGTAGGGTTGACTTATCCAGCATGCTAATGGTTAAATACCACATCACGCCCGTTTATTTTATAGTGAGTGTTTGCCACAACGTTGCATCGACGTTACTTAGACGTTACCGGCACATTGAGTGCCTGGTGTACACCATGCAGCGCATTCTATTTCTCCAAGCCCCGATGGGCGGGGCGGATCATTTGTTTTTTTTAAATTGAGGTTTAACGTCCCCGTCAACACCATTTAGGTCATTTTGGAGGCACTGCTTCCAATTTTGTGGGACTTTTACTCGGCGACATTGAGATGAAATGACAACTCAAGTCCTGCCGTTCAATGAAACCAAAAGGTCTCATTCAGTGAGTAATTTTGTGTCCTGTCCCTAAGAAAGGGGGGAAAGAGATAGAAGAGATAGCAGAGATGAAAATGAGAGATGGAGAAGTTAGAGGAAAACGAATGGAAGTGTAGAAACAGAAGAAATAACATCATCTGAAGAAATAACATCATCCCCTCTCTACCATTATCTTAAACAACTGTAAGCCAATATCAGATGGACGCCCAAGTGACGCAAAACACACGTCACCTTTGCCTCACCCCCCCCCACCGCCCGCCCCCACTCCCCACCAACCTCTCATGGGCTTTACAAATTAGATATTTCATTTAAATAAGCAGAGAACATTGCTAAACAGTGAAACAAAAATGGAAACAATATGTGATTTAAAACTATAGGTGTCATATGTTCACACAAAATATAGACTCCATATAGCCATTTTATAGTCCCCGGCCATCGCGGCTTGGAGAAATAGATTGGCCGCATGATGCTTCCATCCAGAGCAAAAACTGCCTGCACATGAGTACTGGTAAACCGTTTAGAAGAACTAAGCCTGCTAAGATAGTAACAATCAAAACCACACATGCATACACACATGCATACAACTGTATACATACATACATACATACATACATACATACATACATACATACATACATACATACATACATACATACATACATACATACATACAAACAATCACGAATTTTTTTAACATACATACATACATACATACATACATACATACATACATACATACATACATACATACATACATACATACATACATACATACATACATACAATCATGCGTTTTGGCTTACACCTTTGCAATTTGGGCAAAATCACTTTTGAACCCGAGGTTCTGTAGATCTCAGATACTCTTTAAAGTGAGTCCCCCGTCTCCGTATAGCTTTTAGCTGTTGGTGAGACGTATAACTCAAAACAATCACTTACATATATACAAACTGCTTTTGACACGGGCATTAAGACTGTCAAACCACCATTTATTTGGTATTATATATATATAGTTCGTCTGTCATTTCTGACAATGACCATTCTTAAGCGCATTTATGAAATGTTACTGTTTGTGTGTTCTAAGGAGGCTGATGAGACCAATTCTATTCCTGAACTGTCTGTTGCAGATAGAGCAACTGAGGTTAGAGGAAGACAGCTCTGTTGCTGATACGTCAGCTCTTGTTTTTGCACTGTGCCCATTTTAGCTCAGCTACATACATACATACATACATACATACATACATACATACATACATACATACATACATACATACATACATACATACATACATACATACATACATACATACATACATACATACATAAATACATACATACATACATACATACATACATACATACATACATACATACATACATACATACATACATACATACATACATACATACATGATGCATACATATATACATGTGTTAATGTGTAAATAATAACATTGTTTTTGCCCAAAACACGGTATGTCAAAAAATATGGAGTCGGAAGGGGAGGAGGCGCCGACAAAAAAAAAAAAAAAAAGCCTGCTAAGGCCAAGTGGTGTGGGTCGGTGCATCCTAGGCCCTATAGGTGTCATAGGCTTGAGATGTCTTTACGCCTCGGTCTGTGGAAAAAGCCGAACAAAAATGGAAGTAACGTCTCTAAAATATCCTAAATAGTGTTGCAGAGCACGTAAAACATCACATCAAACAAACATAGCCATAACGGTGAGAGTCTTAATGATTATGAGTCAGAGCTCTAATGACTAATAGGCCGCAGAAGCCCGTTCCATTTTGAAATATTTTGAACATCTCCAGGTGGCCTTTCTAACGCTAATAGAATGACTGCAAATAGCCATTTTAACGTTTTCTGGCTATTTGCAGTTGACTGCAAATAGCCATTTAAACGTTTTTTGGCTATCTGCAGTTGACTGCAAATAGCCATTTTAACGTTTTCTGGCTATTTGCAGTTGACTGCAAATAGCCATTTTAACGTTTTTTGGCTATTTGCAGTTGACTGCAAATAGCCATTTCAACGTTTTTTGGCTATTTGCAGTTGACTGCTAATAGCCACTCCGTTTTTTTATCTTTTTGAAGTTTGGTGCTACATGTGTTATTACTTACATGCATATAAAAATTTCGACCTGACATTATTTATGCAGGCACAATCGAACTGCCAAACCCGAAAGCTCAATCAGAGGGACGTCTGATTGGATCAGGACGGCGCGGATTTGATACATGACGGATTGGCAACATTAATTCGTGGAAATGAGCCCTGGAATCTTTTAAACGGTCATGTTTTCCCTTCTGCTGATTCGAGGAGAGCAGTTGTCATTCCTGGCGAAATGCCCATTGTATTGGTCAGTTGCATAATCAGTATAAGCCTGTCCAGAAAAGATGTGATAAAATGTGACCGGGTCGACGTCCCGAGAAACTAACATCTGCCCTTCTTGAATCAATAGAAGGGCGAGAGTGACTGTAGACAATATAACTTCATGATAATTCTTCACGAAAGATTGTTGCGGACCTCGAGGTATTGGACCCTCGACTTCCTGATCACATCACCTAAACGAGTCTGTGAAATGAACACCCCTAAACCCCACTTTCTATAGAGAAAACGGGGGTTTACGGCGGGGGTATACATTATTTTTATTATTTCTGCTCCAAGACATAGGTTGTGGGTACACGTTAGAATGAGGCGGTTCTAACGAGCACACACGACCTATGTTTGCAGTTTAAATTAGAAAACAGATTCACGGATTTTCATCAGAGAAGTAGCCATTTTGACATAATGCATGGCAATATTGTGGCGGGATTTCTTCTTAAACAACGGTGAAAGGTTGGGAGAATTTGAAAGAAACAATACCATTATTGTCAATTTTCGGTGTGTTAGAATCAAAATAGATCAGATCAAGTGTGAGAATTGTTGAGTGATGAATCGCAGTTTGTCGGCCGGTTTAATGTAGACACATCACTCGCGCTATGTGCTCGTCGTTTGGTGTACTTTGAAACTGAACTCACACTGTGATTTATTACTCAAAATTCGATGCTAGAGCTGATCTATTTCTTACATCGAAGAAGCAGTAAAAAGAATTGCCACCATAAAGCAAAAAAAGCAATGAAAAAAAAAAATAGCAAAAGAAAACATTTTCTTAAATGGATGCATTGCCCTCTGATGCTAGAGGCCCCCGGTTCGATTCCCAACAGTGGTAATAAAATTGCGGTTTCCGAACATGCTCCACCGGCGTCATTTGCAGGGATGAATGCTACAAAGTGCACCGTCCTTCGGATCGGGACTTTCACTGGAGGCCTCATGTGCAGAGAGAACCATCCCCTGTACAGGTAAACGATCCCTACCATAGTGTAGGCTTTCATCCTGCAAATCTGGAGTGAATGTAATGTACACCTGCCGAAAATGCCCGTGAGGGCGTAGGCAGTATACGAATAAAGAAAATTAATTTTTGCACACCAGACAAGGCAATCCGTGGTTTAAGGCTGGGATAGAAATTCTGTTCTAACCCTGGTGTTCTTACCAAAAATCGAATATTCTCGCGTGTTTGATAAATACACTGGTTGAATACGACGTCGTTAAAGTTTGACGTCACAGCACGTTATATGCCGCCCCTTAACATCATGGTAGTGTCATCCCAATATATCGGACGTCGGCCACCGAAGTGACAGCAGTATTAAAACCCACGAATCCTACATGAGGGTGAGGGGTGGATAGAAAAATCCGTCCCTCGGGGACAGTGACCCGCGGGACGGATTTTTCCATCCACCCCTCACACCCATATAAGATTCTTATATTACATATATCCTCATCATTAACAGCCTACCTAGCCTGTCAATGGTCTCAGAGAGCGGGATAAAGTCCAAGAAATCTAAGAGGCTCGTACAGCAACTTGAAATTGACAAACTTCTCCTAGAAGACAGGGTTAGAGATCTGACAGAAAGGAACCAGAGAGGAAGGTTAGTTGTTAGGGAACTGGGGGTGGATGGGAAGAGTGGGTTTCGATTCGGGGTTTACGACCCTTTCAAGATTATTTCACTTATATCGAACAGAGTGGTACGTGTAATTACATGTGGGCAAAAACCGTACTAGAAAAAACACATGCCGTTCCGTTGCAGTGCTTGGAGTTCCATATGTTACCCTCGGCCAAGCGAGTTTCAAACCCAAAGCGGTTAGATATGAATCTAAATGAATCGCAACATGCGAGAATGTGTATTCGGACATTATAAGACACAACTCGGCATGCTCATCGAGAGTCTCCGTCATGCCCTCTATGGCAACGTTTATTTTTATATTGAATATATATGTAATGTACCTTATTAATAAATTAAATATAAAAAACTAATAAGTAATAATAATTCAGAAATACACTTTCAACAATGGTGTTGCCTTATTCATCACGTAAACAAGTCCGTAAAATCCCTAAATCCTACTTTATATAGAGAAAACTGGGGTTTAAGGGGTGAACACTATTGTTTTTATTTCTGCTCCAAGACATTAGTTGTGGGTACTCGTTAGAACCGCCTCAATGAGGCGGTTCTAACGAGAACCCACAACCTGTGTTTCAAGTATAAATAAGAAAAGTATAACGGATTTTCGTCAGAAAAGTAGCCATTTTGGAGATGTGAAAAAATGAGCTATGTCGCACGGGGGTGTTATCGTAATGTTATGTGTGGTCTTAACTGGAGTATGGTACTGAAAATTTACAATATGTAGGACCATGATAGTTTTCATGGCATATCCCAATGGCATCAATAGAAGTAACATGAAACGTTCCTCGTATCATCGTGTTAAAAGTCCTTGAAACAACTTTCCAAACTGAACATTATACAGTGAAATTCCTCTATTAAGACCACCTAAAAAAGCAATAAATATGTTTAATCTAAGACAAATTCTGGTTTAAAAAGCTAATTTTGAAGGCTGCACTTAATGTTTTGTGTGTGTGTTTTCTCCCCGCAGTATCTTCTGGTCAGGTGCAAGGTTTGGGGCTGTTTAAAAGTGGACTATTAAGACCCCTTTTTAACAGTCACAAAGGTGGTCTTAATATAGGCATTTTACTGCAAAGAGAATGCCTTAAAAAGACACCCTGTCCTACATCATAGTTCTAATCCTTTGGAGTCATTGATTTTATTGTGATTTTTAGTCTGGCCCAGAAAAACATGAACACATCAAAATTGTCATTGTCAGTGTTATGATGTACATGTACATGTATCTTGCCTCCAAAGGATAACCTTACCTTTTCACAGATCATATTTACAAGGTTAACATTACGATTGAATATATAAATTGTAGGCACTTTTTAGAATCGCCTCAATGAGGAGGATCTTACAAGCACCCATACTCTGTTTTTAGACCATTACCAAGACAAATGGGTAACTGGTCAACTCGTACCTAAGTCAACTCGTACCTGAGTCAACTCGTACCTGTTTTTGGTCAACTCGTACCCGTTCTTTGGTCAACTCGTACCCCCTAGTCAACTCGTACCTATTTTGGTCAACTCGTACCCCAGGGGTAGGTGGGGTACTCTATTTTTTTGCCGAACAATAGTTGAAATGGGTTATAACTTGCCCCGAGACATGTCTTGAGTTCACCGGAGGCCAGAAAGAAGTACTTTGGGTACTTTTATTGTAACATGGTTTTCACAGCGCGGGGATATGCGATGGCGCGCCATCAACCTGCTCTAGTTATTATTATTATTATTATTATTTTAGTAGTATTATTCATTTTTAACCCATTCCGTCCCTGAAACCCACAAAGGGGTACCTTGTCAAATACTGCAGGCCCCGATCCGACGCCGCAGAACGCGGGGATATGCGATGGCGCGCCATCAACCTGCTCTAGTTATTATTATTATTATTATTATTTTAGTAGTATTATTCATGTTTAACCCATTCCGTCCCTGAAACCCACAAAGTGGTACCTTGTAAAATACTGCAGGCCCCGATCCGACGCCGCAGAACGCGGGGATATGCGATGGCGCGCCATCAACCTGCTCTAGTTATTATTTTTTTTATTATTGTTATTATTATTATCATTATTATTATTATTATTATTATTATTATTTTATTATTATTATTCACTTTTAACCCATTCAGTACCAGAAACCCGTAAAGGGATGCCTTGTCAAACACTGCAGGCCCAGATCAGACGCTGCAGAACAGGGCCTACGCTGTTTGAAAAAGTTTAGCCACTTCCCTAATAAGTTTTTAAGAAAACACAACCTGACACCCCTGAATTTCGAAATATATAAGACGGAAGATTCCATTTGGGTTAATTTAATAAACACTTTAGTTAATCGTGTACCGATTAATGTTGGGGTAAAAAAAAACGATTATCGGCACTAGTTTAATCTAATCGTCCTTCATTAAAGACTGTTTTTAATTGCTTGAATTTTGCCGGCGAGCGGCTGTTTTTGTTCTGACAAAACTTAAAACTAAATCCCAGTTTTACTATTTATATATAAAAGTGGGTTTTAAGAGGGACAAATTCATATAGGCTTGCATTCGTGATGATTGTTTTTATTTAAGAGTTTGTTAGTTAAACGGTATAACAAATGTTTATAATTTAAGCAATAAAATTATATAAATAACTGAATTTATTTTTATTGTGCTACCTGTACATCCCGCTGTGTTTATACTCGCCGACATGTAACCGGTTTTGTCCGTGCAGTGGGCACACCCCTAAACCTCACTTTATATAGAGAAACTCGGGTTTACGGGGGTATACATTGTCTTTCTTTATTTATGCTCCAATACATAGGTTGAGGGTACTCGTTAGGGTCGTTCCAACTAAAGATCACAGCCTATGTTTGAAGTAAACATAAGGAAAAAAAAAGAACACGGATTTTAAGAAAAATTGCCATTTTGGAGATGTGAAAAACGCACTATATTGCACGGGTGTGTTATCGTAAAGTAACAGTAATAAGGAATATGCAACATTTATGTTTTGAGTCTATATGAGAACAAACCATAATTGTATAACTACATTATATTTGCAACTGAGCATGAAATGTAAGTTCTACAATTATATTTTTCTCGTTGTTTCATTTACATATTAACATATGAAGTTCGTCTTATGTTGAGCATGGTGTTATGTACCAATCACATCCCTCTTAAGCATAGATTGTTGGCACTCGTTAGAGCTGCCTCACAGGGATAGTTCTAACGAGCACCCATAAATTATGTCTGGCTAAAGGGATATGGGGGTCATACACATGAAAGGCGCCATTTTGGCGCACGTGCGTAATGGCGTCATGCACACACTATGTATCGTCTTCATCGTCGGGAAAAGGATCAGGAGTCTGCATAGACCATAAAGATGACCTGTATATATGTGTACTTAAGCCAAACTTACCCCAAAACAAATTTTATTTTTACTAAGGTACGGGTTGACTTAGGTACGAGTTCACTAAGGTACGAGTTGACCAAATTCGGGTACGAGTTGACTAAGGTACGAGTTGACTTGGGTACGAGTTGACCAGAAACCGACAAATGTGGCACATGTTCGCCTGAAATCTGCCAGTTAAAGAGATCATCTCATTGTGGTGTTGTATTTATTACAGGGACTACCTGAACAGACTAGAACTAGAAAAGCGTGACCTAGAGAACGCAGTTGCAGAACTCGAGACAGACTTGCACAACGCCAGGTCAGAGAGAAACAACGAATATTTACTGAGGTAAGCTTTCGCCTTGTTAAATATGGCTTTCATTTCTGCGCGCATGTTACATCCTATTTATCATATGACGTCGCGTCTGAGAGTGTAATAACGCCATGTAATGTTTTCGATAATCCACTAGTGGATTAAATATGCAAATTAGCTAGATACGTCCCGTAACGTTACATGTACGCCGTCCTTAACGACGTCGCGTTTACTAACGGTGGAATATTGACATTTTTGTAAACAATCGTGAATAAAATGCGTTTTAAATGTCATATGATAAATAGAATCTTGCATTCGTGCTCATGTATTATTGAATTAAATAAACTCGTTGATGAAAAGGGATAACATGCTCGGCAAAGCCTCGCATCTTATCCCTTTTCATCAACTCGTTTAATAAATTCAATAATACATGAACACTCATGTAAGATCCTCTATGAACGATATGATGCATGCACTTGTTTTATTCACCCATATGAATAAATGTGAGTAGCTCAGTTGGACGCGCGTATGACTGGTGATCAGGAGATCATGGGTTCGAAACCTCCCATCGGCAACACTCGTTCGTAAAAATTGATTATGAACTTTTTTCTATGCTTATTCTCTTCGTTTCGTTTGCTCAAGAAGGACAGTTGTCTGCTTCTGGCGAAAAAATGTGCACTATACTGGTTAACCGCCAATGTTTAAGCCTGCCCAGAAGGAGTGTGCTTAACTTTGCTGACCGACTCGATATAACCTTAAAATTAATGAATAAATAAATATTATTTAATAAATAAATAAATAAAACAAAAAAGAGAAAAGGAAAAAAAAAACACAAGACACATATTTGTATATATGAACAGTATAATCCTGCTTAATAACTTCGGACAGTTCCATTACCACCTTTAAGGGGTATCTTTTAAGTTTCATTTATTGAAATAAACATTATTACATGTAAAGAGTAAAACCCCGCTATTACGACAACCTAAAATGAGAATAAATGAATCTTGAGAGTTGTTTTCTACATTTAATATCTCTATTACGAGAACACTTTTGAACAGTCCCAAAGGTGGACTATATATAGGAAATTTACTGTACTTTGAGCGAATAGGTACAGACCAGATTAGTCGTCACGTTTCGCGGCGGCTGATAGAGGTCCAAGCTTTTTGCAAATTCACCTCTTAATCTTAATGTGAATGACACTTGGATTTTGTGTTAATTGAATTTTGCGTTGGTAAAGTGAATGCCCATGTAAATCATTTTTACACAAAGAAAATGAGATTATCAGGGACATGCATTGTTTTATCATGTGTCTGTTCAAAAAACATAGATTGTACTGCACATATTTAAGCGGTTATAACAAGTAGCCACTTGTTTGAATATTAGGAAAACAGTTTGAATATTAGAAAAAACACACCCGTAGGACATAGTGCATTCTTTCACATCCCCAAAATGACTACTTTTCCGATTATTTCTTATTTATACTGCAAACATAGGTTGTGGGTGCTCGTTAGAACCTGCTCGTTGAGGCGGTTCTAATGAGTACCCACAACCTATGTCTTGGAGAAGAAATAAGAAAAATAATGTATACCCTCATAAACCCCAGTTTTCTCTATATAAAGTATGGGTTTAGCGGGGTGTTCATTACATGGACTTGTTCACTTGTTGAGAAGACAAAAAAAAAAGGACAAAAACAAATATCGCTAGTTTTCACTGAAAGTCCCCGTTTCTACAGTCGTATAAGAATGCTGAGTAGTGCATGTATACAGTATGTTAAAGAGACTATAAAACTATATAGGGTAAACAAAGAGGTCAAAGTTATTTAGATTTCTTTGTTTGAAAAATGTGAAGATGTAAAAAAAATCGATACAATTCAGGCGGGTGTTATTCAACAGTTGAACGATTACTCGTTTTTTTTTTCTTTGTCATACATGTACATGTAATAGAAACACCTGGCATATTTTGCGCCCTTGTGCATGCACTTACAGGGGCCACAAATGTCGGGACATCCTTTTCGCTTTCCGATAAAGCGCAACATGCTGAAAAGGTTGTCTACTCTTGGAGAGAAAAAACACACACACACACACACATACTCAGCAGTACATTCTTCTCCTTAAGACCGTTCCCTAATAATAGGAGGGACTAAGTTACTTTGAAGTTGCCTCCCCTGAATATATACCTGTTCCCCTATATATAGCTGGTATATTTCAGCATGATTTACTATAAACATTTCACATTCTCGTGTTACCATCACGAAAACACGCTTATATAATTTTGACCCCCTTGAACCCCACTTTTATATAGTAAAACTGGGGTTTATGGTGGTAAACCTTATTTTTCTTATTTCTGCTCTAAAATATATATTGTAGGTACTCTTTACAACCGCCTCGACGAGGCGGTTCTAACGAGTACCAACAATCTATATTTAGAGCAGAAATAAGAAAAATATCACAATTTTTCTTCTTAAAATTTTCATTTTTTCGGCGATAAAATGTACTATGTATTTTTATAGTCGTGTTTTCGTAATGAACAATTAACGTTTCACGTTCTCTTTCAACTATGTGCATGTTAATCTGGAGTTAATCATTAATTGATACTGGGTATGATTTTCTCTTATTTCGTCTCACATTCCGTTGAGTGGAATGTCCAGGATATCTGTTCTGGGTCTTCACTGGCTGCCAGGCGTTTGCATGGGCTCATATGGCCTAAATGTTGGGAATTGGTACTGAAACTTGAGGACGTAAATCGTCGGTTCTGCGGTCGGACATTTCGTTTTCTGCGACGTGTTAGCAGCGAAATCATCACGTGAACATGTCCGTGAAATAAACACCCCCTAAACCCCACTTCATATAGGGAAAACTGGAGTTTACCGGGGTATACATTGTCTTTATTATTTCTGCTCCAAGACATAGGTTGTGAGTACTCGTTAGAACCGCCTCAATGAGGCGGTTCTAACGAGCACGCACAACCTATGTTTGCAGTATAAATAAGAAAAAAATCACGGATTTTCAACCCAAAAGAAGCCATTTTGGAGATATGAAAAAATGCACCATGTCGCATGAGTGTGTTATCGTAATGTGATACATGTAATGTGATACATGTAATGTGATACATGTAATGTGATACATGTAAGGACTTTGTGTCCGTAAAACCTTCGGTTTAACTCGGATACCCCGGCTGACAATTTTCAAGAATTATCATCATTCTTATGCCTTGATTGTGACAATATTTTGCAAAATTTTACTCACTGCGCAAAGTGGCTAACGCTGACAGCTGCGTGAAATATACAGCGAAATTACGAAGTACCGCGAAGTTTCCGACAGTGTGCTGTAGAATATTTGACGCAAACAATCAGTTGTGTCAAATTCGTAAGTTTCGCATTACATGTACATGTAACTGATGATTTGTTTTATATCAACTTTGATTTAGTATATCTGAAACTACAGTTCTGCCCCTGTACACGCTAGGGGCTTTTGTTTGTTTTGTTTGATTTGATGTTTAACGTCCCCGTCAACACTGTAAAGGTCATTTTGGAGACGTTGCTTCCAATTTTGTGGGACCTTTACCCGACATTGAGATGAAATGACATCTGAAGCCCTGTCGCCCAATGAAACCAATAGGGTTTAAACACGCTAGAGGCACATCAGTGCTTGGAGAAACAGATTGGACTGCACGATGGATCTACGCAGAGCTGAATACAACCGCACATGAGTACTGCTTAACCGCTT
This sequence comes from Lucinisca nassula, assembly GCA_963580285.1. Taxonomy (NCBI): domain Eukaryota; kingdom Metazoa; phylum Mollusca; class Bivalvia; order Lucinida; family Lucinidae; genus Lucinisca; species Lucinisca nassula. The sequence goes on from OY757015.1 coordinate 71,099,421, forward strand.
AAAAGGTCTAAGCCTGTCAAGGCAAGGTGGTGCGTGACGGACTGTCCTTGCAAACAAACCCTTTTGGTTTATTTGAACGGTAGGGCTTGATAAGTCATCTCAATGTCGGGTAAAAGTACCAGGCAATCGGAAGCCACGTTTCAAAATGACCTAAATAGTGTTGACGGGAACGTAAAACTCATATCAAACGAACGAAACAAGCTAGAGGGCGTTATCAACTTTGATAACTTATTCTGAAGAGTCTCAGTAAAACCAAGTCTCTCACTTTCTATCTCTTAACCCTTGTTCTGCTGAATATTCATATATGCCACACCCACTACCGATTATCAACCAATCAGATTGCTTGATGCAAATTATTGCAACTCATTCACAATCTGAATGGCAAACAATGTAGATCCTGATCAGATGGCTTCTGACCATATCCGGGATTAGCAGGACAAGGGTTAAAAAAGCCCAGTCAGGAGAACGTCCATCTCAGACATCACGAAAACATGTGTATATATAGCAAAACTAGGGTTTAGAGGGGTGAACATTATTTTTGTTATTTCTACTCTAAAATCCTAAGAAAAATATCAATTTTTCATCTTTGGAATTTCATTTTTTCGGGGGTAGTGTTTACAATGCATTTGTTTTGGCAGTAGACAGTTGCTGCTATGCTATACAGACTAAGACATTTTACATTTAGAAACTAGAGTCATTGTTCTGTATAAACAGCGGTCATGCGGATGCACAGACTGCTCTGCACATTTATATGTGGTTCACGTGTCCTTTGTCTTACATGCCCACAGCTGCCCGATGATGAGAAGTAAAAGTCAAAGCATTGACAGCACTGGTGGTTCGATTGTCTCCGTGTGTAGGCTGAAATACTGTTTAACACTTAAATTCCTTAATTGTATGCAAAAAGGGTAGACCCTGATAAGATGTCGCAATGACAGTTGCGCTAACACTCGGATTAATTTTCTTTTTATCTTGAAAATGGAAATTGGGTGTACTCTTTTCATGGCGTTTTCAACGCATACACGCGACCCTCCTTTATTTTAAAGAAAACCAAAAAGATTTTCCATTTTTTTCCACTGACCTAGCGCTATAATTAATCCTCAGTACTGAAGTTACCGATCTGTCAAACAATTTTTCAGAGCCCAAAAGGGGTTCGAGTCATTGAAGTTCGACTATATCTTTGTAAAAAAAAAACTCATTCTGTTCATTTTGTGTGTGTGTGTGGGGGGGGGGGGGGTTGGTTTTACGGCCCTTTCAAGATTATTTCACTCATATCGGGCCGATCATTAATCAGATGTGGGCGAAAACCGGAGGTCCCGGAGAAAAACCACCTGACCTTCCGTTGCAGAACTTGGCGTCTCACGTGTGACCCGAGCGAGGTTCGAACCACATTCTACTCATGTATACAACAGAGCACGTTAACAGTATTGCAAACTCAAGTACAGTTTACGAAGTCGGTCGATTGCTTGGATCGATTGTTTATCAATCGACCCAAAGTTACTCATAACGGAAGCTCTTCAGTGCTGATGTCCACGTGACTATCGCTGATTTGTAGGAAATCCAGGTAACGGTTATTTATAAAACAATTGCCTAGCTATTCTTGTCGTTGTGACGTCACAGTGCTGTGTAAAAGAAAGCTTATCGTAAAACATCGACTCGGCGTATGTGCTGGAACATTGGCAAACAGTTCAGACCTTGATCAGACGCGGCGTCTGATCAGGGTCTAAAGTGTTTGCTTAAAGAACGAGTATTTAAGGCTTAAACAAACAGTCCAATCATTAGGAAAAAACACCTATTCAAATATATTGGAAACATTTTACCACCAAAAATGACAATTTTCTTATATAAATCCTGATATTTTCACATATCTGCTCAAAACATAGATCGGTGAGGGGGTTCTAACGACGCCTCGGTGAGGCGGTTCTAACGAGTAACTACAATCTATAATTTTGAGCAGAAGTAAGAACGATAACATGTACTCCGGTGAATCCCTGTTTTACGATAAAAAGTGGGGTTCAAGGGGGTAAATGTAGGCGTGCTTTCGTGATGTCTACGTTCAGGACCCCTCTCCCAGCTCAGAAATAATCGATCTAGCAGTGCTGTCCATGCTTTGATTATATCTGTAATTAAGAAATAGATCAGCGCTAACTGTGATTTGTTGTGTAATAAATTACAGTTTGGAGGTTAGTTGTAAAGTAAACAAATCACGAGCGCGTAGCGCGCGTGATTTGTCTACTTACAACTGACCGACAAACTGTGATTTATTACACAACAAATCACTGGCTAGAGCTGAACTATTTCGATTCTAACACGCTGAAAATCGGCAATAATGTTGTTGTTTCCTTCAAAATCTCACAACTTTTCGCCATTGTTAGAGGAAATCCCGCTAAAATTATCGACTGAAACACATGCATTTATATCCTTTTCTAACGTTTTCGATGCGAGAAAATGACGTTACACCGTCTAACGTCAAGTAAATCGACTAGTGACGTCATAAATTTGCAGTTTTTAATGGCGTCACACGTCAAGCTCTTCAGAGCTGTGATTTGTTGCAGAATAAAACACAGTTATTTTGCATTGCCTATATATAGGCGCGCTCTGTTAGAGACTGTATTTTATTTTTGTTTCATCAGGCAACCTTTAGGACTCTACCTCAGTGAGGAGAACATGCCGTCCAACATGGGTGACCGATATCAGCAGTTATATGAGAAACAGTGGGCAGAAGCATTTACAGAGCTTACCATGGGTCACGGAACAGGAGATCAGCAAGCAATTCAGATTCTCCTTGACATACTCACGGTAAGGAGCCTTACATTTATCTACACAATAAAGTTTTACTGCATTACAATAACACAGCCGTGTGAGGCCGGCCTCGGTAGCTCAGTCGGATGCGCGTCTGACTGGGGATCAGTAGGACGCGGGTTCGATATCTGCCGGGGTCGGCAACATCCGCCGGGGTCGGCAACATTCTTTCGTGGAGATTGATCATGAAATCTTTTCTACGGTCATGCTCTCCCTTCCGCTGATTCAAGACGGGCAGTTGTCAGTTTCTGGCGAAAGAATGTGCACTGTACTTGTTAACCGCTTACGTATAAACCTGCCCAATAATAGTGTGGATAGGGAAACTGACCGGCTTAAAAATGGCCTAAAATAAGGGTTGACTGGGCCGTTTGACTCCAATTCAAATAAACAAACACCTGTGTGGCATAGTGCATTCTTTCATATCTCCAAAATGGTTACTTTTGCGATGAAAATCCGGTCACATTTTTTCTTATTTATACTGCAACCATAGCTTGTGGGCGCTCATTAAACCGCCTCAGCGGTTCTCACGCGTACCCACAACATACCCACAACATATGTTTGTGTTTGTTTGTTTGATTTGATGTTTAACGTCCCCGTAACCACTGTAAAGGTCATTTTGGAGACGTTGCTTCCAATTTTGTGGAACTTTTACCCGACATTGAGATGAAATGACTTCTCAAGCCCTGCCGCAAAATGAAACCACACAACATATGTCTACGAACAGAAATAAGCAAAATAATGTATACCCCTGTAAACCCCAGTGTTCTCTATATAAGGTGTGGTTTGGGGGGGGGGGATGTTCCGTTCACGCACTTGTTCACGTGATGGTTTACAGGAAAACAAACATCATCCAATCAAATTACTTGATATATTCTATTCATTTGACTTCGGAAAATGAATGACCAACAGTATAGATCCTGATCAGATTGCTTCTTCTAATGCCATCTGCTCTGGATCTACACTGTTTGCAAAGATAGGGGTGGTCAGGTTCAAAAGCATCATCAAGGATAATATCAAACCACATCAGCAATCTACTGAAAAACATATACTCACAGTCAAATAAATGTTTGTACTATTTTGCATGAAATTCTTTAATGGATATTAAGTTATGTGAGTGCTTCACGTGAACAAGTCCGTGCAATAAAGTCCCCCTAAACACCACTTTATATAGAGAAAAAGGGGTTTACGGGGGTAACCACTATTTTCCTTTTTTCTGCTCCAAGACATAGGTTGTGGGTACTCGTTAGAACCGCCTCATTGAGGCGGTTCTAACGAGCATCCAAAACCTATGTTTGGAGTATAAATAAGAAAAATATCACAAATACCTTTTTTGATGTTTGAAAAATGCATTGTGTCACACGGATGTGTTATCGTAAAGTGCATGAAGAGAAGATTTTACATCACTTACCATCACGAAAACACGCCTATATAATTTTGACCCCCTTGAACCCCACTTTTATATAGTAAAACTGGGGTTTACAGGGGTAAACCTTATTTTCTTATTCCTGCTCTAAAATATAAATTGTGGGTACTCGTTAGAACCTCGAGGCGGTTCTAACGAGTACCCACAATCTATATTTTGAGCAGAAATAAGAAAAATATCACAATTTTTTCATCTTGAAATTTTCATTTTTTCGGCGATAAATGTGGCAATGTATTTGTATAGGCGTGTTTGCGTAATGCTCTGATTTCTGAAAATGAAGCCTCCGTGGTGCAGTGGTTACGCTACTCGCCTTGTAAACCGGGGATCGCAGGATCGATCCCGGGCTTCTCCAGACTTTCGGATGAGTCTTTAAACCGAGGTCCCGTCTCCGTATGACCTTAGCTGTTGGTGGGACGTAAAACTAAAACTCACTCACTCACTCACTTCTGAAAATGAGATTTTCGTGATATCCTCTTCCCAAACGCACCTCGTAGCGGAGATTATGTTTTCCAATCTTTATGGTGAAGTTTTAAAATATTTGATGGTCACTGATGTGGCTCCACTGGACGTTACTAGCTTGACCGGTCCAGAAATAAGCATGAACACTTTACAAGTACAGTTTTCAGTTCCATGATGCATTCCGTGCTTCTAAAGTATAACCTTGTTAGAATACGTATATTTATCAGACATCTATTCCAGAATTTTTACAAAGTAGAAGTAAAACAAAGATCAGGAATCAATACAATTAACTTACTCCCCCCATCAAAGACACCAAAGGGAAAGAAACACAAACATGAAGCGACCAGACCATAATGGAAACTTAAACAAAGTAAGGCCATAAGGACAGTTACTTTCCCACAAAATGGCCGAATGGCCATCCGAAAATAAAAAGACACAAGTGATACACACAGTAAGTAACAAACAAAAACATAAATAAACCGCCACAGAAGAACCGCCTTGAACAAGCATATTAACAATATACATTGCAGATCTCATTTCAACATTGTCAGAACTTAGCAGCATCTCAGCTCGAGGACGTTGAGAAAACTCTGCGAGATTTCAACGCAACATCAGAGGTAAATTGTATTTGTTAGAAAAGTTAATAGTAAGAAAAAGTTAATACACAGTCAATCTTCAATATAGAAGTGAAGGCAATGATCAAGAATGGATGCAATCAACCCACACCTCCCATCATAGACACCAAAGGGAAAGAAAAACAAACATGAAATAATCAGACCCTAATGGAAACATCAAAAGCGCAAAGCCAAAAGGACAGTTACTTTCCCCACAAAATAGCAAATTGGCTATCAAAAACTATAAGATATAAGCGATACAAACATTCAAAGATGAATTTAACAAAAATAAACCACAACAGAAGAACCGCATTTGAACGATCAGTGAAAAGTATTTCACTGGGGATGGATGGGGTTGGGGCTTACATAGATTTTACGCGGCCGCAATCCTCGCCCTTACTTCCGTCGCGATTGAGACAAATAATTTGTTCAGGCCGCATGAAGGCTTCCTATCCCATCAGTGCAACATCCCCGAGAACACAAAAATCAAACAACCACAGGGTCAAATGCTCAAACGACTTTAGGACAATGGAAATTAGTTCTAGACTATTCCATCTCATGGTAATTAATGGAGCCGATTGGAGCGAAAATGTTTCATCGAGCTCATGTTCTCAGAGGAGACTAAAATCGATATGCCTATCCACTCAGTTAGAACACTGTATTCCCAGTGTGCATGAAGATGTACAGTCTGATCCGAGTTGTTGCTGGCGCAGATTAACAACTTTACTTATCGGGCCTCATATTAGATATGTAAATTTACATTTTCTTAAGAATAATTTGATTTTATTTTTATGTCTTCAAGAGTCCTTTATAGAATACACTTGTAAACCCCATGTTATACAGGGAGACGTTGTGTACAAAATTATACATTATTGTTATTAGTCTTGATTGAAAAACATCTTGTTTTTACACCTTAGAACTGCTTCTATGAGGCAGATCTAAAGGGTACAACAATTATGTTTTGGAGCAAAAATTAGGAAAATATAGAAACATTATATGAAACATAGCTGCGAAGGCAATGATAAGGAATCGATACAATTAACCCGCACCTCCCATCTTAGACACAAAAGGGACAGAAACACGAACACGAAACAACCAGACTCCAACGGAAACATCACCAGCGGTAAGCCAAAAGGACCGACACTTTCTCACAATATCAAAAACAAAATTACATTAGCGATACGCAAATTCAGAGACGAACTCTTAAAAAACCACGACAGAGGAACTAGTTTTATCATATGACATCGCTTCTGAGAATGTAATAACACAATATATTACATGCATAACAGAGCAATATTATGATTTCTACATGACATAAACTTGGTATTTTCCTTTTTGCTAAGAAGAAATTTTTCCTCTTAGCCGGGGAAATACATCTCTTTAGCTGGACCTACTTTATGTACAAGACACCGCTTTTGCAGTGAAATCGCTATATTCAAACGCGGGAAAGTTTCAGTCACATCGACGTTAGTCATGACGTCATTGCAATGACGTCTGAAAAGATATCAGCAGACGTTCAAAATGCGTGACGTTTGAGTAGGATGCAACGCTGAAAAAAGGGAAACATGGATATGACAAATGGATAAGATGTACGTTTTGCTTTATTTAATCTCACATTTTAGTTGTCATTGAAACAGCTTGTTTCTTCTATTTTTTTTTTCAAAATTGTAAAAAGCGCTTTCAAAATGGCACCCACGCAGTTTTCTTCCAGCCAGCCTCTGTAACACTACACTGATTGAACCGTAAACATGAGCTGAAAACAGCCAACTGAATGGGCATTCAGATCCAAATTTCAAGATCCAAACCGACCTAAAAGTCAATGGAAGTGCATGTAATATACAGATTATTCAATTCTCCTATTTGAAATAGGGGATTTATAAACCGAAGGAGGTAAAACAATCCGATAAAAAAACGATTGCAAATCTTTATCGGATTGTTTTACCTCCCTCGGTTTCTAAATCCCATATTTCAAAACGGAGAATGAACAAATCTCTATGAAATAAATTCGGTAATACACTATTGGATTAAATATGTATAAATAGTTAGATGCGCCCCGTAACGTTACACGTACGGCATACTTAACGACGCCGCGTTTACTTTTCTCGGAATATTGACATTTTCTGTTACAAAAGACGTAAAACGTCATATGATAAATGGATTCTTGAATTACTGTTCATGTATTATTAAATTTATTAAACTCGTTGAGGAAAAGGGATAAAATGCTCGACAAAGCTTTGCATTTTATCCATTGTCCTTAACTCGTTTAATAAATTCAATAACGTCAGATCCTTTATGTAAAATCTAGTTGTACAGATGTGAAATACGCCATTGTAGCACACAGGTATGTAATCTAAATGTGGATTTTGTCTTTCAGTCCCTAGTAGGCAAGGAATTCATAACATACCTCAAAGCTCAAAGAATGATGAACTATGCCTTCAATATAGAGTCCATTCAAAGGGTAGGTATCCATAACTTTAAATGCGCAGATGCGCAGTGAACAGAAGTTTCTTGCACACCAGACAAGGAAATCTGTGATTTTACCCTGGGATAGAAATTTATGTTCTAACCCTGATGTTCCGACCCCAAATCGAAAATAATCGCGTGTTTGATAAATGCACTGGTTGATTACAACCTCATGCGCGGCGTCGTCATGCGTGACGTCACTAAACATTCCTGTTGTGTCATCACAAAATGGCGGCCGTTGGTAACCGAAGTGACAGAAGCTTTAAAAATTCGCAATATAAATGGAAGGTATGCAAGAAAAAGAATCCCCTATGGGTGTGAGGGTTGGATAGAAAAATCCGTCCCATGGGATCACTGTCCGGCAACACTCGGCAGGCCTCGTCATGCCGGACAGTGTCCCACGGGACGGATTTTTCAATCCACCCCTCACACCCATACAAGATTCTTATATTCCTAAGCGCAAACACGAACCATGCGTTGTCTGCCTGGAAGCTTAGCTCACTGCTCTGCAGATATCCTCGCATCCATCACGCAAGCAAATCCGTGCTTCGAACATCCTTGTAAACCTAATATATGAGACAAAGTGGCGTTCATAGGTACACGTTTTTTTTATTCTGACTCAAATACCTCGATTGTGGCTATTCGTTAGCAATACAGAAATAGATGCCCGGAAAAGCCACAATCAAAGATAACAACCATGGCACAAGAGGAAGGGTAACTTACAGTGATGAAAAAAAAATCGATCACAGACAGGACAGCGACCAGGTCCCTCTACCCAACAAGAGGTGATCAAGGTGAACAGGCACAATCAATGAAAATTAAATACATAATAGTAATAAAAATACACAACCATAAGCCCGCCTTACTTATGCAATCCCAGCGAGCAACATAATATATGTTTACAACACCAATAAGTCAAATATTGTTTTTTCTTCATAAAATTTGCCAGTTTTGGAAATATAAAAGACAGCACAATATCGAACGCATGTGTTATGAAACGCCGTACATTAGGAGCAACGCCTATACAAGATGTCTCACTGATGACTCGTCTTCCACTGATGACTGGACTTAATATGTTCTTTAAGAAGCAACCGTAAATGAAAATGGATTTTAAGATGTGTTTTCTTATTGTCCAAATAATATGCATGTAAATAATGGCCGTTCACTAGAAACACCTCACTAAAGCGATTTTAATAGTGCACATGATTTTCTTTTGGAGTAAACACAAGGGAATGTATACCCTTAGACACCCTATTGTTTCCTGTATGAACTTTAAACTGACAGATTTAGGGTTCATTTTCAGGGTTTAATCTGTAAGTGTTTTGGTTGTAACATCTCTTCTGCAACAAGGTCTATCGGAACCCGCAGTTTATGGCGACATAGTATATAAATTCAGAAAAATATATAATTGCAACTACTTCAGCACCCAATTTTGTGAAATCATTCTTCGATATAAAAAGATTGGGTACACCATAAATGTTATACTACGGACTGCATGCATGGTAGTTAACCCAGTCACGGTTGGCAACTTTGCTTCCCTCTTTAATTGCACGCCGGTGGGTCAGGCCTCAGATTATATGACGGTTCCAGCGTAAAGCCTTACTGAGAATAAGAGAGAATTTCATTTTATGTAATGTTGGCTGGTGCCTAATGCTCTGTCTCTGGTCGGGCCCATCGAAGTCTAACTGTTGGTTCTCTTTTGCTCCAGCACTTCAGTGGTTTTTTGCTGTCGAGTCCTCACCGGTTTTTTCATCTCTGTGGTTGTTTGATTTTTGGGCGTTTTTTTTTTTAATCCGTCCTTTATAATAGCGATGTCCGGGCGGGCGGGCGGGCGTCGGCCGAGGTTTACCTTTTGGTTAACCTTTTTTCAAAGTGATATGTTACCTTTATTCTTCAGATGATTGCTTTCATATTATGACTGTTGCTTCATTGGAGGTATTCCTTTCAAATAAATTCCATTACTGGCATCAAGGATCCAAGTTTGGGTGAAAATAGTCATTTTTCGAACTTCAGCTTTTCAGGTTTACCTTTTGGTTAACCTTTTTTCAAGTGCCAGTGTAGTGAATAGATAGAGTGCAGTACTAAGGATCAAGGTTTGGTGAGTTTGAATCCCGGTGGAGGAATTTTTTTTCTTCATGAATACATTTACATAGTCATTACCTCCCTGCATAATGAAGTCCTGGGTCCAAGGTCAGGGTCATGTGTCTTTTTTAGAAAAAAATGTTGTTATTGCTCTATCATCAACTTTGATAAATGGATTATAATATAATTCACACAGTTATTGCCTATGATGATATCTTGAGCATTTTCGACTTTCAGGGTCCTGGTCCCAAGGCCAAGGTCACTGTCAATTTTTAGAAAAACATTATTATTGCTCTAGCATCTACATTTATAGATGGATTTTAATATAACTTCACACAAATATTGCTTATGATGATATCTTGAGCAAGATCTACTTTCAGGGTCCTGGTCCAAAGGTCAAGGTCACTGTGACTATTTTTAGAAAAAAAAACTTTGTCATTGCTATTGTGCCTACATTTATTGGTAGAAAACTTTGTCATCGCTCGAGCACGTACGTTTATTGATGGATTTACACTTAACTTTATACAAATGTTGGATATGTTAATATCTTGAGTAAGTTTGACTTGTAGGATTATTGGCTCAAGGTCAAGGTCTGTGCTGGACAACAGATCAAGGGGTTGTGAGTTCAAATTACGGTGGAGGACTTTTTTCTTCTTTTTCTTTTTTTATGCAAAGACTTGAACACAGGATTGAATTCTTGTTCATTTGTAATTAGGGATACTTTTTGATACTCTTTCAACTGCTGCAGTCTCTGTTTAGCTCTTCCAATAAAAAAAAGTTTTTGTTTGTATTTTTGTTGCAAATAAAACCGCGTGAAACAGATTTCTTGTTCAGTGTTGCTTAGGGGTGCTGTTTGATTCTTTTTTAATTGCTGTGGTCTGTTTGGAGCTTTAACAAAAGAAAGTGAAAAACCTGTCCATAATGTCGTAATGGCATTTTTCTTGTTTAGTTATCGGAGATGTTGCACTGATGAGTTAGGAGGCCTTCATGCGGACTGAACAAATTATTTGTCTAAATCGAGAAGTAAGTAAGGGCGAAAATTGCAGCATCGTAAAATCGATTTAAGCCCCACCCCAACCCCACCCCCACCGCCACCCCCAGGGTGGAATTCGTTTAACTGACCGTGCCAAGGCGGTTCTTCTGTCGCGGTTTATTTTAATATGGTTTGTTTTTTAGTGTGTGTATCGCTTATATTATTTTGATTTGGATAGCCGATTGGCCGTTTTGTGGGAAAGTAGGTAACTGTCCTTTTGGCTTTCCGCTATTGATGTTTCCATTAGGGTCTGGTTATATCACGTTTGTGTTTCTTTCCCTTTTGTGTGTCACTGATGGGAGCTGTGGGTTAATATTATCGATTCCTGATAATTCTCTTCCCTTCTATTTTTCAATCCTTTCAACCCTGAACGGGCTTAGGTTATTCATTTGAGCGTGTGTATCACTTATATTATTTTGTTGTGGATAGCTAATTGGACATGTTGTTGGAAAGTGACTGTCCTTTTGGCTTTCCGCTATTGATGTCTGTGTTTCTTTCCCATTAATGTCAATGATGGGAGCTGTGGGTTAATAGGTGGCACGAAAGTTATGGTATGTCCAAATGTTTTCATGAACATAGGCAGCATTGTGTTCCGGGCTTGAAAACTTGGAAGGACATGTGTTGGCAAGATAGCGAAATCTTAAATATGAGCGTGTTCAGATTCAATTTGATGGGTTGTGTTTAAGTTCCCCTGCAATCGAAACGATTACTTTCATCTGTACGTTTTTAGTTGATGCAAAATTAAACATGTATTTATGCGTCGAATGGCTCATAAAATTCATCTGCCGTGAAAAAAGACTAGCAGTCATTTTAAATCATGTGCTTTGATTAAAATTGATCACAAGAAAATAACATAATTCATGCTATGACTTGCAGTTTGTGAATGAACATATCCGTTTGTTATTTCAGACCCTAGACAGTCAGTTACACACTCTTACACCTGCAGTTGAACCTAGGTCCGCGACAAAGGCATATGTTACTGCAGTTATAGACTTGTGTTGGTTACTAAACGTTCAAGATCCACCTTGCACGATAAGTTGGGACCTCCGGAAAGGAGAACAATTCCAGACGGACAAATATAGAGTTTACATGCATAGCGGGAAACAAGTAGACTACATAGTCTGGCCTGTACTATACTCACATCAAGGTGGGGGCGTTCTTAGCAAAGGCGTGGCGCAGGCAGTGTATGAGCAATATGCAGAGAATGAAGATGAAACGATTATCATTACCACTGTTATGCCTCCAAATGAAACTGAATCGCCTTCAATAACGAACGGAAGTACCAATAACGCTGACCAAATGGAATTTAAGTGGGAGTCCCCAAACCAGAATAAGAAACATGAAGCGCAAATTGTTATCGACGACTCCGACACACGGAAAGATATCATTCTCGCGTCCCATACAGCTGACACAACATTCCCTGATCCATTACGCCTTGAAGATATGGAAATTAAAGTGACAGTTAACACACACCCATCGGCTAAAAGTACTCCCAAAGAACAGGTTCATCATAACTATGAACCTGTCAATGATCAGGAACATCAAACAGAGGTCAAAACTGTAACGGAAAGTGGACCGAATCTGGACAATTTATACGCAGTGGTTAATAAACCTAAAAAGGAGAAACAGAATTACTATATTTCCAGTAAGAATCTCACAGACGTAGAATATGAAGAGATGGAATATGCTGCAGAGGAAGAGTGTATTACGAGATTTTAACCCTTTTGTACCAAATGGAATCTTCCTCCTTGTATACAGCAGGAGTCCATTTCAAAATTTAGAGGTATCAGGTTGTGATTTTTTCAAAATTTATTTGGAAAATGGCTTAACTTTTTACAAACAGTGTAGGCCTAGATCAGACGCCGCGTTCTGCGGCGTCTGATCTGGGCCTCCACTGTTTGCCAGGGTACCCGTTTTGGGGTTTCTGGTACAAAATAGGTTAAAGGAAGTAGTGCCACTTGCGTCACGTAAAGAGCTTTGCAAAAAATGAACACCTCTGGAAACTACGTTTGAAAGAGTGTACAACAATTTGGGGTCTTTGTTTTCAGTCGTCCGAAAATTAACTAGCTGCAGAAGTGTCGCGCCTGCTATTGTCCGGGAGATTCACTGACAATATGTAGAATCCAGGAAACGATTATTTATAGCCATGCTATTCTTGTCTATGTGAGATCGGAGTACTGTGTTAAGAGGGTGTCTGTAAAAATTGACTGGACTCTAAAATGAGACATTGATAAACAGTGTACTCGCCGAACGGACGCCGTCTAATCAGGACCGACACTGTTTGTTTAAAACACAGAAATTTAAGGGTTAAACGAACCAGTCCAGGCGGGATAAACGAACCAGTCCAGGCGGGTTAAACGAACCAGTCCAGGTCCCTGTTCAGGACCATTTTCCCAGCCTACACGCACAAACAACCGGCAGCCAGCGCTTTGATTTATATGTTCGACCCAAACAAATAGAGTGCGGGTAGTTGTTAGGACCGCCTTGATTTAGTGTTTCTATTTTGGAGCACCAATCAAGGAGTTGGAGTGTAATCTTGGATAAATTACCAGAACACGGAATGACGTTCAAACACTTTAAGATTAGTGAGCTTGTAGAAGGCACATAGCTTTTAGAAGCATTTCAGACCCACTTTAGACTGAACGGAATCTTCCGTTTTATGTATCAGCAGATTGAGGGGTGTCAGTTTGATTTTATTTCAGAAATTCAATTAAGAAATGGTTGAGCATTTTGCAACAATGGAGGCCCTGATCAGACGCCGCGTTCTGTGATGTCTGATCTGGGCGGCCTGCACTGTTTTACAGGGTGCATATGTATGGGTTTCCTGCCTGAAATGGGTTAAGGAGCAGCTATTATTTCTGTATACAAGGATTTCTGTATCTTGTCTTACTAACTTACTTAACTGAGTATTCATATTTCCGTTGATTGTTATAGTGAATGACACATGAGTCTGATTGGAGAAGTATACATGTATGAATACAAAACTCAAAGGATAACAAAATGCTCATAATGTTTTAATTCTGTCGTGTTTTATTAAGTTCGTGTTTTATTCGTGCCATAGATTATTTTCCTTACCAGATACATTCAGTCCAACGTGTGTTTTGAATGACTGTTAACATCGCTTGCATTAAATTGACATTTTTGTGTGAAAACACTCAAGCAAAATCATGTGTAACTTTGTTATTTATGAACAAAACTCTTAAGTATGGGTATGCGTTTTCTAAATAAAAAGAAACATTTTGGTACCAAAATTTCTCATTTTCTCCAGCTAGACCGAAGAACCGAACCGTACACGCGTCCAATTCCGCGCATGTGATAGTCAAAATCATCGCAGGGTGATAGTAAAAATTATCACGCTTAGTCCTATGGGAGTTTTATATGAGAAAGTCACGTGAGGTATAATAAAACGTCTCCCTGTCCTACATCATAGTGTAGTTTATATTTTCTTGTCCTTTGGGATCATTGATTCCATTTTGGAATTTTGAAAATATTTGAGGATCACTGGTGAGGTCCAACTGGCCGAAACTAGCTAGTCTGGCCCAGAAAACATGCACACTTCACATTTTTCAGTTCTGTGGTGTACTCTTTGCTTCCAAAGGATAACCCTTTTATAGAACATATTTATAAGAAAACTTTATTTCTCCCCCATGATTTTATCGATGCTTCTCCTGCTTTAATGACATTTTGCTGTTGTGTATTCATCCATGATTCTATTCATTCATTTTCTTATTTCTGTACTTGGTACGTTTCTGCAATTGCTCATTGTTCTGCTAGATCAATTTGTTATTATTACATATTATTCAAATTCTGAATTTGAATGTTTTCGGAATACCCGGAGAAAAGCACATGACATTCTGTTGCAGAACTTGGCGTTTCTCATATGACCCCAGCAAGGCTCGATCCAACAGCAGTAAAAGACCTAATGACTAAGAGTCAGTGCTCTAACCCGCTAGGCCATGGAGGCCAGTTTTATAAGATCCGATTGAAAATCGTTATAATTATGATAAACAGAATCTTGAAATCGTGGTCTTTATGATACCCTCTGGAGGCTGATTTTATTTATTTCATACAATATGACCCTATATTTATTATGAGCGCCTTTGGGACTGTTCAAAACTTGTCTTTTTAAGACAACTTTTGAAAAGCCTAAAAGGCGGATATTGGGTGTAAGTAACATAAACAAATAAAACCCGGAAAGTTTTAAGATATTTGAAAAAAAAGAAAAAAAGAACGGGTCTTAATTTCACTGATCTTTGTATTTACAAAGTCAAGTGAATTAAACTAACAAATCAGGAAAACATGTCCATGTGAAATAATGGCGTCCAACATGGTGTCAGAAATGACATATATCAGGTACATGTGTATATTGTAATATCCTTCTATTTTTGCTTTCAACATAGATTGTGGGTGCTCGTTAGAACCACCTCAATGAGGCGGTTCTAACGAGTACCCACAATGTATTGTTTGAGCATAGAGCATAGCACATAACCCCGTAAACCCCATTTTTCTCTATAAAAAGTGCGCTTTAGAGAAGTCTTAGTTTCACGGACTTGAGTATAATGGTTGACCATGCTATGTGTATACAGTGTGATGGGAAAAATAAAAAAGACGTTTTTGCGTCTAAATGTGCGCCTTTTTGATACTTGAACAGAGCATATTTCATATAAATGTAATCATACCTTTGTTTAATGAGTACGAAACATCTTTCATGAATACTTCACTGATATGAGACGATCGCTAATTGGAGCAAAACTCCGGACTATGTGCTCGCCAGAGAAACGTAATCGAATCTAGCTTTACCCAAGTGAGGCTGGCATATTTGCAGGTTGGTGAAAAACCTATTGACTAAGATTCCCTGCTCTTTACGTGTACCAATCGTCCACAGACGTCATCAAACAGTTAGTTGTCTGTGGATTTCTGGAGAAGTCAAGGCGGTTTTAACGAGCACCCACAATGTATGTTTGGACTAGAAATAAGAAAACTACAGTTTCACCTGAAAAATAGTAGTCCTAGAGATGTGAAGGATGCTATTTTAGACCTCGGTTGTGTTATGCGTTTCGGTAAGATAAATGTTTCATCATTTTATTAGAGGTGCCATATCATTGTTAAACGTTTGTTTGTGTCGAGGTTAAACGGTCCCGTAAATACTAGTTAGGTCATTTTGGAGGCGTAGTTTCCGAATTTCTGAAACGTTTCCCAACATTGAGATGAAATGACATCTCAAGCCATGTCGCCATGAGGAACCAATTTGGTTTAACCCTTTTTGTACCTAATGGAATCTTCCTCTTTATCTCCTTATTGATAGCAGGGGTTCATTCAAAATTTAGCGGTGTCAGGTTGTGTTGTCATCAAACCTCATTTGGAAAATGCCTGAACTTTTAGCAAATAGGGGAGGCCTTGATCAGTCCCCGCGTACTGTGGCGTCTGATCTGGGCGTCCACTGTTTGCCCGGGTACCCGTTTTGGGGTTTCTGGTACTTAATGAGTAAACATATTTGTTTGTGTCAGGTTAAACGTCCCCGTCAACATTATTTAAGTCATTTTGGAGACGTAGCTTCCGATTTTCTGGGACTTTTACCAAATAGTGAGATAAAAAGACATCTCAAGCCCTACCGCCTTATGTAAGCAAAAGGGGTTTTAAGGACCACTTGCATCACGTGTATTGGTCAATTAAAAAGTCTACCTGACCTACATCATAGTGTAGTTTATAATATCTTGTCCTTTGGGTTCATTGATTCCATTGTGGAATTTCAAATATTTGAGGGTCACTGATGAGGCATAAATGGCCAAAACAAGCTAGTCTGGCCCAGAAAACATATACACACATATTTTCCAGTTCTGTAGTGTATTCCTTGCTTCCAAAGGATAACCCTTTCTAGAACATATTTAGATCACCAAAGCGGTTTACCAGTGCTCAAAAGTTTGGTCGGTTTTAGCTCTGCCCGGAATCACCATGCAGCCTAACCTATTTCTCCAAGCCCTGATTGGCGATGGCGCAATCATTTTAAAACTGCATAATATCACTGTTTAATCTCATTTGAATTCATGTGCAGTTTAAGGGTGCCGGAATAGAAAATAGTATATGCTTTGTAGAACTCAGTGTATTTGTGCTAAATAAATTTATCAAACAATTTTTCGTGCGATTTTTTTCATGTTTTAGTCCCTCAGATACATGTAGCCCACACTGATCTCCCTTTTGCGCTTGTCACAAATGTTCGTCTCGATGAGGCGATTCTAATGAGCGCATTCCACATCCCCTTATTTTATAAACGATCGAAAAGAGATCCATACACTTCGAGACAACTAAACAATACAAAAACACGCCTATCCAAATATATTGAATATTTGACCACTACCAAAATGAAACTTTTCAGGTAAGCAATTGTATTTTTTTATGTTTCTGCTCAAAACTCAGATTGTGGATACCCCTTAGAACCGCCTCGTCGAGGCGGTTCTAAGGGGCATCCACAATCGATGTTTATAGCAGCAATAAGAATAAAGATACACACCACTGTACACCCCAGTTTAACTATATAAAAGAGGATTTCAAGGGGGGGGGGGTCAAAATTTAATAGGCAAGTCTTCGTGATGCAAACTACTCATCTGACAAACGACTGTCCATGTTCCTTAAGGTGTTAAACAGAGGTCGTAGCCTCGATTCCGGGCTTCACCAGACTTTCGTTTGAGTCTTTAAACCCAGGTGCCGTCTCCGTATGACCTAAGTTGTTTGTGAGACGTAAAACAGCCACTCATTCCATCCTCAAGGTGATAGGACGAAGGTTGCAGAACTCGAAATCGATGCTTGATGTCGACTAATAGGATAGCGTCAGGGACCCTTTCTACAGGTGGAAACCGCTTTGCGCGGAAACCGCCTTACGGTCTCCATCCCGAAAAACAAAACAAAACAAAAACTAAACAACGCGCACGCATGCAGTCACACACTGAAAAACAATGAAAATTAAAGAAGATCAGGACTTAGTGCCACAATCACAGAATGCCGTGCCAATGATACCAAGAGGAAGGGCAAACAAAGCTTTTCGTCGGCATCGGTAGCTCAGTCGAGGGCGCGCCTTACTGGTGAATGTGGGTTCGATACCTGTCGGTGTCTGCAACATTGATAATGAAATCTTTTCCCCTTCCGCTGTTTCAAGAGGGGCAGTTGTCAGTTTCTGGCGAAAGAATGCGCACTGTGCTGGTTAAAGGCTTACGTACAAGCCTGTCAAGGAAAAGTGTGGATAGCTAAACTGATCGGTTTCAAATGACCTAAAATGGTGTTGACTGGGCCGTTAAAGTCCAAAAACAACCGAACAAAAACAATACTTTTTTATATTATTACAATGCCACATCTGTGTAACCTAGGGCATTCTTTCAAACATGTGTTTCTTCGAAACGGTCATTTTTCTGACAACAATTTTGGCCTTTTTTCTTATTTATAGTTCAAACACAGGTTGAGGGTGCCCGTTTTAACAATTACCCACAACCTATGCCTTGGAGCAGAAATATTCAGAATAACGTGTACCCCTGTAAACCCCAGCTTTCTCTATATAAAGTGGGGTTTCGAGCGATATTCATCACACAGTCGTGTTTACGCGATATAAAGAACAAACGCTGGGGAAAGCAAAGTTTCCAGACGCGGATATTACATGTACACGTACATACAAAACCAAACGCATTGTCTGATCTGTATTTTCAGCGTTTGCGTAAGTCATACAGACTTTTGTAAAGATATGCAATACATTTGACAACACTTACACTGCAAACGGACATTTCATTGGAAATGGACCATTGTGGGGTAGACTTACAATAACTGCAATAAATCAGGCACCACTTCAGTTGGAAAATTGACTCTGGTTGTGCCCATCGGAGTCTAACTCATCACGTAAATAAGTCCGTGAAATGAACACCCCTTATATATGTTCTATAAAAGGGTTATCCTTTGGAAGCAAGGATTGCACCACAGAAGTGAAAAATATGGAGTGTACATGTTTTCTGGGCCAGACTATCTAGTTTCGGCCAATTAGGCCTCATCAGTGACCCTCAGGTATTTTCAAAATTCCACAATGGAATCAATGATCCCAAAGGACAAGAAAATACAATCTACATTATGACTTTATATAGAGAAAACTGGGGTTTACGGGGTTAAACATTATTTTCTTTATTTCTGCTCAAAGACATAGGTTGTGGGTACTCGTTAGAACCGCCTCAATGCGGCGGTTCTAACGAGCATCCACAACCTATGTTTGCAGTATGAATAAGAAAAATATCACGGATTTTCCTAAAAAAGTAGCCATTTTAGAGGTAAGAAAACATGCACTATGTCGCACGGGTGTGTAATCGTAATATGTTGGTTTTCTTTTGTTCCAAGTTACATTTCAGTGGTTTCTTGCTGTCGAGTCCTCGCCGTTGTTTCATCTCTGTGGTTTGATTGATGTTTGTGTTCGCGGATGTCATAGGTCAGGCTACTTTGTTCTATTCTGCAGTTTCAAAGACACCTTTTCTCAAAGTATATTTCGGTTGTTGTTGGACCATTTCCTGTGATCTCTTTTCTTGTTCAGCAGTTTCAAGATTTGCCAATTTGCTATGCAGTATCTCGGCTCTTTTCTCATTTCTATTTCCATCTTTTCTAACTGCTGAAGTCTTTCCTGTGCCTCAAGACTGTGATGTTCATTTTCTTTTAACCCTTATCTTGCTGAATATTCATTTAAGCCACACCCATTTCTGTCTATCAACCAATCAAATTACTTCATGTAATTTAATGCTACAAATTCAAAAACTGAATGTCAAACAGTGTAGATCCTGATCAGATGGCTTCTTCAGAAGCCATCTGATCTGGATCTACACTGTTTGCAAAGATAGGGGTTGTCGTGAACAGCAAGATAAGGGTTAAAATGTCTTCACGCCTTGTCAGTTCTGCTTCTCGTCCATCTTAATATATGCCTTCTCATTCTTGTTTCAAAGTCTGAAGCAACGTTTTCCTTTTTCTTCTCCTCCTGACATTTCAGCCAGCTTAGTCGTTCATAGAGGATCTTACATGAATGTTCATGTATTATTGAATTTATTAAACGAGTTGAGTAAAGGGGATAAAATGCGAGGCTTTGCCGAGCATTTTATCCCTTTTTCTCAACGAGTTTAATAAATTCAATAATACATGAGCACGAATGCAAGATTCTATTTATCATATGACATTTAAAACGCATTTTATTCACGATTGTTTACAAAAAAAAGCAAAATTCCGCCATTAGTAAACGCGACGTCGTTACGGACGTCATACATGTAACGTTACGGGATTTATGTAGCTAATTTGCATATTTAATCCACTAGTGGATTATCGAAAATATTACATGGCGTTATTAAACTCTCAGACGCGACGTCATATGATAAATGTAGTTCTTTCTCTCTTCTCTTGGCTTCCTCTTCTCTTCTCATCAAATCATGTTGGCCCCGCCCATCGGAGCTTGAAGAAATATATGGGATGCATGCTGCTTCCACGCAGAGCTGAAACAGACCCGCACACGAGTACTGGTAAACCGCTTAGAGGATCTAAGCCTGCTCAGGCAAAGCTGGGCGACAGGTCTTGAGATGTCATTTCATCTCAATGTTGGGTAAAAGTCCCATAAAATTGAAAGCAAGGGCTCCATAATGACCTTTACAGTGTTGACGGGGACGTTTAACCTAAAATCAAACAAAATCATCAAATCATTTGGCATGTCTCTTTCTTTCCATTTCAAATTCTGAATTTTGGAATGAGCACCAATTTACTTCCACTTTCAGTTGCGTTCGCCCTTTCAGCAGATTAACCCCTACCTATGGTATCCTTTTTGTTATCAAAGTTATGATCAAGTATTCTTTGTTGAAGCTGCAATCTTGTTTCACTATCAATTTCAGTGGAAATACCTCTTCCGACAGAAGCACTTTCCATCCGAATGTTTTCTGCTGCCATATAGGGGATATTTGATTTTTTCGGTGTAAGATCGATTTTTATTTCACCGAACGAACATCAAAAGTAGTATTTTCACGAGTGGCGTAGCCACGAGTGAAAATACAACTTTTGGTGTTCATGAGTGAAATAAAAATTGATCTTACACTGAAAAAAAAAATCAAATTTTCTGTTTCTTTCATGCTTTTAACTATAATTTGTAACGTATTTTCAAAGCCTCAGCCATCATCACAGGGACTAAACTTTTTCCAGGGTGATTTCGCATTGATTTAGAGGTGTTCAGCTTGTTAACTAGATATAATGTTGGGTGTCGACTGAGAGTTTGCACCTGAAAAACAGCTTGGAGTGTAACTTTTTCAAATGGATCGCTTGAAATTTGCATCCGAATAATGGCCGCAGTTGCTACGCTCGTCTGGCGTCGCGTGCTTTATGTTCGTTGCGTGGGTGCTAAAAGTGACGTCATCAACGGCCGAATGAGGTGAAAACGTGCGTGACGTAATTTCTGACACTATTTATAACGTTTAGCTAATTGACATCTAACAAACAGAAACTATATGTAATTTTTCGATGAAACATCGAATTCACAAACAGTGAAAATATAAATCGTATTTTCACTGTTTTGAAACAGTGACAATATCGATTCCGATTTCACTGAGAAATCTCTATATTTCACTGAAAAGCATTTAAGAAATATTCGTCCTTACTATTAGAATAAGGTACGAATACATAATATCCCGGTTGTTGTCGCCTTGGCATTTGCGATGTATCCCTCGGATAATAAGGATTTTTCAGTACCATTACGCAAACACGCCTATACAAATACATTGCCACCTTTATCGCCGAAAAAATGAAAATTTTATGATGAAAATTTGTGATATTTTTCTTATTTCTGCTCAAAATATAGATTGTGGGCACTCGTTAGAACCGCCTCATCGAGGCGGTTCTAACGAGTACCCCTAATCTATATTTTAGAGCAGAAATAAGAAAAATAAGGTATACCCCCGGAAACCCAAGTTTTACTATTAAAAGTGGGGTTCAAGGGAGTTAAAATTATACAGGCGGGTTTTCGTGATGGTTAGGATTCAGTAGTACCCTGAATTGCAACAAATTATCCTCTTTTTCCTAAGTTTCACTTCCATATTGCCGCATCCCACTATTTATTTCTTAAAGGTGCATTATTGAGCTATCGGTAAAAAATGCTTCCAAAAATAAAATACATATAGCCGGTATTTTTCTTTAAAACAATACAAATGAATGCATTTTATGCAAAAATGCGAACAATTATGATGATAGGTACACGACTTTGAGAGGGATTCCCTAACTGGGTTTCGAACACTAGTTAGATCTATTTTTAGTTCGTGACAAAAATAGAATCCCCATATATGACGTTATGCGACGTTCATTTTTGGCCTTGTTTGCTTAGGCCATGCCTGAATCGGAAAAATATGACGCTGAATACCATGCCATAAGTAACGACACTCAGAGACGATACTGTCGCCATGTATGTGTAAAGTGACAGATTTATTTTTAGAACAGAAATTCCGAACATATGTTCAGAGCTAAGGGTAAACACGAATGAAAACGACCATATTCACAAAGTTCTGAAGCTGTATTTGGCTCCAAAAGTGTACACATGACAAAGGAGTATGAATTGGAGATAAAAACCAGAAAAAAAAATGAGACCCGGTAGCTCAATATGTTCCAGAAAGGAAAACCACTGTATGTATAATGTCCCTGTTCCTGCCGAGTTTTCAGCGAATCTACTCTCACAATATTTCCTTCATTCTTACGTTAATTTTTCGGCATTGCTGATCGAATAACTGCAGGGTCACTCCGAATATCTGCATCTTGACAGTCTGAATCAGTTTTTCCAAAGTTTGTTGCAGGATCAAACTGAATTCTCCGCTTTGTATTTCCGTGTAAACGAAGAAATTTTCAAGGCTGTTCATGCTTATATTCGTAGGACGAAGCGGTTTACGCCATGAGTACTACTGTCTATGAGCCTATCATATTGCGTGTGGTAAACCGCTTAGAGGATCTAAGCCTGTCTCCAAAATGACCTTTACAGTGTTGAAGGGGACGTTAAACCTCAAATCAAACAAAAACAAAAAAATCATATTGCGTGCAGCACTTCACTTCTCTCTCTCTCTCTCTCTCTCTCTCTCTCTCTCTCTCTTTGATATCATTCAAGTGTATATGTATCCAGTAATGTAATTTATTACTTTCAGATTAACGGAAACGGATATACCTGCTCCTTTATTGCAAGAGATGATTAGTATAAGCATTTATGCTTGTTTCCAAATCCTGTGGAACTTTTTTCATGCAACGTGTAATTGTATTCTTGTAATTCAGAAGAAGTTAATAAATATTGTTTACACTAAATTCCTTTCTCTTTGTCTGATTCTTCAGTATGGAACCTGGCTTCGGCAAAGCATACCGGTGGTATATTTCCTGCAGATCTCGGTCCAACAAAGAAAGCGATTCAGGTTTTTGTGTGCTGTGCATCTGTTTAGCTCTAGAAATCTGTTCCATCTGTTTTGTAAATGGGTCTCTGTTCAACGCAGTTTCTATTTGATGAGCTGAATTTCTATCTCGTTCATTAATCACAGGATTAAGCTCGCGGCTGGTGCCCAAACCTTTATTGTCATATGTCCGCTGGAATCGCATGGAATAATCCAAGTCCATGTCCAAGGAATCTAAATGTGTTACACCTATCAAGTCTCTGATCTCATTACGCAAACCACGCCTATACAAATATATTGCCACCTTTATTGATGAAAAAATGAAAATTTTAAGATGAAAACCTGCGAAATTTTTCTTATTTCTGCTCAAAATATAGATTGTGGGCACTCGTTAGAACCGCCTCGTCGAGGCGGTTCTTACGAGTACCCACAATCTATATTTTTTGCTGCAAAAATGTGAGCAGTTTTTCTTCATTTCTTTTTCTTTTTTATTTACAGTAAAACCTGTCTTAGTGGCCACCTCTATTAAGCAAGCAACCTGTCTTAAGCAAGCAGCTATTAGGTTCCCGGAAAAGGAAAATGCATTGGAATTCATTTGTGTTAAGCAAGCACCTGTCTTAAGCAAGCGCATTTTGATTATCCCTTAGGTGCTTGCCTAATACAGGTTAGACTGTATTTATTTATTAATTAATGTATTTATTTATTATTTGCATTCGCAAAACTGCTCACAGTCTTTCAGGAAAAAAACTAGTATATTTGTCATATGGAATGACCAAAGTTCTAATGGTACAATAGCTACATGTAATTACATAGAGGATCTTACACGAGTGTTCATGTATTATTGAATTTATTAAACGAGTTGAGGAAAATGGATAAAATGCTCGGCAAAGCCTCGCATTGTATCCCTTTTCCTCAACGAGTTTAATAAATTCAATAATACATGGACACGAATGCAAGATTCTTTTTATCAACTGACATCAAAAAAGCATTTTTTCACGATTTGTTGACAGAAATGTCAATATTCCGTCATTAGTAAACGCGACGTCGTGTACATGTAACGTTACGGGACGTATCTAACAAATTTGCATATTTACTAGTGGATTATCGAATTTATTACATGACGTGATTACACTCTCAGACGGGACTTCATATGATAAATAAATTTATTGATTCTGAGCAACTTGACCTGAAATTCTTGAACTACTCTAGATCTAGCTGAGCTCTTCATCTTCCCGTTTACTCTTGACACGTTAAACGGTCCGCGTAATAAACATCAGTGTAAACCACCACTGTGTACAGAGAAAAGTTGGAGTTCAAAAGGGTGGGTATATTATACAGTTTTTTTCATGCAGTTTGGAGTATAGTAATAATTATTATCTACCCAGAAAATGTTCCGTTTACTTTCTACAGAAGTTACCGGTCAATATTTTTCCATATTGCCCGAAGTCAAGTTCATATTGCCCGGAGATAAGCAGTCTCGTGCATAACAGGACTACTTTCAAATCTATGTAATTCAAGATAAAATATCGGCAGCCATCTTGTCGTACGCATCGACAGAACCTGCAATCTGTTTAAATTTTCAATACTTTCTTCTAAGAAATCAGGAGTATTTTGAAAGAAATATAACCGACCCTTCGGAGAAAATGGCGTCCTGCTTTGGGAAACGTCAATGTTTTTAATGACGTCACATCCAACAACGTTAACGTCGTCTCCGCTTTGGCGCCATTGGACGTGTTTTCAACGTGTAGGGAGACACTTAACGACCTTCATTGTTTTCCATTTCAAACCGCTTAAAGATATATAATCTGATTTTACATTCAGATTTCTTTACCAGGCAATGCTGAATTCTAGTAGACAGTTCAAGTTTTGGGTATATGATAAAAAAGGGTATTGACTTTATGTTGTGAAATATTCGGCACTCGTTCATATGGCGAAGACGCACTCGCAAGCTCGTGCGTCCTTCGCCATATGAACTCGTGCCGAATATTTCACAATATAAAGTCAATAACCTATAATTGACCCGAGGTACGGCAGACGACCTGATGCACTATTGCCCGAGGTCGGAGGTCACGGGCAATAGTGAAACATTTCGTCCACTTTACCCAGGTTTTGTTTTTATCGTCCCCTTCAACACTGTATAGGTCACTTCCAATTTTGTGAGACTTTTACCCGACATTGAGATGAAATGACATCTCAAGCCCTTTCGCCCAATGAAACCAGTAGGGTTTATGAGCATGGACGGTCCAACTCGCACTGCTTTGCCTGGGCAGCCTTAGATCCTCTAAGCGGTTCACCAGTACTCGGTTGCGGTCGGCTCTGTGTGGAAGCAGCATGCAGCCCATCTATTTCTTCTAGGCCCAATGGGCGAGGGCCGCCACGTTACCGAGGTGCAATAGTTTTGACTATACTCCAAGCCGCCATGAACATGATGAAATAACTGTTTTATTACCATTGCGAAAACACACCTATACAAATACATTGGTAAGCTTTACCACCGAAAAAAAAACTAAAATTTTCATATGAAAGATTGTGATATTTTTCTTATTTCTACTCAAAATATAAATTGTAGGTACTCGTTAGAACCGCCTTATAGAGGCGGTTCTAACTAGTACCCACAATCTATATTTTAGAGCAGAAATACGAAAATAATGTTTATCCCCCCCCCCTGTTAACCCCAGTTTTACTATATAAAATTGGGGTTCAAGGGGGAGGGGGGTCAATATTATATAGACGTGTTTTCGTGATGCCCAGTTCATCTAATTGAGAGATTGCAGATGTCGTCACACACCTACAGTCGTCTTTCTTGCTGGAGACACCCAGGCTCATTTCCAACAGAATTTTAATGTACTTTCCTTGTAAATAACTTTCTTGTCCTTCGGAAAATTATGACTAAACATTGATTGTTTTATTCGTATGACCTTTAAGAACAATAACAGTCACATATTTATCCCTTCAGTATTTTTGTCACTATGGGATAAGTGGTCAAAAATGAATAAATCTGTACACAAAACCCCCTGGTGTCTCCAAAATGGCCGATAAAGGGAGAATTATCTTACAAAAACGCTCTGTCTGCAACCTCTCAATACTCTGTTTAAGAGATCAATGACAGTTTTTTTAAAGAGATACGGTACTTATAGGTTATTGACTTTATATTGTGAAATATTCGGCACGAGTTCATATGGCGAAGGACGCACGAGCTTGCGAGTGCGTCTTCGCCATATGAACGAGTGCCGAATATTTCACAATATAAAGTCAATAACCTTTTTATTATATACCCAAACTTGGACTCTGTGCCAGAATTCAGGATTGCCTGGCATGGAAATTTGAACGTAAAAGATTAAACATCTTTAAGTGCTTTGAAATGGAAAATAATGCACCTCGTTAAGTGTCTTTCTACACTATGAAAAACCACGCCCAATGGCGCCAAAGTGAAGACGACGTTAACGTCGGTTGACGTGACGTCATTAAAAACATTAACGTTTCCTAACGCAGGACGCCATGTTTACAGAAGTGTTAGTTTTGTTTATTTCAAAATACTCTTGATTTCCTAAAAGAAATTATTGAATATCTGAACAGATTGCAGGTAGGTCATATTTGCTAGCATAAAATGCGCTTTATGTACCTTGTCACAGCCTATATTCATTTTGTTTTAGATTATTTCAGTCGATACGCACGACAAGATGGCTGCCGAATTTTAGTATCGAAGTGGACAAATTTGAAAGTAGTTCTATTTTGAACGTGACTGCTTATCTACGGACAATATGAACTTGACTACGGGCAATATATAGAGGTTATTTAAGAAATAATTTCCACGTACCGTGTGTTATCGTGATTAACACACGGTGTTGGAGGGCAGATTGCGAAATATTAATTCACGACGGCGAAGCCGGAGTGAATTAATATTCGCATCTGCCCGACAACACCGTGTGTTAATCACGATAACACACCGGGTGCGTGGAAATTATTTCGATTCTAACATGATGCTAAACTGAAATACAGTTGTAACAAAGCGTTATCTTGGGGACTATTTTGCAGCGGATGTCGAGAGAAGGAAATGTTTACATGCAACGTCACGATGACGCCAAATTGCACGCACCACGTTGACGACGTGAATTATCGCATATTTGCAAACGCTGACGTTTCCACTGGGTTCAATGGGAAAAACGTTAACGTCATGTTAGAATATATGGTAAAGGTGTGCCTCTAAGTCATATTGGCACCGGTATGTCATATTGGCCCGAGGGCTTTAGAGGCACACCTTTACCATATCATAACCTCTTTATTACATCATTTATATAGCATAGTTATATTGCAATGTGAAGAAATGAAGGCAAAGAGAACATTTACTTTTTAAAGGTTGATGCCGGGAACGTTTCATCGAGTTGGTTGAGGCTATATTTTCGGTGTCCGCCGAAAAAAATAAGAAATTCCTTTTAAATTATATATCTGATTAGTAGGCCTACACTAACCATGCTCACAGTAATACAGTAACATAGTAGTGCGCAGCAAATTACGTCACAAGTGACGTCGCAACTGTAAGTTTAAAAACAAAAACAAATCGCCATTTTAAATACAGAATTTCTGCAGTTCAAAGAATGCTTTTTGAGGTATTTTACAGAATGTGTTGTGCTTATTTGAAGACCATTTTTATTTTAAAGGCTCTTAGTGTCATTCATCAAGCTACTGCATAATGGATTCCGTGTGTAGCAGTCGGTCGCAGTGGTTGTTTACGTTAAAATACAAGACGACAATTTTTGGGGACATGTTTCCCTCCCACAGATTTCTTCCGCACAATTTCCAGCTTCTCACAAGTGAAGAGATCTGTTCGTTTAAGGTTGTTGGCAAGACCTTATTGTTTCAAATGTTGGGACATCCCTGCTGTGCTTGAAAGCAACGTCCTTCACAATGCTTCCCAATCGTGAGTGAACTTCTTTTAAAAAAGTATTTTTTTTTTTTTTTTTTTTTCATTTTTTATGCTTGCCACGAAATATCAGACTTTTCTCAAAATCTATTGTTATCCCTGTCTTCTATCGCTCTGTCTAGGTCCAGAAGTCGGGTTGACATTCACTCATTCTCAAATGAATTGGGATTTTAGCCGTTTAAAAAGTCAAATTATGAAGTTACTTAGATTCAGTCACCGATATGTTCAAAATAAAGTACTAACATGTACCGATGATCAGTTAAAAATCCTTGATCAAGAAATCAAAAGTTATTTCACCCCAACAGCTAGAAATATGTCGGTATTTTGATAAATTTTGATTGTGAGAAATGTACGCTACAATCTACTTGTTCGTTGCCCCCGTCTATAACATCACAAAAATCAAGAGACCGCAGCTCGCAATGACAGAAACTTACGACCGGGTTATTAAGCGGGGAAAAAATTGAACATATGGTCATATATATGGTAAAGAAATGAAAAGCCATTTAGAATAAAATTCGGGGTTGGTTAGAGAATACAGACAAAAATTAGTTTTCTGAAAACATACAACTTTCGTTTTGTTTTAATGGAAGCACGTAATAGCTAGATCACTTACGACTACTGCATTTGAACAGGTATTGAGTGGAAAATAAGGAACACAAGGAATATTACTTTAGATAAACGATCAACATAAGCAATAAGTTTTCTTAATTATATGTAAAAAGTCGCGGACATTACAGTGATTTTGTTTCTTTAAGTCAAGTAGTTTACTAACGCGATAAACTGACAATATAGCTGTTAGTGTCATTTTCATTCATATTTTGGATCTAACTAATGTAACAGTGCATGTTCAGTCATATGCTTTTAAAACATGGTGTCGCTATTACGCAAAAAAGCCTCGGTATATACTTTTATGCATAAAAAATGCTCTCCTGACAGATAAACTGCTTTCTTAAGGCAGCCGAAACATTAAAAGACATTTTTATCACATATTAACATACAACAACCGCATGGCCTTATGTTCTCAATAATCAAGTATCTAAAATTAATAATGCAACCGCGAGAATACAGTATCGAACATTACAGTGCATTCCAGAGTAATATTTGTCTAAACAAAAGTCTTTAAAGTGTAACCAATTTTGTCTACCAGCTGGAAGAAAGTAACAAGTTTTGTGAAGTTTGTAAATACGTTCTCAGAAATGTAAACAAATGCATGTCTGTAAATGGCAGCTATGATGGTCTCGGACATTACCATACATGGTAAAGGGACATGCTATGCCACTTTACCATTTCTACCTGTAAAATTGAAAATGAATCTAATATTGTATTTGTTGTATCTAGGAACATAATCAAGAGTAAACCAGCATACCCTAAAATATACACATTTATTTTAGGTGGGGATGTTCGATTCAATTTGTAATGTTCGATACAATAATGTTAGTAACATAAACTGCACTTACAATGTTTTTAACATTCAAAATATGCATTTGGAAATACAAATCTGAGAGTTGAAGTGCCTTCCAAACAGTGCACATTTTATATTGAAAATATTCATTCTGGCAAATAAAATTTGGGAAAAGGTTATAAGCTATGGGACTCAAACCCAAAATCGAAAATATGTAATACATTTGGAATCAACATTGTTACCGTTTGCAGCTATTGGTAGAAATGTAGCAAACATGTATATCACTAAACGTGTTCATTTTACACAACTATGGTTGCACAATTCAAAAGTGTTCATTTATTTGAAGTCATTATCCCAGGACGGTCAACATAGCAAACCTGTCATGTTCGATACCAAATGTAGCGGACATTTCATCGCATACATCCACTGCTTATTGCAATAGAATAATGATCTTGCAAGCGTGCAAACGTTGTTCATTAATAATGGTGTTTGTTGGCATATTCTTAATTGAACAATATTAATTGTGACAAATAATATTGGAAAAAGATCAAAAGTTTCTATGCAGGTATTTAAAAACCAAATATGACTTCTGTTTTCCCTTAAAGGCATTTATTCTTGATTATTGAGGACTATCATTTCATTACATAATATTATGTAGCCCTCAGTGCTGACTGAAGACAAGTCCTCTGTCTTCAACAGGTAATGGGCCTCCCTGGGGAAAATCAATACTTTACTAACTGTTGACTGGAGTGTATATTATTGATTTTCCCCTTATGTACCTCAGTCAGGGGATTCAACAAGAGCTATTAATCACCCTATTAGGGACCGCCTTTGATCTGCTATAGATAGTATACCACAGGGGGCAATAAAACAATTATGAACACACGGTGTGTTTTACTGTTTCAGAATAAATGCCTTTAACTGTGGTATTGTCTGCCGAGTCCCTTACCCATCAAACACCGGAAAAGGCAACCATGTCGTCTTCAGATACTTTCTACTACGTAATCTGGTAACGGAAAACTGTGCCACGTGAGAGCAACGTGATCAAGCTGTTAGACTAACAATTTTCGGTATTGAACATTACCGGTCTCGAACATTACAAAACACTGGAAACGAGGGAATTTCAACATTAAAATATTATTTTCGTTCCAGGTGATGTATTTGTGTTAGTCACACATTGCGGGAGTTTAACTCAATCTAGCATTTTTTGTCCATACATACGTAATAAGCCTGGTATAATGATCGCGAACATTACATGCATTTTTGCAACAAATCCATGCACATTTTTGTATGGCAAGTATTTTTCATTTCCTGTTGTACAGGTAACATCAAACAACCTTATATGCTTAATATAATATAGAATCTCCATTTGGTTATGTTTCCGTGTATAAAAACCTAAACGTTGTTTTGAAATAACAAGAAGAAAAACGTCGTCTCGTACATTACAATGTTTAATTAAATTTCGGCGACAGCCATAATCGGGGAAAAAAATACTTAGTAAGACTCCATGTGGTCCTGCTAATGGTAGTTATTTCCCTACCCAGAATATGTAGAATCTATGGAAACCACCTAATCCTTTCCTTACTAGTGGAATTTCACATTTGTATGTGCGCAAATAAAGAGAATTCGAAAAGCGACAGTCTCGAACATTACAAAACCAGGTTTTACCGTGGCTCATTTTCTTTGAAAAGGTACTTTTCTACAGGAGATTTATCATGATATCTTCGGGACCTGTTGTTCTGTCATATAAACATATGCATTGGTTAAAAATGACTGCTTGATTTCAGAAAATATACGGCGACTGCAATATCCCAATTCATTTGAGAATGAGTGATTGCTTCAAGTGATTTTTCTGCGGCCATTTTGAAGCTTATGGAGTACGGCATTAACGTTCTATTGTTATAGTAACAGAGTGGAGCAGTGCCACTATGGAAAGGCAGTGCCAAAAATCCATATTATTTGGATTTTTGGCCCCGTCACGTGACTGTGCCATCAAAATAGCGAACAAATGAGCCTGTATTGAAAGATTCTAATGTAATTTTCCTATAGAAGGTATGTAATAAGGAAAAATATTGACCGGTAACTTCTGTACAAAGTAAATGGGACATTTTCTGGGTAATATAATAATTTCAG
This sequence comes from Lucinisca nassula, assembly GCA_963580285.1. Classification (NCBI taxonomy): domain Eukaryota; kingdom Metazoa; phylum Mollusca; class Bivalvia; order Lucinida; family Lucinidae; genus Lucinisca; species Lucinisca nassula. The sequence continues at coordinate 71,131,148 of OY757015.1, forward strand.
ATCTGAAACACTCTTTTTTTTCAATTATTATTATGACTTATGTCATGTAATCACTTAAGAAATGAAATTTATTTTTCTGCAGTTCATGGAAGTATATTTACATTTCCAGTGTAAAGTCTAATGTAAACCTATAGAAAACAATTGCGTTCATACGTCAATGAACGCATCGAATCACATGATTTTCAGTGACGTTAAATGACGTCATTCTAAACCATTGTTCTCTACGGGCGTTGATGACGTCAACGCTGCTCCGCTCTTTGTAGAAAAACTGCGTGTAAATGTTTTTCAGCTTCAAAAGTTTGCCCTACAAGCATTTTTTCACCCAGTGATGAGGGGCAAATAATGTAAATATAAAAAATAAACTTAATTTTTCTGCTTTTCATGAAAGTATGAACGACAGTGGATCGCTAGCAAAGTTTACATGAACCCCTTCGGGGTTCATTTACTTTGCACGCGACCCACTGCGTTCATACTTCCATGAACTGCAGAAAAATAAATTTCATTTCTTAAATGAACACAGTGGATCGCGTGCAAAGTAAATGAACGCCTGAGGGGTCCATGTAAACTTTGCTAGCGGCCCACTGGCGTTCATACTTTCATGAAGAGCAGAAAAAATAAGTTTATTTTTCATATTTACCTTATTTGCCCCTCATCACAGGGCGAAAAATATGCTTAAGGGCAAACTTTTAAAACTGAAAAACATTTACACGCTGTTTTTCTACAAAGAGCGGAGCAGCGTTGATGCCATCAACGCCCGTAAAGAACAATGGTTTAGAATGACGTCACTTAACGTCACTGAAAATCATGTGATTCGATGCGTTCATGGAAGTATGAACGCAATTGTTTTCTATAGGTTTACATTAGACTTAACACTGGAAATGTAAATTTAACATATTAAACGGCGTTTACAATTGGTTCTTTATGAAACTGTTTTGGATATACCATGGTTCACAGATAGATTCAAAAATGCATATTATATATAGATGATATATAGACCGTCCAATAGTACCGTTCAATAGTAAAACATATTGGACGGTGATATTGTTCACTCAGGTTGACCTGACCTGAATGCAAATTGCATTTTAGACCACACAAAGCAAGACTTATTACATATTTGCTTAAACCGTTTCTAACAAGAATACGTACACCAATAATCTATGTTTCGGGCGGACAATATCATAACTTCATGATAGTAACAGTACGTTGAAAGCCATGAACAACTTAACTTTTTTTAAATTGGATTTCATTTCGAGGGACCATTGAGGTTCAACGTCCCCGTCAACACTGTAAAGGTCATTTTGAGACGTTGCTTCCAATGTTGTGGGACTTTAACCCGACATTGAGATGAAATGACATCTCAAGCCCTGCCACCCAATGAAACCAATAGCATGGACAGCCCGATTCGCACCGTTTCGCCTGGGTAGGCTCAGATCCTCTAAGCAGTTTACCAGTACTCGTGTGTGGGTCGGTTTCAGCTCTGCGTTGAAGCATCATGCAGCCCATATATTTCTCCAAGCCCCTATGGGCGGGGGCCGAAACCTGACCTGAATGCTAATTGCATTTTAGACCACACAAAGCAAGACAATTTACATATTTGCTAAAATACAACAAGAATACATGCACCGATAAACTATGTTTCGGGCGTAAATAAGACAATTATCATACGCGGTGCTGAAATCGACCACACACGAGTACTGGTAAACCGCTTAGAGGATCTAAGCCTGCCCAGGCAAAGCGGTGCGAGTCGGACCGTCCATGCTTATGAACCCTATTTGTTTCATTGGGCGATAGTGTGTTATTTCACAGCCCCCCAAATAGCTACTTTTCAAATGAAAACCGGCCCGTGATATTTTGCTTTTTTACTGCAAACATAGGTTATGGGTGCTTGTTAGAACCTCCTTTGTTTTAGAACAGAAACAAGAAAAATAGTGTTTTCTCCTGTAAACCCCAGTTTTTCTCTATATTAAGTGGGGTTTAACGGAGTACTCATTTCACGGACTGGTTCAGGTGATGAAAGCCATGGACAATTTAACTTTCTCACATTGGATTTTATTTCGAGGGACCAGGAAGTTTATTGTTTATTGGCACTTAACATTTAATATACAAACATGACTCTAATGGATAATCGATCATTGTTTTACATTACGAAAAGACGCCTATTCAAATATATTGATAATTTTACCACAAGAAAAAAAAAATAAAAATTTTCAGATGACAAATTCTGATATTTTCATATTATTGCTCAAAACATAGTGAGGCGGTTCTAACAAGTACCCACAACCTATGTTTTCAGTGGAAATAAGAAAATTAATGGATATCCCTGCAAATCCCGGTTTTACTATATAAAATGGATTTTAAGGGGATTAAAATGATATAAGCGTGTTCATAATGGAAACACGCCTATACAAATACATAATAATTTTTTTCCATTTTAAGATGAAACATAATGATATTTTTCTTATTTCTGTTCAAAATATAATCAATGGGTACACGTTAGAACCGCCTCGTCGAGGCGGTTCTAACGAGTACCCACAATCTATATTTTAGATCAGAAATAAGAAAAATTAGGTTTACCCCCATAAACCCCAGTTTTAATATACAAAAGTGGGTTCAAGGGGGACAAATAAATTTTCTCAGTTTAAACTGCATTTTGAAAATTCTAGTTTAACACAATGACACCATTTTGTAGACGCTTAAAACGGAAGAATGTTTTTACACAACATTTATAAAGACAACCTATATTTAGAATTCGAAGTATTCGACCAAGGACATTTTATTAGATTTAACTTTCATGTTAAATGTACATTGTATATGGAAAATAAAGAAAAATTAGTTCTATTTTACAGTGAAAAAGTGTACTTTACAAGGAGAGAAAATCAGGAAGTATCGAGCGAAATATCAGTAAACATGTAAGATTCGATGTAAGTACATTCTAATTTTGGTAATCAACTTTCGTTTTCATGAAGTTTCGTTGCTCAAAACTTGATGGTTTTGGACAATGTTCTAATTTCCAATTTCTGCAGCGATATCCGTTTGAACCGCTCTTTGAGTCGGTTCTAACGAGTTTCCACACTGTTTATAGCAAAAGGAAGAAAAACCATGATTTCCCCTGTAAACCCCACGTTCCATCATGTTAACAAGTCCGTGAAATGAACAAAGATTAATATGGGACATATTTTAAACCACATTTTATATCGGTTCGACTACCTTAGCGTATTTCTACGTAATTGCTGCTCAACACGTTTTGAACGACACTCGTTCCTTCACATTTTCAATCAGCCTTTTGATAGGACTGTTCCCGAATAACTTACTCCCACAACTGTTCAAAGCATGCATATCAGCCCTCTAAGAGTTACCGGATGAGGACCAGAAGCTTCAAAAACTAGCCAAAAAGACGAAAAGGTATACCCTCTGTTAATAATAATCGACCTTATTTATAGAGGACACCTAGGAGGACGCGGGTTCGATTCCCGCCGGGGTCGGCAACATTCTTTAGTGGAGATTGATCTTTTCTACGGTCATTCTCTCCCTTCCGCTGATTCAAGAAGGGCAGTTGTCAGTTTCTGTCGAAAGACTATACACTGTACTGGTTAACCGCTTACGTATAAGCCTGCCCAGGAAAAGTGTGGATAGGTAAACTGACCGGCTCAAAAATGACCTAAAATAGTGTTGACTGGGCCGTTAAACTCCAAAACAAACAAACAAACAAATAGAGGACACCACAATTAGTACCAGTGCAAATTCTATTTTCCATGCGGCCCTCTTTTCCGGGGAAGGAAGCAGTACTAAGCAATGTTGTTAAAGTCTCTTGCTCAAGGAAACAACACTTGGCCCTTGTGGGGATCGAACCGGCTACCTCTCGATCTCAAATCCGATGCTTTATCACTGCACCACAGCGCTCCATTTTGAGCTGCTACTTTTGAGAGGACGTGCGGTATATACCACTCAAGTGCAACCACAATGAAGCCACTTCGAAACAAGAGGAAAGAGACACGAATGTACATGAGAGAAAAGTACGGAACCAGGGAAGGGATATATTATCTTGTGCGCACAAGATATTAAGTTGTGCGAACAAGATGCGCACAACATAGATCTTTTTCGGACAAGATAATATCTTGTGCGCACAAGATATTATATTGTGCGCACAACTTAATATCTTGTGCGCACAATTCCTAAGATCTATGTTGAGCGAACAAGATAAAATCTTGTGCGGACAAGATATTAAGTTGTGCGAACAAGAAATTTTTTGTGCGCACAAGATAATATGTTGTCTGCACAAAATAAATTATGTTGTCCGCATAACATATTATCTTGTGCGCACAAAATAATATCTTGTTCGCACAACTTAATATCTTGTTCGCACAACATACAAAAAATAAAATTTAACGTCCCTTCCCGGGTTCCGTAGAAAAGAGAGTTAGAAGGTAATATTTGGTTGAGAAAAACGAAAAAAAAAAGAGAAGTCCGTGCACATGTTTGAAAATAGTGTGACCCATGCGCCATGACCTATGATGTCATCAGAAAGATTGATTTTAATATACCGAATCATTCAGTTTGCTATAGATAATTGGTGAGACTTGCCCTAACTAAGAATTAGGTTCTAGGTTGGCCCATTTCACCCACGATATCACAAACGCTCGGCTGTTCTAAGGATATATAGAGAGAAAGATGGGGTTTACGGGGATATACATTATTTTCCCTATTTCATTCTCCAATACATAGGCTGAGGGTACTCGTTAGCACCGCCTCAATGAGGAGGCTCTAACGAGCACACTGGGCAAGCTATGTTTTGAGTAAAAGTAAGCAAACTATCACAATTTACACCAGAAAAGTAGCCATTTTGGGGATATGGGAGCATGCACTATGCCGCACGAGTGTGTTATCGTAACGTACACAATAAAATTGGGCTTTATACAGACTTCTTTGATAGCTATTATTCCAAGCTATTAAAGCGTATACATATGTTTTTTGTATATAAGTCTGAAGCCCTTATAAGCCTTTTGGTTTTATTGGGCGACAGGGCTTGAGAAGGCATTTCATCTGAATGTCGGGTAAAGATCCCACGAAATTGGAAGCAACGTCTCCGAAATGACCTAAATAACTTTGACGGGGACATGAAACCTCAATTAAAACAAACAAGAAAAAAAAATTGTTTGTTTTATGTTCGCCTTAAAACTTCACTACATCTCTATATAGAAAAAAGGGGGTTCACGGGTCCAAATATTTGTTTTCAAGAAATAATTGCCATTGGAAGAAAATAACATACACACAGGAGTGAAATTCAACCACCGAACTGTCTCGGCCAGACTAGCTAGTCAGTTAAGCTCATCACATGTAAGCCTCATCAGCGAACCTCAATACTCAATAAATATGCTTTTAAAAGCATAATTTGTCTTAATTTGAGGTGGTCTGAATAGCGGTATTTCACAGTATAAGTCAGTTTCGAAGTTCACCTGGAGATTCGGCGGAGTGTTCGATCCCGGGCTTCACTAGAATTTCGGATGAGTCGTTAAACTGAGGTTCCGTATCAATATGACCTTAGCTGTTGGTGGGACGTAAAACTCAATAACACACACATACACATACACACAGATTCGGTGCGCTGGCCTCGGTAGGTCAGTCGGATACGCGTCTGACTGGCGATCAGGAGGACGCGGGTTCGATACCTGCCGGGGTCGGCAACATTCTTTCGTGGAGATTAATAATGAAATCTTTTCTACGGTCATTCTCTTCCTTCCGCCGAATCAAGAAGGGCAGTTGTCAGTTTTTGGCGAAAGAATGTGCACTGTACTGGTTAACCGCTTACGTACAAGCCTGCCCAGGAAAAGTGTGGATAGGTAAACTGACCGGCTCAAAAATGACTAAAATATTGTTAACTGGGGCGTTAAACTCCAAAACAAACAAACAAACAAACACAGATTCGGTAGAGTGCCTTTCACATGCTTTCTTCAAGCGTACCAAATGGCCATTTTCGCTATAGCTTAGTTTGTGTTACAGTTGGATTCGTACAATCGCGTGATTTGGTTAAGAACATTCTAAAGGCAAGCAAACGACAGCTCCGCAATTATCTGCGACTACTATACTTTGTTTGGATAAATAAAATCTTATTCTAGTGATAAGAGAATAGGCCTGGATCAGACGCCTAGTCCTGGGGCGGCTGACCTTGTCCGACATTGGGAGCAGATGTCTCTTTCATGGGGTTCTAGGGCTAACTGACTATGTCCCTCACGAATGCCCTATGCCTCACGTGTGGTGGGGCATATGGCCGTCGCTTGTCAAAACTGCGACCTGGATTCGATTTGTAGCAGGGTAGTGGTCGCCCGCCAAAGGTCGATGTTTTTCTGTGTTGTTTTCTTCACTACAATAAGCGAACATGGAGCCTTCACCTTCTATTGTCTGTCTGTGTTAAAGAAACAAGTTACATGAATACACATGCGTGTTTAAACTAAACACATAACGAAAACATGCCTATACAAATACACTGTAAATTTTACCGACATAAAAATGAAAAATTAAAGATGGAAAATCGTGATATTTTTCTTATTTCTGCTCAAAATATAGATTGTGGGTACTCGTTAGAACCGCCTCATCGGTTCTAACGAGTATCCACAATCTATGTTTTAGGTCAGAAATAGGAAAATATGGTTTACCCCTGTAAACCCCAGTTTTACTATATAAAAGTGGGGTTCAAGGGGGTCAAAATTATAGGCATGTTTTCGTGATGATACAAATGTTATAAATGATGTCGTTCAAATCTTGTGAGCTTTATTTTGTTTCTCTATTCCCTCCGAAAATGTATTCGATATGGTGGATTATCACGTGTCCAGGATAGAAAGCTGCGAACAAAAATACTTTACAATGTTGAAGGGGACGTTAAACTTCAAATTAAACAAACACACTAACATTTTCCTCTAAATAAAGCGGCTTTACAAGGATGCTGATTGTATGGACTTGCTTACGTCATGGTATGCAACGCTCACATTTACATTGATCATGAAACATTTTTTCCAGTCAATTCACCAGACCCTGGGCCGGGAACAGAAAGTGCTGCAATGTTTGTGTTTCGCCAATGTTTCCGTTACAGAAAGCAGAAAATCACAGATGAAAGCGAAGTGGGTACCAAGTATTTATTTTAAACTATACCGCAACAACCACTATAAATGTATTTGTCAATAAAAGCTTGGCAACTGAGTACATATACTTAGAGAGTACCAGGTTCGCGTCTTTTGATACCAAGTTTATCAGGCAATGCTTTGAGAACGCTTGTATAATTGCGAGGCTTGCCGAGCAATTCTCCATGCGTTCTCGAAGCCGAGTCTGATAAACTTGATATCAAATGATACGAATCTGGTATTCTATTTATCGGTTTATCCCCTTTTACACTCTTAAATTAGTAATTTACGATCAGATATTGATGGTCCTCAGTGCGTCCAAGCATTCTGGCGGTCGATATATTTAGTATCAGCTGACCATATTTTTCCTATATTTCTTTTTCAAGTAATCTTTCCATTTTCCTAGTAACAATAACAATTTTTTTCATTTTGCCAGTAGTCCGGTTCATTCATAAAATTGCAATGTCATATCTTTATCAGGCCAGTGCGTTACAATGCAATATATATAGAGGGTAACTGATAAAGTACTGTTCATACCATTCTTTACACCAAGTTAACTAGGAGCCGACTAGGAAAAGACTGTGTCAAGACCTCAAAGTTAGCTACAGGTAAACTAGGAGTTAACTATACTCATCTGTTTTACACAAACAATAGTTAACTCGAAGTTAACACCTTGTCTGATTGTAGTTGACTCCTAGTTAACAAGGATGTCAAGAATAGTTTGAACGTCACTGTATATGTATAAAAGGATTTGATGTAGACTGGGCTAATATGTATCATATGTATCCTCTCCTTGATGACTTTTACTGACATACACGCTAGTTTACTTCAGTAGTTACAACACTGCTGCTGGGGTCCGAAACCACTTTGCGATTTTTCTATACGTTATACATGTTGGGATCCAACTTTATATTGTGTAATATCCAAGGCCGTGTAATAATGAAAAACGTTAAAAAGAGTGGGAGGTTGCGTCGGTGTAAAGAGGAGGTGTAGCTTTCAGTGCCGGATTGTTCTACTTGTTTGGCTTTAGTAGGACAAGGACCGGTTTTGGAATACGGCTTGAGATTTGACGGCTGCTTTAGGACTAAGGCTGTTGTCAGAATCTGTCGCGGGGCGATCTCATTAAGTCCTGGTAAACCGCTTACAGGGATGAAGCCCAGGTACCTCGAGGGCAACTGTACGGTCCGACCTTAGCTATTGACTGTGTCGTAAAACCACAACACATTATAGTAGTCGCAGATAAGATTGACTAGGCGGAGCTAACGTTTGTACCTGCCTTAGGAATATTCCATTAACATAAAGGTAAACCAAGTCACCCGATTGTGTGAATTCAACTGTAACACAAGCATAGCTGTGGCGAATATGACCATTTCGTCCGCATGTAGAAAGCGTGCGAAAGGCACTTTCCGAATCTTCTGGTGGACTCGGCGAATTTGAAATATATTGACAACACCTGAATAGCTCCGCCTAGTCAGTCTTATCTGGGACTACTATACCACGACAAAATAATGTGTCTTATCGGCGACTACTATACATAACATGAGCCCCGCCAAGCGAATTTGTGTCTTCGAGCATTCCGAATTTGTGTCTTCGACAAATTTTAACTGTGCATGCCCAGCCATTCAGAGGGGCCAGGGATATGGCTTTCTGTCTGAAGGTTCCTCTTGATTCACTGCTTGTATGAGCGAGTAGCGAAGGTTCTGGCGAGACTGCGCGGATGCGCAGGCTCGCCTGAACCTTCGCTGCTCGCATAGGCGATAAGTACCAAAATCGCTTGACGGGGCCCACATATAAAGACAAAAAAGGTTGTGCAAAAGATATTAATAAAACACGAGAGCCAAGATGGTCCTGTTTCACTTCTATTTGTCCGTTGCCGTTCACGAGGCGTCATTTTGGCTTTCTCTCATTCGTACCCAGAACTCAAGTGATATATTTAGACCTCTTGACCGTCTTGCACAGAATCCTTTGCTATTGTTAAAGTGGAATAGATACACCTTAAGGGGAGACAACTCATTCAAACGCATTTTTGTCTCCCATGAGAATAGGTGTCAACTCTTTAAGGAAAGAAATTGCTCCAAAGGAACAAATTGTTTCCTTAAAGAGGAGAACCCTTTTTCTGTGGAACAGAATTTATAGAAAAGCGAACAGGAAGTCCCGAAAGTTTTCTCCCTTTGAAGCAAAATGGCAGCAAAATGCTAGATGTACCTATTCTCTTTACTTTAGAAGGTAAACAGTTATTTACTATGTACAGGATTGGATGCACCTTCAGGAGAGAAATATATTCTGCAGAATCATTTGCTGCTCCCTTCTTATTACGCAAACTCCCTATACAAATACATTGTAAATTTTACCACCGAAAAATGAAAATTTTCAGGTGAATAATTTCGATATTTTCTTATTACTGCTCAAAACATTGGTTGTGGATACTTGTTAGAACCGCCTCGCCGAGGCGGTTCTAACGAGTACCCATAGTCTATGTTTTTGCGCAGAAATAAGAGAAATAATGTATACCCCTGCAAACCCCATGTTTACTGTATAAAATGGGGTTTAAGGGAGCCAAAATTATATAGGCATGTTTTCGTGATGTGCAATGTGTCATGAGCCAAGCGTGGCAGAAAGAAAAAAGCACACAAGGCTTTTAGAAAATTATAACAAAATTTATTTACAAATTATTATAACTCATTATTGTATTGAAGTAAGAAAGATGCAAATACTTAGCTTTGTTGTATAATATCCTTGAAATTATTTTGTCTGATCCGACTAAGTCCTAAATGAATAACAATCCTCAATCCACAAGTAATCCAATACAGAATTTAGAATCAAAATTTCTTAAAATTCCAGAAACTGAAAACTATGGAAATTCTGATGCTTTTTTTTTAAGTAGTAAAGGGAGATTTTTGAATATTGTAGAATGATATTACCTCAGATGCTAAAAATAATCTGATCTGGATTAGTCTTTAATCTCTTTTTCTTGTAAATAACATGTTTACCAGCTATTATTCTCTGACTCAGTATTATAGAAAAATCTTTCTCAAAATAAGTTGGTAAGCAGGAGGGTTTGATCTACTGTTGCCATAGCAACATTTTGTGAAGCAAACTAATTATTTCATAGGAGATGTGTGAAAACTCACCGAGGCCTTGTTTTATGATTTTTATATATCTGACATGCAACGATTCTTGCTAGACTGTGTTTAAGCAGGTCCGTATTTTTTGTCTCACCTGATGGCTAAGCGCTAATACTTTTTTGTTGTTGTTGTTGTTGTTTCCATGACAAGAGGGTTTGATCTACTGTTGCCATAGCAACATTTGGTGAAACAAACTAGTAATTTCATAGGAGATGTATGAAAACTCACCGAGGGTTCGTTTCATGAACGATTCTTGCTAGACTTGTTTTTAAGCAGGTCCGTATTTTTGTTTCAACTGATGGCTAAGCGCAAATACTTTTTTTTTTTTCGTTGTTGTTGTTTCGATGACAATTCTCATTTTGCAGTTACATGTTTCATAAAGTTTCTTAGACTCTCATTTACAATTAAGCTTTCGATGTGTCCATTATCATTCAACTGTTAATACCCAAACTACATTAGACTGGCTTTAGTCAGTCGACTTATAGTTACGACAGCAATTATACACGTGCATTGACTGCTTTAGCCAGATTACGTTGAAATGACTATTGGCGGTCTACTGGCAATCGCGATGTCAACATAATTTGGCAATTATTATACTGAGTATTGTGAGGATCAGAAAAAAAATCTTTTATTTTATACATAACAGTGAAATCAATGCATATCTGAAACAAATATAAATGGATATGTTCACAGTGTGAAAAACAACATGGCCATGTTATTTTTACAGTAGCAGCCCGGACAACTTTTCTTGCCAAAATTCATATGTTATCTATAAAAGAATTATGTAAAATACCTTGAAAAACACTCTTTGAACTGTAAAAAATGGGATCTGTTTATGTTTTGAAACTGATATTTGTGACGTCATAGCCAGGCAAAATTGTAACGTACAATACGATTGATCAGGTACCGTAAATATCCGCATAAAATTATAAAATAAAAAGACAATTTGCTTTGTTTCCGGCAGATGCCATAAATATTTCATCTCGTGTGTTGAAAAATTCGAATTTTCACTCATGAAAATTAGGATGTTTTCAACAGACTCGATGAAATATTTTGGTATACCTCAGAAAAGTAAATATCCTTTATGTTAATAACAAATGGTTGTTTACATTTATAGCAGAAAATTTGCTCCAGCAAAGCAGATTCTTTCTCTTTCTTCACTGTCTATGTCTTTGATAAAGTAAGTGGCCCCCATCGCTGTTGAAATGAGAAATTAATGACATAATTCTGTCATTTTTACCACTTATAAAAGATGTTTGAAACCTATTTTGTTTGTTACCATATCAGTAAAATGCTTGCGCTTTTCTTGTATTAATGTTTCAGAAAGATGATACCTGTCTCAACTTTATCCCGAATGGGGATAGTTTGCATTTTGCAAGTTTGTTCTTCTTTTGTTCATAGATTCCATTGTCGAATTTTTAGTTTCGAAAAAAAAAATAAATTACATGAATTTACTAATATGTTAAATAGACGTGAAGGCAATGATCCGGAATCGATACAATTAACCCACAGTTCCCATCAGAGACACCAACGTCTGCTGTTGCCACGGCAACGTGTTGAAAAAAAAAATAATTTCATAGGAGATGTAACAAAACTCACCGAGGGCTCGTTTCATAATTTTATATATCTGATATGCAACGATTCTTGCTAGACTGTGTTTAAGCGCAGGTCCATATTTTTTGTCTTACCTGATGGCTAAGCGCTAATGTTTTTTTTTTTTTTTTTTTTTTTTTTTGTTGTTGTTGTTTTCATGACAATGCTCAATTTGTCATTTCCATAAATATGTTCTATAAAAGGGTTATCCTTTGGAAGCAAAGAATACGCCACAGAACTGAAAAATATGGAGTGTACATGTTTTCTAGGCCAGACTAGCTAGTTTCGGCCAATTAGGCCTCATCAGTGACCCTCAGATATTTTCAAAATTCCACAATGGAATCAATGATCCCAAAGGACAAGAAAATATAATCTACACTATGATGTAGGGCAGGGAGACGTTTTACCGCCGCCACACATTCCCACACACCAGCTGTAGTGAAGTTAAATATGTTCTATAAAAGGGTTATCCTTTGGAAGCAAAGAATACGCCACAGAACTGAAAAATATGGAGTGTACATGTTTTCTGGGCCAGACTAGCTAGTTTCGGCCAATTAGGCCTCATCAGTGACCCTCAGATATTTTCAAAATTCCACAATGGAATCAATGATCCCAAAGGACAAGAAAATATAATCTACACTATGATGTAGGGCAGGGAGACGTTTAACCGCCGCCACACATTCCCACACACCAGCTGTAGTGAAGTTAAATATGTTCTATAAAAGGGTTATCCTTTGGAAGCAAAGAATTCATTTGACTCTCATTTACAATAAAGCTTTCCGTGTGTCTATTATCATTCCACTGATTATAGCAAAAATACTTTAGTCTGGCTTTAAACAGTCGACTTATAGTTATAATAGCAATTAAACTAAAGTTTTGGGCATTGACTGCTTTTAGCCAGACTACGTTGAAATGACTATTGGCGGTCGACTGGCATTAGCTATGTCAACATAATTTTCCTATTATCAGCCCACTTGCACTAAGGACCTTTTTCTTGATAGCCAGTGGAGAAAATACAGACCAATGGCAACGAAGAGACTCAGATTGATACATGTGCATCTGGGACGTCATTAGGACGTACAGAACCAACTGACGGAATCAGAGGTGATGTAAACGCTTTCAAGCACCGCCTAAAACATAAAAGATCAAACGAAGAGTTTGGGATGCAAGACGAAATACGCGAATATAAATGTGACATTGAAAAATCACACGTCATGCTTACAAGCACAAAATTTGACCAAACACCGACAATACAAACTCATGTAAGAGATAAATGCAATGATATAGCCGACTCTCTACCAAACATTGTCGCTGATACAAACGATCAAATGAAAAACTTCGTGCATGTGAATCAACAACCTTATGTCTCTGAAAACAAACCCTCAGTGCCCATGGGTAACGTCGTTGAAAACAGGCCAAGTTCAGGTAGACCGCCATCAAGTGTGTATACTCCGTCTGATATTAACTGCAGGTTTAGAACAAATACAATAGATGAGGACTACAACAAACTACGGTAAGAGTAACTATAAACATCCATTTGTAAGCTTATAAGACCCTTACAAATGTGGATGTGAGGAGCGGATAGAAAAAAAAAATGTTTCGAGGGACGCAGTCCGGTATTGATGCAGGACTGTGATCCCTCGGAATGGTTTTCTATCCATCCCTCACATCCATGTATATGCCATTTCCTATTTGTTTCTTATGTTTATTGCCATACGCCCTAGATGTCATACTAGACACAGATCTTCTGTGGTAGACACCAGTGCTAAGCAACGTGGATCAAATATCTTGCTCAAGGACACACCACTTTGTACACGCTGGGATCAAACCGGATACATCTCCGTCTCGAATCCAGTGTTTAACTACTGTTTAACTACCCATCATGTTCTTTTTCTTTCGCCTTCGTGCAGTCACGTCATCCATATTATGAAGACATTATTGTTAAGTGGCGTTCAGTGATGGCACTACGTGCAATGACGTCGACATAAACGGCAGTGTAATCAAACGCAGCATCATCAGCGCGCATCAAACCCATTAGAATTCTTGGTGTTTATCGAATCTATGGATGGTAAAGCCTCCATGTGCATCCAATGGTAAAATCCAGGATTTCCTTATTTGGTGTGCAAGTAGTCATTGGCCTTGAAAATGAAGTGGCGTTCACAAAACTCTAATCATTTCCTTGGTAGATTGCAATTATACTTTGAATTCTATCACTTTTTTCGTCAATAGAATTTGTAAGCCTGAGCTTACATATACCTTTTTTTCAATAAGTGCTAATGTTCAGTTATGTTACCAAGTCTATGTAACAGAATTTCGCTGGAACCAACGTATGTGTAATCACGATTTCATTGCAATAGGCTAAATATATAAACATTTGGATAACATCCGTGTGACAAAGTGCATTCTTTCTTGACACTTATCTTCTTTGGCGCGCATAGAGACTGGGTGCTAATTAAAATAGACTCAGTGAGGTATTTCTCACGTACGACACACCCGTGCGACATATTACTATTTGGTATATCTCCAAGAAAAGCGTTTTCATGAATATGAAATATGGTAGTTTTCTTATCTCTGTCGCATTCAATTCGCACAAAGCTCCCAAGTACATGTACAGACCAGCTACCGGTAATAACCTATTTTTTTTTTTGTTTCGCGGAGAAACCGCCTAACGCGAAATCGGCTATTTTCTCCACAAAACAGCGAGAAAAGATAAAAAGAGCGACAAATTTCTCGCTGAAATTTCTCCCGGTTTCGCGGAGAAAATTCTCGGAGATTCTCGGCGAAAATTTGACCGATTGCTTTCATTGAAAATGAAATTACCCGCGTTTCGCGGAGAAAAAATACAACTGGGCTTACGTGAAATTTTCGGCTCATTATTATTTCTTCGTTTGTTTGGCTTTGTTTTTGTAAACGAAGGCAAATGGTGGTCATTGTTAAATCATAATCAAATATTCTTTCATGTTACACAATTTCATTTTAGTAATTTATTTCTCCTTTGTATAATCCCTTTTAAAAGTCTCATGACAACTTTTATTCACATCACGAAAATACGCCTATTCATTTGTTACACGCTTAAACCCCACTTTTAACTGGGGTTTACAGGGGTATACACTATTTATCTAATTTCTGCTCACATAGATTGTGGTTACTCGTTAGAACCGCCTCTCCGAGTCGTTTTGAAGTGTACCCAAAATCTTGAGTAGAAATATGAAAAAATGCCAGAATTTTTATCCGAAAATGTTCCGTTTTTAGTGGTAAAATTTTACAATATATTTGAATAGGCGAGTTCTCATAATGAGTCGTACATGTAGGTTATTGACACCATAATGATGTGTGACAGTTACCAAAAGCTCAGCTTGGTGAAATAGATGGGCTGCATGATGCTTCGACGCATAGCTGAAACCGACCCGCATGCGAGTACTGGTAAACCGCTTATAGGATCTAAGCCTGCCCAGGTGTGTTTTCATGATGTCAGGATAAATTCATTTATTTCGAGCCGACTGCGCTCAACTCGCAACGTTGCAGAATTTGAACCGAACGAGGTGCGAACCACAGCAGTGAGAGTCCTAATGAGTGTCAGCGCTTTAAGGATGCCCCTTATCCTCGGTTTGTTTAGTGGATTTACGGCACTTTCAAGATTATTTCCCTTATTTCGAGCGGACCGCTTATCAGAGTTGAGCTTAAACCGGAGTAAAACCACATTCTATAGCAGATCTTGGCGTCTCATTTGTAGCCCGAGCGAGGCGCAAACCACAGCGGAGACACCTAATGACCCGATGATTAATCATTTTTGTACCAAATGGAATCTTCCTCTTTATATATACAGGAGTCCATTTTGAAACTTAGCGGTGTCAGGTTGTTTTTTCTTAAAAAAATTGTTCGGGAAATGGCTTAACGGTTTGCAAACAGTGTAGGCCCTGATCAGATGCCGCGTTTTGTGGTGTCTGATCTTGGCCTGCACTGTTTGCCAAGGTACCCCTTTAAGGGTTTCTGGTACTGAATGGGTTAAGCGTCAGCGCTCTTACCCATTAGGACACGGTGCCCAGTTACCTTTGGGGTGTACAGTAGACTTAACAAGATACCCAGGTTGCATGTCTGTACAAACTTCGCTGATTATCTTGGAGAATTTTGTAGTTCTGCTCCAAGTTAGAGAACAAACTTATATGCAGTCTTGGAATGCTTGCCGCGCAATTTCCCCATATTAACCCTTTGTGTACCAAATGAAATCTTCCTCCTTATATATAGCATGAGTCCATTTCAAAATTAGGGTTTCAGGTTGTGTTTTCTTCACAATTTATTAGGAAAATGGCCAAACATTTTGCAAACAGTGTAGGCCCTGATCAGACACCGCGTTCTATGGCGTCTGATCTTGGCCTGCACTGTTTGCCACGGTATCCGTTTAGAGGTTTCCAGTCTGAAATGGGTTAATTAACATGTTTTAGCAAAATTGAATTGTAAAGGCAAGAAACACAACCGGGCCTCCATGTAAGCTTAAGTGTAAGCATAAGTGATGTTTAATTACTCGCAGTGTAAGAAAAAAGATCAACACAATGTAGAGTGAGATTAGCACCCACATATACATGTAAAAGCAGGATCCCCATTATTTTATACATTGAGTTTGATTTTTCTAAAGTATTTACTTGAGAAAAAAATAAAGTACTCCCAATATGGTGAACCGATAGAAAATCAACAGTTTTCAATTTATGAAGCGTTTACACAAAAGTAAAAAAATGAACACAGAAAACATTCATCATGTTAATACTGCGTTGTAAAGTGCATAAGATGCAAATCATTTTGATTCCAACCGGATCAAACTCATACTTTACGATCGCTAGAGTTGTCCATCTTTGTACAAAGAACATGCATTTCGTCATATGCTTCAAACTTTGTGTACTAAATTTTAATGCATGAAAAAAATACATGCACATGAACAAATATACTTGTAGGTATAGGCAGATTTCGCGGAGAAACACCGCGAACGACTTCACCTGTACTTATTGGCTTTCTCCGAGAAAAAGCGATGTTCGCGGAGAAATTTCGCGACGTTTCGCGGAGAAATTAACCGCTTTGAAACGCGAAATGTTTTTCTTCTCGGAGAAATTTCTCGCTTGTTCTCCGAGAAAAAAAAGCCTATTACCGCGGACAAAAATAAAATATGGGTTATTACCGGTAGCTGGTCTGTATAAGAAATGACCGACTGTATGCTGTAAAGGTGATCATAATTGGGTATACATGTTTGTTTGTTTGTGTTGAGGATTTACAATCCTAACAACACTATACAGGTCATTTTGGAGACATTGCTTCCGATTTTGTGGGACTGTTTTATCCGACATGGAGGTGAAATGATTTCTCAAACCCTAGCGTCCAATGAAACTGCTAGGGTCCGACTCTCACCGCTTTTCCCGGGCAGGCTTAGACCTTCTTAGTGGTTTACCAGTACTCAAGTTCGGGCGGTTCCAGTTCTGCGTTGAAGCATCATGTAGCCCAATCTATTTCTCCAAGCCCCGCCAGGCGGGGGCGGGGCGCAGGTTACGCATGTACATAGCCATCATTGTTTTGTTTAAAAAAAACACACATCGCGGGTACGTTTATTTGAAAACAAGTGTCTCAACGGGGCGGTTCTACTGGATATCTACAATTTATATTTGGTATAATAAATAGCACAAAACCTGATACTTTCATTTGTTATATGTCACGTGATTTTCCCGTACAAAGTTTTCCACAGGCCTGAGTGTGATATTTTTACTATCAACCTGTGATAGTTTCGACTACCACATGCGCGGAATGGGTGCGCTTACGGTTCGGTTCTTCATTGGAGCTAGAGAAAAATGTTTAAACCAAAAATTGTAACAAAGTTGAGCAATTTGAGTAGCGTACCAAAATATTTCTTATGATTTAATTAAGAAAACGTATACACACACTTGATGTTTTTATTAAGAAATAACGAAATTATACATATTTGAACTTCTGAATTTCTGTTTCACCAGCTAACGTCTTTAATGTAGAAAGTCGACGTTAACCAATAATTTGCACATCATAACATTAAAAATCGCGTTTGAGTTGTCCTGTATTCTCACTAAAAATGTCCATTACCTTATTAATTATTTAAAATCATTAACATGATATCAGTGGTTGGCTGCGGTATAATAAAATAAATATTTCATTCCTGAAAGGCTGCGCCTCGGTTGATATTCATATTTCTCAGGGTCACATTTTAACTGTCACTCTCTTAGTAATGTAACAGGTATATAATATCACAATAACGTTGTTATTATTTACTAACGTCGGTTCATAAAAAGATTTGACTACACGTGTAATAACACATGGTTACTGCTTCGTAACTTCATGACGTCGTCCGTGACAAGACAACCGTATATTTTCAACTGAAATCCTATTTAAGAGGCTTTTTTCATTATTTTCATACGAAATTACCACTTGTGTAAGAGTGTCGTTATTTGAAGAAAACAAATATGTAAGCTGTCATAAAAGATATCGTATGTTTTCAACTATATTGTTCTCTCTCTTTCAGCGACAAGAACGAAAA
Source organism: Lucinisca nassula (assembly GCA_963580285.1). Classification (NCBI taxonomy): domain Eukaryota; kingdom Metazoa; phylum Mollusca; class Bivalvia; order Lucinida; family Lucinidae; genus Lucinisca; species Lucinisca nassula. The sequence continues at coordinate 71,149,522 of OY757015.1, forward strand.
ACTTATGACCAAAGTTTTTGAACAGAAAGAAATAATAAACCAGCTACAGGAAGAGATTCTAAGACAGCGAAGAGAAAAAGAAGAGCTCATCACAAGGCAAGAGATCGTTTTGTTACATGTATTTTTGAATAGATACATTTTCTTTGAGCCAGCTTATTGCAAGGCGCGACACACATGTAGAAAACAGATTTTATTCAACCGTTTCGTCGAGTCATTCCCTTTGGTGGAGTTCATGGTCTTTAAAATTATCGCAGGCACAGCACGCAAATACCGACGTGTTTCGGGGATTCAGAATTGCTAAAATAGTTCCGATCCGTTGTTCGAGTTGAAAAACATATAATTCAAGCAACATCTCCTCCCGAATCGAAAGTTAGATTAAGTTGAAACTTGTCGTGAGGCGAACTAGAGATTCATAATTGCTAAAATCGTTCCGTTCCTATAGCAGACCAGGCGGTTGAGATTCTTTATACGAATTCTCTCCCGAACCGAAAGTCGGACTGAGCTGATATTTGATGGTTTGTTTGAGGTTTAACACCCCCATCAACACTGGAGACGTTGCTTCCAATTTTGTGGGACTTTTGTCCTGCATTGAGATTAAATGACATCTCAAGCCCTGTCGCCCAATGAAACCAATAGGGTTTATAAGCATGGACGGTCCGACTCGCACCGCTTGGCCAAGGTTAAGATTTACGTCCCCCCCCCACCCCCAGTGGAATTCGTGTCACTGACCGTTCCAAGGCGGTTCTTCTGTCGTGGTTTATTTTTTGTCATGACTCGTTTTTGAGTGTGTGCATCGCTTATATAGTTTTGCTTTGGATAGCCAATGGTAATTTTGTGGGAAAGTAACTGTCCTTTTGGCTTTCCGCTAGTGATGTTTCCATTAGGGTCTAGTTGTTTCATGTTTGTGTTTCTTTCCCTTGGTGTCTCTGATGGGAGCTGTGGGTTAATTGTATCGATTCTTGATCATTGCCTTCACTTCTGTTTAGATCCTCTGAGCGGTTTACCAGGACTCGTGTGCGGTCGGTTTCAGCTCTGCGTGGAAGCATCATGCAGCCCATCTATTTCTTCAAGCCCCGATGGGCGGTGACAAGACACTTGATGGTATATCTGGGCGATATGAAGATTCAGAATTGCTAATATCGTTCCTTTCCAATATCCGGCCATCTTGAAATTTACAAACGACATGTGCTACCGGACCGAAAATAAACTTGAGCTGAAAATGAGGTATCGGGGTGAAATAGAGATACAGAATTGCAATGATGGTTCCTTCCCGATATCCAAGATATGAACCCGTATCTCCTGCCGAACCGTTAGTCAGATTTAGTTTAAATTTGATAGGAGGAATTGGGATGACAAGGATATTCAGCATTGCTAAAATTATTTCGTTTCGATATCCAACGAGGCCATCTTGAAAACTTAAAACCACATCTGCTAAAATTGATCCGTTCCAAATTCCTGAGAATTTGACGATTCCAAATGTTGAGAGCTGTGGTTTAATTGTATCGATTCCTGATCATTGCGTTCACTTCTATCTTCCAAGACAGCCGCAGTTGCGATCATCTTGACAATTTTAAAACCACAACTGCTCCAACATGGGAGGTCAAATTGAGCCGAAACATAACAGTTGCGTTCAGGTGGAAGTCAGTGGGGTGACATGCAAATTCAGAACTGCTAAAATCGTTGCATTCAAACATCAAAAGATGCCCGCCATGGCGAACTCTAGGAAATAACTGACGTCTTGGCTTTCCGCTTGTAAAGTAGAAGTAAAACAAAGATCGGGAATCGATACAATTAACTTACTCCACCCATCAAAGACACCAAAGGGAAAGAAACACAAACATTAAGCGACCAGACCATAATGGAAACCTAAACAAAGGAAGGCCATAAGGAAAGTTACTTTCCCACAAAATGGACATATGGCCATCCAAAATAAAAAGACACAAGTGATACACACAGTAAGTAACAAACAACACCATAAATAAACCGCCACAGAAGAACCGCCTTGGAACGGTCAGTGGAATGATTTCCACTGGGGGGCTTAAATCGATTTTACGTGGCCACAATCCTCGCCCTTACTTCCGTCGCGATTAAGACAAATAATTTGTTCAGTCCGCATGAAGGCCTCCTAACTCATCAGTGCAACATCTCCGTGAACACAAAAAATCAAAGAACCACAGAGGTGAGACAACGGTGAGGACTCGACAGCAAGAAACCACTGAAATGCTGGAGCAAAAGAAAACCAACAGTTAGACTCCGATGGGCCCGACCAGAGACAGAGCATCAGGCACCAACCAACATTACCTTGAATTAGATCTCTCTAATTCTCAATAAGCCTTTACGTTGGAGCCGTCATAGAATCTGAGGCCTGACCCACCGGCTTGCAATTAAAGAGGGAAGCAAAGTTGCCAACCGTGATTGGGTTAACTACCATGCATGCAGTCTGTCGTATAACAACCATGTTGTACCCAATCTTTTTATATCGAAGAATGATTTTACGAAATTGGGTGCTGAAGTCATTGCGGTTAAATATTTTACTGAATTTATATACTAAGTCACCATAAAATTCGGGTTCCGATAGACCTTGCTGCAGAAGAGATTTAAGTCCAATATTGAATTTTGAAATTAAATCAGAATGGCGTCTATAAAATTTTGAAAAGGCTTTGCGCAGTTTATGGTACCTATAACCCTGATTAAGGAGTTTAGCCGTTAATAATTTATTACGAGTGTTGAAGTCAGTTACATGACTACACACTCTAGCAAATCGAATTAATTGCGAAATATAAACGCCATAGGATGGCGCACGAGAAACATCCCCATCCAAAAAAGGAAAATTTACAATCTCAAAATCAAAGTCATCGCGTTTATCATAAATTTTGCACGAAACAAATCCATCTACAATAGATAGATGTAAATCCAAAAACGGGGCCTCGGTATCAGAAGAATTTGCTTTATTTAACTGAAGTTCTGGGGGTAAATCTGACTGTTCAAACCTTCGAAATAGGTATTATCAATATTAAATAAATCCTCTAAATATCTAGAAGTTTTCATTCTGGTTTGGTTATTTCATGTTCGTGTTTCTTTCTCCCAGGTGCCTTTGATGGAAGATGTGGGGTAACTGTATCGATTCTTGATCATTAGCTTCTCTTCTATTTTTCAAAGGACATCTGCACCGTCCGTTTTGCACCAACATTATCTCTTCCTGAATTCCATCAGAAAAACATGCCTATATAATTTTGACCCCCTTGAACCCCAGTTTTATATAGTAAATCTTGGGTTTGCAGGGGTAAATCTTATTTTTCTTATTTCTGCTCCAAAATATAGATTCTAAAGAGTACGCACAATCTATATTTTGAGCAGAAATAAGAAAAATATCACAATTTTTTATTTTAAAATTTTCATTTTTTCAGTGATAAATGTTACAATGTATTTTATAAGCGTGTTTTCGTAATGTATGTCGGTTGGAGCTATCCAGAAACTGAACCAGCGTCGTCAAGGCAACATGCTGATATAGATTTATCTGATACCCAAGACTTATTTACATATTAAGTTACAAAGAGTGGAATAACTTAACGAGAGACAGTTATGTCCAAAATACCTCCGTCTACCTTATCAGCAGGTTATTACTCTCAGGCCACAGCCACAATGTCACGTACTGACGGCCAGGTGATTTATTACGTTGTTTTTGAAAAGTAGCAGAATGGTGATAATCGCAGTAAAACGTTGTAAACGTATAAAATATGGCTATATACGTCCGTATAGGCCACAGCTCACTGTCACGTATTGATGGCTAGGTTTTACTGCGTATTTTAAAACAAGTATCATAGTAAAACGTAGTGAAAACGTAACACATACGGCTATAGATGGCTACATACGTGACCCAGCTAAGTTTGAAAAACAGACGTGATATTACGATATACGTAGCGTATACCTAGCAAAACACCTAGGAAAACGTACTAAAACGTCGACGAAATGCATTCAATACGTACAAAAGTGTCATTCACAATATACCTGGAGGTTTTCAACATATACACTACGCATTGCATACGTTTTTATATGTCTTTATTTGTTTTGCTACGTTTTATTTTATATTTTATTACGTTTCAGTAAGTTTTGATAGGTGTTGCTAGGTATCAATTCCCTGCAAAATTAAAGTAGCTTAATACGTGACTGGACCTTACAGACACAAAATTGCTCCAATAGAGCAAAATCCGTTTTTTCTAAAGTGGTCAATTTATCCTTCACCATTATTGAAGAGGCTTGGTTTATAGAAAAGAAATAAGGAGGTCCCAGAACATAAACATGTCAGATGTTTGCGTGACTCTTCATTTTATAGGCTGAGTGAGTTAGCAAGTAACCAGCTACTGAACAATAATCCCAACATAGTAGATCTCGGCGACCCAAACAGACCCACAAAGCTTGCCGAGATGTTTTCAGAGCTCTATGATAATGAATGGACAGAGACAATTGACTGTATCTTGAAATCTACACCTGGCATTTCGGAAGAAAAAGCTATCGAACAACTGTTTCAACTTCTTAAGGTAAGTTTTCATTTTAAACAAAACATTTTATGTTATCCCAATGCGAAACAATGTAAGCAAAATTCTCTTTGACCACTGACACAGCGAAGATACACATCCGCCTGTCGCTTTCACACAGTCTGATTAGAATCTTGGTCGGGCGCTGTATTACAGCCTTGCGACTCGAGCCTTCTTAAAGCAGTCAGGGAAGCATATTTGCTGAATAACATATGATGGGCACATTTTGACACAACGCTTCTTATACAATTAACGCACCCATGCGACATAGTGTATAATTCACATCTCCCAAATGGCTACTTATCTGACGAAAATGATTGAGATACATGTATTTCTTATTTCTACTGCAAAATAGGTTGTGGGTGCTCATTAGAACCGGTTCTAACGAGTACCCATAGCCTATGTCTTATAGCAGAAACAAGAAAAATAATGTTTACTCGTACCTGTAAATAAAAATCGAAAATGAGTTCCTTTAAGAGCAATGAAAACATTCATAAGAAAGAAGATGGGTCATACTACGTAGTTTCGGCTAATAAAGCCTCATCAGTGACCCTGTAATGATCCGGCAAAGAAAGCCAGAGGAAACATTCTGCAATTTTACGAATTTCGAATAGGCAGTCGATTCAAAGACTGATATAAATCGAAATGGGGTCCAAATAATTAAAAACCTGTCTAGAATATGAGTCTAAACCAAGAATTTATTTCTGATTTCTCAGAATATTCACGCTGATCTCAAAGGACCAAAAGTAAAATATAAACTGCACTATGGTTGATGTACGGGGAGACGTTTTACGACCACCACACGGCACAACACCAGCTGCAGTGAAGGCAAATAAAAATCGAAAATGAGTTCCTTTAAGAGCAATAAAAACATACATAAGAAAGAAGATGGGTCATACTACGTAGTTTCGGCTAATAAAGCCTCATCAGTGACACTGTAATGATCCGGCAAAGAAAGCCAGAGGAAACATACTGCAATTGTACGAATTTCGAATAGGCAGTCGATTCAAAGACTGATATAAATCGAAATGGGGTCCAAATAATTAAAAACCTGTCTAGAATATGAGTCTAAACCAAGAATTTATTTCTGATTTCTCAGAATATTCACGCTGATCTCAAAGGACCAAAAGTAAAATATAAACTGCACTATGGTTGATGTACGGGGAGACGTTTTACGACCACCACACGGCACAACACCAGCTACAGTGAAGGCAAATAAAAATCGAAAATGAGTTCCTTTAAGAGCAAAATGTAAAACCCAGTGGGGTTTACAGGGGTGTTCATTTCAAGGAATTGTTCAAGGAAGAATCTTTGCTGTGTACTATATGACCACTTTTTGCTGTGTACTATATGACCAGTTGCTGACACAAATCACTTTAAGCAGTCGGAAAACAGTGTCTCGGGTCGGGAATGTTAGTTATATTTAATTATTTCTTGCTGTCGAGGCCGCATCATCGTTTCATCTCTGTATTTGTTTGATTTTAATGTTCTCGGAGATGTTGCAGTGATGAGTTAGAAATCTTTCACACATTTGTTTAAACCACCACATAAGCACGGACGAGAATTCTAGCCACGTAAAATCGATTAGAGCCCCCGCACACCACCCACACACGTACACAATAAAAAAAACTTTTTTTGCTGACCGTTTCATTTGTTGTCATTACGATAACAAATCCGTATGATATAGTGCTTTTTCATACCTCGAAAAAGGTATTTTTTCTGATGAAAATTTGTGATATTTTTCTTATTTATACTCAGAACGTAGGTTTTAGGTGCTCGTTAGAACCGCCTCATTGAAGCGGTTCTAACGAGTACCCACAACCTATATCTTGGAGCAGAAATAAGGAAAATAATGTTTACCCCCGTTAACCCCAGTTTTCTCTTTATAAAGTGAGGTTTAGGGGGATCTTACGTTCACGGACTTGTTCACGTGATGTGGTTTATTATTGTTACAGTTCTGGGCAAGTTCCTCTTTATACATGTATGTAAATATTGCTCAAATATTTTATTTTGGCCAGTCATTTTGCCATTTTTGGGGAAAAAGTAACGGTCATTTTGGCTTTCCGCTTTTGACGTTTTCATTATAGTGAAGATGTTTTATGTTGTGTTTATTTTCCTTTGTTGTATTGAACGGGAAGAGTGAGGTAATTCCTGACCATTGCCTTCACTTCTATTTGCTGTATGCGATACTGCAACCTTTTGACACAAAGATTCTCCATACAGTTAGGGAAGAATCTTTGCTGTCAGTGGCTGGATGAAGGCGCGCACGTGCAGAAATACCAGGCATGTACGTTTCCTGCAAAATATCATCAATGCACCCAAGTAAATGTGATGCCGTCTACGAGCATAGATAAACATATATAATTATGTTTATGTTGGCCGTTAGTTTTCTGGTGATAAATTGATGTGAAAAATAATAGATAAGCACGAGGCCTCGACAAGGAAATGTCAAAGTCGTGTACAGATTATTCAGATATTGTTTTACGTTTGGAACACAATACGTCTTTAAAGAGTCTTCGTTAAACCTCCGTCTCTTAGTAGCGCTTAAGCAAGAACTCGTGAAATTCGTTAAATTTTCATATTATAAGCATGTAATTATGAAATCTTATGAAATTAAATATGTTGAACTAGATGGACAATCCAATCTTACCAAAATACTTTCTTGCTATATAGGAATATTGATTGATGAAAATAATAATGTTGGAGTGTAACGACGCGTCAACCCTTATGCGTCATGTTGTGTCGTATCCCAGAATAATTGAGAAAAAAGAGAAGACGAAATGAAAGTGAAGGACAGGGGAGACAGAGGAAAACGAGTGGAAATGCATAAACTGAAAAAATGTCAGCAGTTCTAAACTATAGGAATAAGTGTCAAAGTAAAAGCAAGCGACAATCAAATATTATAGCCTACAAATGACATGAAGAGGAAAAATGACTAAAATGAAGAAACAAAAAAGAAGACAAAGAAAGAATCACAAACAACATAGCAACCAGGTCCCTCTTCCCCACAAATGGTGAAACAGGTGCAACAGGCTCAATTAATGAAAACGAAATAAATGCTATTACATAACCATAAGCACATACAATATGAAAAGTCCCGCCGGAAAATCCGACGAAACTACATTTAAAAGAAACAGCATTAGAACCACCGCCTTAGGGCGCTCAGTACCTTAACTCGTACATGCTTCAAGGACAGCATGCCTGGACAAACTGTTAGCCAATATGTTTTGTTTTGATGTCCCTCATTATAGCAGCAGAAAAGGTAAGTATTTTGTGATAACCGAAGAATAGTTTTTCTTATTTCGCCATATAAACCTATGTTGTGGATATTCTTAAGAACCGCCTCGCCGCAACATAGCTTTTTATGCAGAATTGACAAAAAGAAACTTGCACACCATATAGTTTCTGATCTGTGCTGTAGCCTTCTTTATCACAAAATACTTACCTTTAAATATGTTGCTATGCCTCGTGTTGTCATTGTTATCCTTTGTTCTTTGATTATTGCACCCACCTTTTTATTGTATTTTGACACTTCAACTGTCAAAATGTTATAAATACATGTTGGCCCCCGTCCATCGGGCTTGGAGAAATATACTGGGATTCATGATGCTTCCACACAGACCTGAAACCGACCGCAAATGAGTACTGGTAAACCGCTTAGAAGGTCTAAAATAGAAGTGGAGGCAATGATCAGGAATCGATACAATCAACCCCCTAGCTCCCTCCTAGGTGCGAATCGGAGCGTCCATGCATATAAAACCTATTGGTTTCATTGGGCGGCAGGGAATGAGATGTCATTAAATCTCAATGTCGAGTAAAAGTCCTACAATATTAGAAACAACGTCTCCAAAATGACCTAAATAGTTTTGACGGGGACGTTTAACATCAATTCAAACAAACAAAATAAATATACATAATCATCTCAAAATACTAGCTCGAAAGCCAAGAAAGATAGCAAAGCAATATTTTATGTTAGTAGTGAGAAAGCTTAAGCATTATTTATATTTCAGGAAATATTTACACTTTGCAAAAGTGAAGCTTTTGACCAGCTGCAACGGACACAAGCATTAATCCAAAAGAAGACAAAACATGATCAGGTGAGACTGGTATTTTTTATTTCGCGTTAATATTTTTAAACGGTCATCTTATTACTAAACCCATGTATCATATGACGTCGCGTCTGAGAGTGTAATAACGCCATGTAATAAATTCTATAATCCACTAGTGGATTAAATATGCAAATTAGTTAGTATGGCGTCCATAACAACGTCGCGTTTACTAACGGCGGGATATTGACATTTTTTTAAACAATCGTGAATAAAATGCGTTTTAAATGTCTTATGATAAATAGAATCTTGCATTCGTGTCCATGTATTATTGAAGATCCTCTATTAAACGGTCATCTTATCACTAAACCCATGTAATGAACAGCCTTGTAAACCAACACCATAAAGAGAAAGTGGTTTTTATAAAGAGGATCTTACATGAGTGTTAATGTATTATTGAATTTATTAAACGAGTTGAGGAAAATGGATGAAATGCAAGGCTTTGCCGAGCATTTTATCCCTTTTCCTCAACGAGTTTAATAAATTCAATAATACATGAGCACGAATGCAAGATTCTATTTATAATATGTAATTTAAAGCGCATTTTATTCACGATTGTTTACAAAAATGTTAATATTCCGCCGTTAGTAAACGCGCCGTCGTTAAGGACGTCGTACATGTAACGTTACGGGACGTATGTAGCTAATTTACATATTTAATCCACTAGTGGATTATCGAAAATAATGCATAGCGTTATTACACTCTCAGACGCGACGTCATATGATAAACAAGGATATACATTATTGTCTTTAGAACAGATTTATTACGAATACACGCCTATTCAGATACATGGTAAATTTTATCGCCCAAAAAAAAACGACAATTTTCAGATTACAAATCGTGATATTTTTCTTATTTCTGCTCAACATAAAGATAGTACACGTTAGAACCGCCTCAATGAGGTGGTTCTAGCGAGTACCCCAAATCTAAATTATGGTGCATACACGTTAGAACCGCCTCAATGAGGTGGTTCTAACGAGTACCCACAATCTAAATTTTAGAACAGAAAGTCGAAAAATTACGTACTCCCATGTAAATCCCATTTTCACAATATAAAAGTGGAGTTTAAGGCGGTCAGCATTATATGGGCATGTTTTCGTAATTATTTGTTCTCTTAAGAACCTTCAGGCGGTTCCTGCTGGCACCCACAAGCTATATTTTGGAGCAGTAATAAGTTAATGTGACGTGTATTCAATAGCTTGTTTAAGAAACATGAACTGCGCTTTTATATGAATCGGCGTGGTTTCGTATTGATAGCCTTTAGAAGCAAGGAATTCACCACAGATTTTTACTTTATGGTGTAGAAGTGTTTGCTGGACATGACTAGTTCGTTTCTGCCAATTAGGCCTCATTGATGACCATCAAACAGTTTGTGTATTCAATCCACTTTGTATAAGGGTAAATTAAGTGTACCAGGGAAAACATTATTTCCGCTTTCCTGCTTAGAAACATGCTACTCGCCATGGTAATAGCCAAAGTGAGATAATGGCCAAATGTGACGGATTCGGTATAAGAATCTAGATAGATACAGCCGCTTCTGTCGAAAGTAGCATAAATATTTATCACCAAAAGGTTCGTTAAAACGACATTTTACAAGCCCTTGTTATGATTCCCTGTAAACCAAGCTTTATATAGTAAAAAGTTTGGTTCACAAATGTATTCATTATTTTCATTACTCTTAATCGAAAACATAGATTGGATTGAGGGTACTCGCATCTATAAGACAATATATGTTTGCAGCAAACATATTGCGTATTTTGAGCCATGATAAAGCGTATTTTGTGTCAGTTTTGGGTATAAAAGTATTCATATTCTTCCATACAATTCTATAAACATAGATATTGACACTTTTCTTAAAAAGTTAATATTTGAATCTGTTTCAACGAGAACACATGATGTATGACTCAACGGCTTAGCGACTTAAATACATTCTACATATCTCACAAAGGGTTGTTCCTAATGTAAATTTGTGATATTATTGTTTATATGAAAATAAAGGTTGTTGTGCTCGTACGAACCGCCTCAATGAGTACCCAAACCTTTGTTGTTGTTGATGATTTGAGATTTGACGTCCCCGTCAACACTGTATAGTACATTTTGGAGACGTTGCTTCCAATTTTGTGAGAGTTTAACCGACATTGAGATGAAATGACTTCTCAAGTCTTGTTGCCCAAGGAAACCAATACGGTTTATAAGCATGGACGGTCCGACTCGTACCGCTTTGCCTGGGCAGGCTCAGATCCTCTTAGCGGTTTACCATTGCTCGTGTGCGGTCGGATTAAGCTCTGCGTGAAAGCATCATGCACCCCATGTATTTCTTCAAGGCCCGATTGGCGGGGGTTGTCCAAAGTTTTGTACTGGAGCAAAAATAAGGAAATAATATATACCCCCGTAAACCACAATTTTCTAAACATAAAGTGGAATTTTCAGCGGTGTTCCTTACATGGACTTGTTAACACGATGTTTGACTCATTATTGTGGAATAGAAAATATACTCATGCAAGTGCTTCGTAAAATCGTTCTTTGATTAAAGAGATTGGTAACGACGTAAATGTAATACGACTTTCCCAATTCACTGTTGACAACTTTTCTTTCCTTTTTAACTGAATAGCGGTGTTCCTGGTCCACGACTCTCCTAAAGGCTTTTAAGAAAGTCGATTGGTGCCTGACGCTGATGCTTGGTTACTGGGCAGACCCACTTCAGTCCAATTGATTACTTCGTGTAAACCACAGCAGCACTCAGGGCATGGATGGTAATCACGTAATATCGTGAAGGCAATGATCAGGAGTCGATAAAGCCCCCAGTTCGTAAAATCTTCTATTGACAGGTTCATTGCGGTCGTTCTAATGTGGTTAGTTTATATTTACGCGTATGTCTATATCAGTGATCCTCAAATATTGTCAATGTTCCACAACAGAAACACTGGTCCAGAAGCACTAAAAGGTAATCTACACGATGATAAAGGGCAGAGATGGCAGATGCTCTCTAAACGACAGTTGTAGTGAAGGTAAATGTTTTACCCCATTTGTCCATGCCTAATTAGACGTTAACTGCCCGACAGGTAGCGTCTCTCCGCGCTTCTTATTCTTTCATGCTGAATGAAATTTTAGGCAGTATTTTAATTTCTTATCTTCAGAGTCCGGAGTTCATCAAAAGATCAGTAAAAGAATTTAAGGACGAGAGAAAGCGAAACTACAATGCCTTCCTTCCAGAACTTATGGAGGTTTGTACACGCTGAATGTCCGTTATATAATCGTGGTAGGGTGACTTCGAGTTGTCATAAAAATAATTGCATCAGCATAATACAGGAAGTACATAGTCTCCACAACTATTTATATCCATAACAAGTTTCGAGAAAAATTAGCTAGTTTTTCTTTTCCACTTAACAAAATTTTACACACCCTTAGTTAGCCCATGCCCATCGGGGCTTGGAGAAATAGACCAAATCTGCCCGGACAAATTGGTTAGAGTCAGATCGTCCAGTGCATATAAGCCCTATTGGTTTCATTGGGTGGCATGGATTAAGATGCCATTTCACCTCAATGTCGGGTAAAAATCCCACAAAATTGTCTCCAAAATGCCCTAAATAGTGTTGACGGGGGCGTTAAACCTAAATCAAACAAAGGAACAACAAGCAAACAAACACACCCTTAGCCTAAGTTTGGATGACAAATGAGAAAACTATTGCATATTTTAAATCAATAAAAATATAAAGGATCTTACACGAGTGGTTATTACATACGAAATCTATGAAACCAGCATCTACTTTTATATGAAATGACTACTGGAGGAACATTCTGTGGGGAGTTTTATACATTCCGTACGAAATGAGAACGAGTGTAAGATTATTTTTATCAAATAACTATTTTTAAAATGGGTTTTTTGTTTAAGGAAAACATCCAGTAGAAAACATATGGTTGTGACGGACGTGCCAAGACGTTATGCGCCAGTAACCATGTTTTATTACACGTGTGGTCACATCATTTTAATGACACGACGTTGTACACTTAACAACTGTGGCGTGTATGATATATAGAGGATGAGTGGTTATGTTTTATTGAATTTATTAAACGAGTTGAGGAAAAGGGATAAAATGCGAGGCTTCGCTTTTCAACGAGTGTTCATGTAATACTGAATTTTCCTCTACGAGTGTTCATGTATTACTGAATTTATTAAACTCCTTGCGGAAAAGGCATAAAATGCGAGGCCTTGTCGAGCATTTATCCTTTTTTCGCAACGAGTTTAATATACTGAACCGAAAAAGAAACGCAACTCCAAATATAAGTGCGAGTATTTGCAGCAATAATCATGTTTGCAGAAAATCGATTTAATGGCGCAATAATATCATCATTCCTGAATGTAACTACCATAGAGATTTCAATTTCCAGTGAGAATGTTTGGAACACAAATCCGTTTTGTCATAGAGGTAGTCATTTCACAAGTTCAAAACATAAGCAGTTAATAGAGAGTATGTCCTCCGTTTGCATTCAAACCTGCATGCACCCGCCTGGACATGGACAGGATTAAAAGATTGATCTCTGCCTGTGGAATAGCATTCCACTCCTGTATGAGCGCGAGACGCAAGGCTTGACGCGTTGTTGGCGACTGGGGCGGTTACGTACGCGCCTAGCCAAGACGTCCCACAAATGTTCTATAGGAGAGAGATCTGGACTATACGGAGGCCAGTGCTTCACGTCAACGTTGTTTTGCTGAAGGAATGCCATGCTGAGCCTTGCTACATGCGCCTGTTGAAACGTAACGTTGTGCTGTTGTACATATGGAGCAACTACCGGTCGTAAAACGACGTCAACGCATCACTGAGCCGTCAAAGATCCATGAATAAATACCAGGGGCGTTCTATGACCATAAGATATGCCAGCCCACACCATCAACCCACCACCTCCAGATCGATCACGTTCAACCAAACAATTGTCACAAAAACGCTCTCCGTCACGCCAATACATACGTTGACGGCCGTCCGCTCTGTACAACAAGTACCTGGACTCGTCAGAAAACATTACCTTACGCCACTGACGAAGGGGAAACAGGTTTGGCCTATTTTGTGTGAGCCACGCCAATCTAACCTGACTTCGTCGTGGTGTTAATGGCATACCAACGTACGGCCGACGAGGACGTAAGCCAAACTCTCGAAGGCGATTCCTGACATTATCTGCACTTATTCGATTGTTGTGCGTTCCTGGTGTCACCTGAGACGGCTGTACGGAACAGATTACGAAGGGTGGTTAGACGGATGTATCGGTCCTGTCGACGTGTCGTGCCGGGTGGACGTCTACTTCTGGGCCTGTCATTTGTCGTTCCCGGTTGACGTAGACGCTGGTACAAGCGAGTTATCGTCGATTTACATACTTGTAAGTTCCTGGCGATGACACCTGAGACGTCCCACATAGAAGCATTTGGACAGCTACGTTACGTTGATCTTGCGTCAAACGTACCATATTCTGTAGAGAAATTTTACCGGACTTTTGAAACCTAAACTCCAGGTAACACAATATGCCAATATGATGAGGTTACTATATACATTTAATGTACTGCACGAGGAAATGTTGAAAACAACGAATTGCCAAGTGGAGCGTTAAACTGTACAGATATCGCACAAATGTTTTCTGCATAAGAAAGTTTAAAAAGTATGAAAGTAAATCGCAAAATGATTTTTCTGTCAACCTGATGGTTGCATGAAAATCTTTTGGGTTAAAAAGTTGCGTTTCTTTTTCGGTTCAGTATAAATTCAATGTCATATGAGCACGGATGCAAGATTCTGTTTATCATAAGACATTTAAAACGCATTTTATTCGCGATTGTTTTACAAAAATGTCAATATTCCGCCATTAGTAAACGCGACGTCGTTAAAGACGTCGTACTTGTTACGGGACGTATCTAGCTAGTTTGCATATTTAATCCTTTAGTGGATTATCGAATTCATTACATGGCGCTATTGTATTCTCTGACGCGACGTCATGTGTTAAAAACAGTTTCTCCATTTTTTTTCTTCTTATAAAAGCTACATCTATAACACATATATGTAGGTGCGTCTCCCAAGTAGATTTCATGTCTTTGTTGACTCCCAATATTTTTTTCAGAAAATCAATAGAACTGATAACATCTGGTCAACCATTACCTGCGAAAAAGCATCTTATCATACCTACACTACCAAGGCAACCGAACTGTGTTGGCTAATGTGTATACAGGATCCACCCATGGAATTATGTTTCGGGGAAAAGGATCGTCGGAAGTTCGATATAAAACTGTTTCGATACTACACGACGTCCGGAAAGAAAGTAGCCTATGTAGTATGGCCTGCTGTATTCATACATGAAGGCGGACCGCTTCTAACAAAAGGAGTTGCTCAAGGCAAAAACAAGAAGAAGAAGAAGTCGCTTGCAAAACATGCAATAGACCAGCAACTTCATGAATCAATTCACCAACAAGAAACTAGCCATTCAGACGAAGATACTAACATAAATTCTGGTCCGAGTATAACTTGGGTAAAGGAAATGTCTTTAAATGAAAGAACTCCGACAGAGTAATGAAAATAGGCTGCATCAAAAACAATATCTGAAATGATCATAACAAGTCATTTCGATAATACATCCGTGTGACATATTGAGGATCTTACACTTGTGGTCATTTAATATGAAACTTATGAAACGAGCCTTTGGCGAGTTTCATAAATTTCATATGAAATGATCACGAGGAGTGTAAGATTCTGTTTATCATATGATCATTCTAAACTGTATCTTACCGCCTTGAAAAGTGACAATTCTTCAACCGAAAATGCATGTTACTTGTTCCCGCCTAAGTGTTATTACACGTGTGATCATACGATATTTTTAAACGACGTTATCCACTGCAAAACGACGTCATATGATAAAGTGCATCATATGGTTCCTTTGCTGATGACACAAATGTGATATTGTTTCCTATTTATATTATGGGTGCTCGGTAGGACCGCCCCATAATGAGCACCCCTGCTGACCCCAGTTTTCAAAATAAAATGGGGTTTAGAGGTCTGTTCATTGCACGGAATTGCTAACGTGATGGTTGTATATGAGTAGTTTAAAGTTGTGTGAAGTTGATTCCCTCATAATATGACCAAGTAACAGTAAAGTGCACTTGAGGTTTAAAAAAGGAAATATTACCGGCCTCCTCGGCTTATGGGTAAGGTCGCGGGTTCTTTAATCATTAGGTCTCTCACCGCTGTTGTTCGACCCTCGCTCATTACGAAAATATCCCTATACAAATACATCGTAACCTTTATCTCCGTAAAAATGAAAAATTTTAAGATGAAAAACGGCGACATTTTTCTTATTTCTGCTCAAAATATAGATTGTGGGGCAAAAAATAAGAAAAATAACGTTTACCCCTGTAAACCCCAGTTTTACTATATAAAAGTGGGGTTAAAGGGGGTGAAACTTATATAGGCATGTTTTCGTGATGAGGGCCACATTTGAGACACCAAGTTCTGCAACGGAAGGTAAGGCGGTTTTTGCCTTCCTTTGATTAGCGATCGGCTCGAAATCGGTGAAATAATCTTGAAAGCTCGTAAAAACAAACTCGAAAGAGTACAATTTTAGCCTTAACTTCACTCATTACAATACAACGTTTTACTCGAAAGATCCATGGCAATGAGGCGGTTGTGAAAGGCAAAAAAATCTATGTTTTCACCTGTTGCAAGAAACAATATTGACCATTACGATAACACATCTGTGCGTTATAACGTATTTTTAAATATCCAAAACGGTCAATTTTCTGATGAAAATTTGTGATACCATTCTTATTTGCACTCAACACATAGCTTATGGGTGCTCGTTAGAACCGCCTCATTGAGGCGGTTCTAACGAGTACCCACAATCTATGTCCATTAGCAGAAAAAGGAAAATAATGTACACCCCTAAACCCCAGTTTTCTCTATATAAAGTGGGGTGTAAGGGGGGGGGGGGTTCATTTCACGGACTTGTTAGCGTATTGCTGATTATCATATACATGCCTTTGCCAAAAACGTCGCTGGTATTTACTCGATAACGTCCTGTAATAAAAATGACTGACCACACATGCAAAAACACACGGGTACTGAGTCACTACTGACGTGTAATAATGCTGTTCGTTACAGCCGTATGTTTTCTTTGGAAATCCTTTGGAATTCTACAAAGATAAAATCCGATTTAAATCATTACAGAATCTTACACTGTAAGTGTGATTATTCAACTGAAGGTTAAATCGGGCTAGAACCTATTCGGTTAGTTCTGTCACGATAACAAAGATGCGTAATGAAGACCCTTGTAAACCCACTTTATACAGAGTCGAGTGGAGTTTAATGAAAAATAGAAGTGATGACAATGATCAGGAATCGATACAATTAACAGAGACATCAAAGGGAAAGGCACACAAACATGAAACAACTAGAACCTAACGGAAATATCAATTGTGGAAAGCCAAAAGGACAGTTACTTTCCCACAAAATGGCCAATTGGGTATCCAAAACAAAATAATATAAGCGATGCACACACTCAAAGACAAACCTTAACAAAAATAAACCGCGACAGAAGACTGGAACGGTCAGTGAAACGAATTCCACTGGTGTGTGTGTGTTTGTTGTGTGTGAGGGGGGGGGGGCTAAAATCGATTTTACGTGGCCACAATCCTCGCCCTTCGCGCGATTAAACAAATGTGTTCAGTTTACAAATGTTCGCCATTGTCCTTACTGTTGGTCCAAACATAGTCTGTTGGTATTCTTTAGAACCTGAAAATGAAGTTAACACAAATAAACACTATCCATGTTTTGAACATAAGTAAGCAATATATACATATATACAAGTTTCATCTGAAATGTGTTTCGTTTGACACCATGTTGGACAGCACTACTTCATATGAACATGTTATCGCACTGCAAATGAAAAAAATGGACTGTTTGTGTGCGTTTGTGTGTTGTACGTGCGTGGTTGTGTCTTGGAGGGTAGTATTGACTGAAAAAACTATAAGTGTATTATCATATTATGTTGTATTATATTATTTATCTTTATATGCATCGTTATAAAAATCAATTTCTTTGTTTTACTGTCCTTGCAGGGTTTTATTAGCTCACCTGTCACGTAGTGACAAGGTGAGCTTTTGTGATCACATTTTGTCCGTCGTCCGTCGTCCGTGCATGCGTGCGTCCGTCCGTGCGTGCGTCCGTAAACAATTTCTTGTCCGCACGATAGCATCTTCATTAATGATTTGATTTTAACCAGACTTGCACACAACTTGTACCACCATGAGATCTAGGTTCCTTTCTTGGACCAGCAAGATCCCAGCATGTGTTACGGAGTTATGGTCCCTGAAACGGCAAAAATTGCCTATTTTGGTCTTGTCCGCACGATAGCATCTTCATTTATGATTTGATTTTAACCAGACTTGACCACAACTTGTACCACCATAAGATCTGGGTTCCTTTCTTGAACTAGCCATATCCCATCATGTGTTACGGAGTTATGGCCCCTGAAAGGGCAAAAATTTCCTATTTTGGTCTTGTCCGCACGATAGCATCTTCATTCATGATTTGATTTTTACCAGACTTGCACACAACTTGTACCACCATGAGATCTGGGTTCCTTTCTTGAACCAGCCATATCCCATCATGTGTTACGGAGTTACGGCCCCTGAAAGGGCAAAAATTGCCTATTTTGGTCTTGTCTGCATGATAGCTAATTCATTTATGATTTGATTTTAACTAAACTTGCACACATTTTGTACCACCACAAAATATCTCGGTCAAGTTCGAATATGGGTCATGTTGGGTCAAAAAGAAGGTCAATAGGTCAAATCAGAAAAAAACCTTGTGAAGACACTAGAGGCCACAGTTTTGGTCCGTTCATAATCAAACTAGCCCAGAATGATCATCTTGACAATATCTCAGTCAAGTTCGAATATGGGTGTTGTCGGGTCAAAAAGTAGGTCAGTAGGTCAAATCATAGAAAAACCTTCTGAACACACTAGAGGCCACAATTTATGTCCAATCATCATCACACTTGCTCAGAATGATCATATTGATAATATCTTGGTCATTTTTTAATATGGGTCATGTCGATTCAAAAAGTAGGTCAGTAGGTCAAATCATAGAAAAACCTTGTGAACACACTAGAGGCCAGAGTTTTGGTCCAATCATCATCAAACTTGCCCAGAATGATCATCTTGACAATATCTGAGTCAAGTTCGAATATGGTTCATGTCGCTTCAAAAAGTAGGTCAGTAGTTCAAAACAGAGAAAAACTTTGTGAACACACTGGAGGCCACAGTTTTGGTCCGATCATCATCAAACTTGCTCAGAATGATCATCTTGATAATACCTTGGTCACATTCGAATATGGGTCATTGCAGGTCAAAAAGTAGGTCAGTAGGTCAAATCAGAGAAAAACCCTTGTGAACAGACTAGAGGCCACATTTTTGGTCCAATCATCATCAAACTTGCTCAGAATGATAGTCTCTGACAATATCTCGGTCAAGTTCGAATATGGGTCTTTTCAGGTCAAAAAGTAGGTCAGTAGGTCAAATCATAGAAAAACCTTGTGAACACACTAGAGGCCACAGATTAGGTCCGATCATCATCAAACATGCCCAGAATGATCATCTTGACCATATCTGAGACATGTTCGAATATGGGTCATGACGGTTCAAAAAGTAGGTCAGTAGTTAGAATCATAGAAAAACACTCTGAACACACTAGAGGCCACAGTTTTGGTCTGATCATCATCAAACTTGCTAAAAATGATCATTTGACAATATCTCAGTTAATTTCGAATATGGGTCATATCTGGCCAGTAAGTAGGTCAGTAGGTCAGATTGTTGAAAAACCTTATGGACACACTAGAGACTCCAGTTTTGGTCCGATCATCATCAATCTTGCTCAGTATGATCAGCTTGACAATATCTGGGTCAAGTTTGAATATGGGTCATGTCGGGTCAAAAAGTAGGTCAGCAGGTCAAAACACAGAAAAGAGGCCACAGTTTTAGTCAAATCATCATAAAACTTGCTCAGAATGATCATCTGGACAATATCTCAGTTAAGTTCGAATATGGGTCATGTCAAATCAAAAAGTAGATCAGTAGGTTATTTTGTCATAACTTTTGAAATGTTTGAGATAGAGCCCTTATATTTGGCAAATGGGTTCCTTGTGACAAGGGCGTCCCACTCATATAAAGATTTGACCTGTGACGTTGACCTGTGACCTACATTATCATAACTTTTGAACCATATTAGATAGAGCCTTTATATTTGGCATGTATGTTCCTTGTGACAAGGTTTTCTCAACCATTCAAATCATTTGAGCCATGACCTTGACCTTTGACCTACTTTGTCATAACTTTTGGAGCATTTAAGATACAGCCTTCATATTTGGCATATAGGTTCCTTCATAGGAGTGAGTGTTTGAGTTGAAGTCTCACCAACAGCTAAGGTCATACAGTGATGGGACCTCTGTTTAAAGACCAATCTGAAAGTCTGGAGACGCCTGAGATCGATGCTGCTACCCCTGGTTTACAAGGCAAGTAGCATGACCACTTCACAATGAAGGCTTCTAAACGTCAATGGAATGCTGTGTAGATGACCCTCTAGGAAAATAGCATAACGATTAACAAATGGTCACAAGAGCTAAAAATAGAAAAACATTGTAAATTTGCTTCAAATGCGAACTCCATCTAAACCTTTGGGCCAATTGGATTTAAAACTTCACATGAATGTTGCCTAGGTGACTCCCTACCAAAATAGTTAAAACTCATTCCACTCCAATGAACAAGATGGCTGCCAGAGCTAAAAATAAAAAAAATCTTCAAACGACAATTCCTTCTGTACCCTTAGGCCAATTTCATTCAAACTTCGAAGTAATGTTGCTTAGATGATCCTCTACCAAAAAGGCTTAAACAATCCCACTCTGATGAAAAAAATGGCCACCGGAGTTAAAAATAGGATAATATTATAAATCTGATTCCAACGTGAACCCCTCCTAAACCCTAAGGCCAATTTGATTCAAACTTCACAGGAATGTTGCCCAGGTTACTCCCTACCAAACAAGCTAAAATCACTCTGCTGATGAACAAGATGGCCACCATAGCTAAAATAGAATAGACTTGAGACAGTGACACACAAGTGAGCGAACCAGGGCCCAGTGGGTCCTCTTGTCTACAGTAGCAGCGCTTTGTTGGCTATTTAAGGTTAAGGTAAACACCAAAGGGAAACGTTGGCATGTTTCCTCTTCTGTACCATATAGAGAATACCAGGTTAGTGACTTTTGATATCACGTTTATCAGGCAAGGCTTCGAGAACGCTTGAACACTCTAAAAATAACAATTTACGATCAGTTATTGATGATCCTCATTGCATCCCAGCATTCTAGCGGTCGATAGATTTAGTATCAGCTGACCATATTTTCCTATGATATTTTTTTCAGGTAATTTTCCCATTTTTCCCAGTAACAATAACATTTTGTCATTATTCCAGTAGTCCGGTTCATTCGTAAAAGTGCAATGTCACGTTGACCTGATAAAGCTCACTCGTCCTGAGATAGCATATCTTTATCAGGTCAAGATATAACAATGCAATTAATACTGGGGGTTACTGATAAAAAGTCATGCATTTCTCCCGTTACGCCGGCTGATGTTGGATTTGCCTTGTTTCAGCTTTGGGTCGTCTGCCTTTCTCATTCGACTTTTATCGGAATGTTGTCCTCAAAAAATTATACCGGATCAGATGTCTGTATTGTCACTAGCAGTGTGGATGTTACGCTCCCCTGTTAGACTTGATGTACGGCACAATCATGGTGCGGGATACTGTTCTTCCCTGTTGGGTTATCTGGTCCGATATATTGGCGGAGGCGTGCTTTGAAAAGTAAAACGACAAGAAAAAATATGACACAAAGTGTCATATCAAAGGTCTCGATTTTGAATCGTACTATTACGGAAAAATGCAATGCTATTTCAGTTATTTAAACTGTTCCTTCCTGGTTCAGATTTAAACTAAAATTGTTTGATTCTGTCCACATGTACACTGAATTCAAGCTATCAAATTCAACAAGACCAGTTGTCCTTTCGACATTTTTGTTGAATAAGATACATTATGAAAACACGCCTTTACAAACAGATTGTAAATTTTAACGCTGAAAATTGAAAATTTTAATATGCTAAGTAATCATCTTTCAATGAAGTATGTGTGGTATTTGTGACTCAAGGCACAGCAAAATGTGCACGTTAACAACTGTGATAAACACAATTTCTCATACAAAGAAAACATATAATATCCGTCAAATGATCTTTTGAATATTTGTATGCAAAATGATTAGAACCATTTTTCATTTCTCACATAGTATTTTTAAAATGTGCAAATACTTTCAATGTTCTACGTGCGAATGCTTTTTCTAACAGCAATGATTATTTACAAATTCCTGTGAAGAAGTGTTACGTGTTAAGCATGATGTGACAATTATAGTGTCTATAGAATAGTTAGGCAAGGCAGAGGTCTAACCACAAAAAGAAAAGAAACAAGAGGACCATGGTGGTCCTATATCGCTCACCTGAGCTAAGAGATTTACATGTTGGTCCAGGGGCGGGATCATTTTTATGCCTCAGGGCTATAATTTGAACATTCTTGGTAGAAGTCTACTAAATGAAGTTTAATTTCAAATATCACAAGCCTGGGCCTTCTGGTTTCATATAAAAAGATCTTTAAGGTTTTCCCTATATAAGCCTATGCAAAAGATGCGGATCCTGGGGGGGGGGGGGGCATTTTTGGCCCCTAGGCTAGAATTTGAACAATCCTGGAAGAGGTCCACTAGATGAAGCAGCAAGCGTCGTTCCAAATATCCAAGATCTAGGCCATTTGGTTTCAGACAAGAATACTTTTAAAGGTATTCCATATATTTGCCTACGTAAAACCCCGGACACCGCCATTTTGGGCCCCAGGGCTATAATTGGAACAATCTTGGTACAGGTCCATCAGTTGAAACTTCATACCAAACATCAAAGACCTGGGCCTTCTGGTTTCAGACAAGAAGATTTTTAAAGGTTTTCCCTATATAAGCCTATAACGGCCCCCGCCCATAGGGACTTGAAGAAATATATGGGCTGCATGATGCTTCCACGCAGAGCTGAATCCAGCCCGCACACTAGTACTGGTAAACAGCTTAGAGGATCTAAGCCTGTCCAGGAGCCGCGGTGCGAGGCGGACTATCCATGCTAATAAACCCTATTGGTTTCATTGGGCGACAGGGCTTGAGGTGTCATTTCATCTCAATTTCGGGTAAAAGTCCCACAAATTTGGAAGCGACGTCTCCAAAATGACTATTACAGTGTTGACGGGGACGTTAAACCTCAAAACAAACAAACAAACAAAATATATAAGCCTATGTAAAACCACTGGGCCATGGGGCGGGGCCATTTTTGGCCCGAGGGCTATAATTTGAACAATCTTTGTAAAGATCCACTACATGAAGCTTCATACCAAATATCAAAGACCTTGGCCTTCCGGTTTCAGACAGGAAGATTTTTAAAGGTTTTCCCCATATAGGCCTATGTAAAATCAGTGGGGCCCCACGCGGGGGTATTTTTGGCCAAAGGGTAATGATTTGAATAATTTTGGTATCAGTCCACTAGAGAAAGCTTCATACCGAATATCAAAGACCTGGGCCTTCTGGTTTCAGACAAGGAGATTTTTAAAGGTTTTCCTGTATAAGCCGATGTAAAACAAATGGGCCCCGGTACATGAAGCATTTTTGGCCCCGGGGCTACAATTTGAAGAATCTTGGTAGAGGTCCACTAGACGGAGCTTCATACTAAATATCAAAGACCTGGGCCTTCTGGTTTCAGAAAGAAAATTTTTAAAGGTTTTCCCCATTATAAGTCTATGTGAAACCAGTGGGCCCCGGCGCGGGAGCATTTTTGGCCCCAGAGCTTTAATATGAACAATCTTGGTAGAGGTCCACTAGACGAAGCTTCATACCAAATATCAAAGACCTGGGCCTTCTGGTTTCAGACAAGAAGATTTTGAAAGGTTATCCCTATATAAGCCTATTCAAAACCAGTGGGCCCACTGGCGCGGGGGCATTTTTGGCCCTAGGGCAATAATTTGAACAATCTTTGTAGAGGTCCACTAGATGAAGCTTCATACCAAATATCAAAGACCTGGGCTTTCTGGTTTCAGACAAGAAGATTTTCCCTATATAAGCCTATGTAAAACAAGTGGGCCCCTGCGCGGGAGCATATTTGGCCCATGGGCTATAAATTGAACAATCTTGATAGAGGTCCACTAGACGAAGCTTCATACCAAATATCAAAGACCATGGCCTTCTGGTTTACAGACAAAAAGATCTTTAAAGGTTTTCCCTATATAAGCCTATGTAAAACAAGTGGGCCCTGGCGCGGGGGCATTTTTGGCCCCAGGGCTCTAATTTGAACAATCTTGGTAGAGGTCCACAAGATGAAGCTTAATATCAAATACCAAAGACCTGGGCCTTCTGGTTTCAGACAAGAAGATTTTTAAAGGTTTTTTTCTTATTTTCTCCTTTTCGTTGTCATGGCAACCAGATTTCTGCATGGAATGGAATTCTTTTAACAACTTTGAGAGGACCACCCAAAGATCATTTCTGCCAAGTTTGGTCAAAATCTGTTCAGTAGTTTATGAGGATATGTCCTTTAAAGCAATTGTGGACGGACGGACGGACGGACGTCATCACAGATGGACACTGGTTGGGTACTTCCATGTTACAAACTACCCAACAAGACACAAAAATACCCCTAAACTACCCAACAAAGCAATAAATCTTGTTGGCTACTTTTTTCGGACACTAACGGAATAAATGGCAAATACTCAACAACGTCCTACCCAACTAGTGCCCATCGGTGTGCCCAGACAGACGGACGGACGGACGAACGGACGGACGGACGACGACGGACGGTGATTTTTTTTTTTGTCAGCTCCTCCGCCCCTTACTGACTCCATATTTTTTATATATCGTGCATTTGATTCAATAACATTTCTAGAACAATTGTAAGTATATATATATATATATATGTCTGCGGGAACGTGTTTGAAAAACATTTTGATAAAAATTACTACATGTATGTATGTATGTATGTATGTATGTATGTATGTATGTATGTATGTATGTATGTATGTATGTATGTATGTATGTATGTAGTTGGCACGATATACATGAGCAGGTTCTGTTCTGGAGATGTAGTTGAGATGGTATAGACTACCAGTTGAGAAGACAAAAAAGTGCATCGTAATTAAGCCTTTCTATCTCCTTAAGAACATGCAGTCGGCAGCATGTCATCCCCAACTCCACGAATAGATTCCACTCCCTCTCCTTTATTATTATTTTTTTATTATTTTTATTATTTATTTTATTTATTTTTTTTTTCTTATTTATTTTTTTTTTTTATTTTTTTTATATATTTATTCATTCATTTTTTTTTTCTCTTTCTTTTTTGCATGTATTGATTATATTTACAAATCATGTCTTTTTATTGGTAGCTGTATGCTATATAGCGCCATACTGTTTCAATCCTGTACGAATCTGAAAAATACAAAGTGTAAAGATTTCATTAATTATTCGTATAAACAGAATTATTTTTAATCACTTGGACCACCCGAACTCGGTGTTTAACATCTGGTCCGTGAAGGCCAAGTGATTTTCTTATACATACTTTTGTTTTATTTGGCTTCGGTTTTGACCATAGATGTATGTCAGAGAGAGAGCCTCTCGTGGTCTATGAATATCATTTGACGTGTCACCAGTAACAATTCGAACATTGTTACACTATTCAGAATCGGGAGTTCCGGCTTTTATATAACCCTGGATAATCCGCCCGGTAACGGAAGCGTTAGTGAACACCGGCTTGACACGTTGGCCAGCTTCACCGTTAGTTTAATCCCGCTTTAGAGACCATTTTACAGTTAACTTATTCGGACTTGGGTATGAGTATGTGTATATTTTGGGCCTACTTTTGATTAACAGTTAACCTAAGCATTGCATGTTTAGCTGTCAAAGGCAGTAGTTTTAAGGTAAAGCTGATACATAGATTCACAAGCTTCAACTTTTAAAAAAAGATGACTGAGTTTATGAAAATCAACACAACTGTTTCATTCTGTTGTGGTTTTTTTTTGACGGACGGTGAGTTATCACAATAGCAGCCCCGGAACCTTCGGCTTAGGTGAGCTAAAAACGATGGTATTGTGTTCTGGCATCTGTAATCTGTCTGTCCGTCTGTCAATTCGTAAGTACGTTTTGGATAACTGATCCTGCTAATGATATTGAGCAGCGCATACTACTTCGACCTTACAGTCCACCAAAAGGGTACTCGAGTTATTGCCCTTACATATTTGCCGACATGTGTTACATCCAATCCAGCTTAAAGTGTTTTTACTGTCCGACTGTAATGTGGAGGGGAGTACAAAATATTAAAATAAATGACTATTCTTTTACTAATTTGGGTATCATTTTCGAACAAACACTCCGAGACTGCAAAATATAGTTTAAGGTCGTTACAATTACAGAACACAAGAAACTCCTAGTGTTCAGTGTCTGCACAGCATGCACTTTACATATACATGTATTTATCAACAGTTTTGCGTTTTACTACCGAAGCCACGTGTTGTATTTGCCTATGTTAGCATGGTTTCACTATGACTCAGTTGGTTACAATTGACAATTGGTTACACGTACAAAAAACAATTTAACTCTACCCGATGGTATTCATTGACAGTGAATCACAAAATGGTGAAATGATGTTTGATATGTGATTAATTTTTCATCAAACTTCATTCTTTCATGTCTCTGTTAGGCAGTTTTCTTTGACTGGTCCGTAGTACTCGTAATTAAATAGAGGATCTTACATGAGTGCTCATGTATTATTGAATTTATTAAACGAGTTGAGGAAAAGGGATAAAATGCGAGGCTTTGCCGAGCATTTTATCCTTTTTCCTCAACGAGTTTAATAAATTCAATAATACATGAGCACGAATGCAAGATGCTATTTATCATATGACATTTAAAACGCATTTTATTCTCGATTGTTTACAAAAATATCAATTTTCCGCCATTAGTAAACGCGACGTCGTTAAGGACGTCATGCATGTGACGTTACGGGACGTATCTAGCTTATTTGCATATTTAATCCACTAGTGGATTATCGAAATTATTACATTGCGTTATTACACTCTCAGACGCGACGTCATATGATAAAAATCAATATTCTTCAGCGAAAATTCAAGTCAACACGCACTAAAACGTAAATTTCTTGTTGTTCTATGATGGAATATAAATATGAATTGAAATAAACTGATTGGAAATTGATCACTACTTTACACATTAACAAGTAGTGTAAGGTGGCACATTTTTATGCTCCATCATGAAACATGTTAATGTAATTGTGACCCTCTTGAACGCCATTTTTATACAGTAAAAGTTTGGTGTATAGGGGTAAACCTTACTTTTGATATTTCTGCTGTTGGTGCAAGTTAGAAACCCTCAAATCTTTATTTTGAGCAGAAATAAGAAGAAAAACATATCACAATTTTCCATCTAAAACAATTCGTTTCATTTTTTTAGGCGGTAAAATTTGCAATGTATTTGAATACGCGTGTTTTAATAATATTTTTAGATGCCCTATATTTTGCAGGACTGCTAGTCAATGATGTAACAATGGAATGCAAATGATAGAATCTTGAATCACAATCGCATACCAATAGTGCCTTTCGAAGAGGCCCGAATGCATTAAACTGTGGAGAAGCCCGGGCTCGAACCCACGACCCCTGGTTTATGAGGAGATTAGCATGACCACTACACCACCGGGGCGTCTGCGAATTGAAAGGAACCGTCAATGTAGGCATGTAGTATATGTAGTTGTAATTGATACATTAGAGAGAACATTTTGAAATCCTTATTTGTAATCTGTAACTGTTACACATTTACACATAAACTGTCACCTTAAACCCCGGTCCCACAGAGCTTGCGACCGCGATGCGACCTTTCTGCGACTAAAAAAAATGGCAATCGCGGAGCGGTTTCAGAAGTCGCACGGAGGTTTTATTAAGGTTGCAGCAAGGTCGCGGGTAGGTCACCGATCAAATTTAGTCGCCGATCGTCTTTTGTGCATGCACAAAAGACTGGCTGCGACTGATTTGGATCGCAGACTAGTTGCAATGGTTTTTTAGACGTCGCAGACCAATCTCCGATCGATCGCCGAACAGTCACCGATCGATCCCCGACTGAATTTATGCAAATTTGGCTGTAAATTCTAGTAACCCTATTGCAACTTATCGGAGACTGGTCGCAGGCCGATCGCCGACTAATCGCCGACTGATCCGCGATCGATCCTCGACCTATCTGCGATCAGTCGGCAACTGTTCGGCGATGAGTCGGCGATCGATCGGAGATTGATCACTGATAAGTCGGCGATTGATCTGCGATTGGTCTGCAACTGGTCGCCGACAAGCTGTAAAAAGGTGTTAAAACCACCGAACGATTACAAAATTATAGCGCCAACTACAATAAAAAAATGTTAACATCCTAGCATCATTTCGACGACAGCTTTCAAAGAGGCAACATGGTTCGGAGAGGCGGGCAAAAGAAAACGGCGGCGCAGCCGAAAAAAAAAACGGAAAGCAAGGTTCGGTCACCAATTTCGGATGACGAGGACTTGCAGCAGCCCAGAGAAGACTCAGCAGTCGAAAATTTAGTTTATTTTTGTCTGTGTCAAAAAAAAAAAAAAAACGTAAAAAAGTCTCCGATAAGTCGCCGATCGGTTTTATCCAGTCTCGGAAGAGTCGCCCATTGATCGCCAACTAGTCCCCGATCATGTTTCACTTGTTGCAAGTCAGTCGCCGATCATGCGGCGATTCTTCGGCGACAAGTCGCTAATCAATCGCCGACTTTGGGCAACATTAATCGCCGATTGTTCGGCGACCGGTCGCAGACTAGTCGGCGATCACATTTACGGAGCAAATTTAGTTGCAACAGTTGCAAAGGTCGCGGGCCAGTTGCAACGAAATCAGTTGCAGAGAGGTCGCATCGCAGTCGCAAGGTCTGTGGGACCGGGGCTTTATTACAATATACGCATGGGAAGTATTGTCAGTATAGTACTACACAAACTAATGTGTGTTTAGCATAGACTCAAGCGTTTTGCGAAAGGTAATACTTGTCGCCTCATAGGTCGGTGTTCGTAATCTTCTCGTGAACTTTTGGCATCTCGTGAATGGCGAGTCATTTTCAACCTCTTTGTATGTAATAACAATATTGACCTCTTCGGAAAACGCCGAAAATAAATATATGCATTCGGTCGGTTGTTAAATTATGGTAATAGAGGTCACCGGTCTCATGTCCAGTTGCCTCAGCTATAATAATAAACAACAGTATATTTTGTGTAGGAGTAGGAACCCGAAATTAAGCTTTATATGAACTGGCTGGTGGAACATACACCCGCGGACTCCCTGTATGTGTCATTGAATGCGTCTTATCTCGAGGAACAACAATACCTATTTTATGCCAAGCAGTGAAACCAATGCATATTTAAAACAAAACAAAAGATGTTTCCATATTGTGAAACAAATGATATTTTCACAGTGTGACAAATAACAAGACAAGACAATGTTATTTTCACAGTAGCATCCTGGACTACTTTTTATGCCCCCGGAGGAGGGCATAAAGTTTTTGCACTGTCCGTTTGTAAGTCCGCATTTTTTTGTGTTGCAAACTACTTCTCCATTTCTTCACCGACTGAGCTGAAACTTTGCACATGCATTCCTTGTGAGGTGCAGGGGTGCCTAACGCAAATTTTACGTTGGTCCACTTATTCACGTCGGAGTTATGGCCCTTTATTTTCTAAAAATAAATGCTCTAAAAACCTTGTGATGCAAACTTCTTCCACATTTCTTTACTGATTGAGCTAAAACTTTGCACATGCAGTCCTTGTGAGCTGCAGGGTGCCTAACACAATTTTCACATTGGTCCTGTCGTTTACGTCGGAGTGACGGCCCTATATTTAATAAAATGCGCTACAAAACCTTGTGATGCAAACTACCTCCACATGTTATCACCGATTGAGTTGAAAGTTTGCACATGCATTCCTTGTTAAGTGCCTGGGTGCCTATCACAATTTTCACGTTGGCCCTCTCATTTACGTCGGAGTTATGGCCCTTTATTTTCTAAAAAATGCGCAAAAAGCCTTGTGATGCGAACTTCTTCCACATTTCTTCACCGATTGAGCTGAAACTTTGCATATGCATTCCTTGTGAAGTGCAGGGGTGCCTAACTAATTTCTTCACATTGGTCCTATCATTAACGTCCGAGTTACGGCCCTTTATTTTCTAAAAAAAGTGCGCTAAAAAACCTTCTGGTGCGAACTTCTTCCACATTTCTTCACCGATTGATTTCAAACTTTGCACATGCATTCCTTGTGAAGTTTCGGGGTGCCTAACAAAATGTTCACGTTGGTCCTAACATTTACGACGGAGTTATGGCCCTTTATTTTCTAAAAATGCGCTAAAAATCCTTGTTTTTAAAACTTTAACATTGGCCATAACTTTCGACTGATATGTGATAGGGCTTTCATATTTCACCTGTGCATTCCTTGTCACAAGACCTTTCTAGGGGTACTATAATTTTTTTACCTCGTGCCCTTGACCTTGACATTTGACCTACTTTTTAAAAACTTTAACATTGGCCATAACCTTCGACTGATAAGTGGTATGGCTTTCATATTTCACATGTGCATTCCTTGTCACAAGACCATTTTAATGGTACCATCAATTTTTACTTCATGACCTTGACCTTGATATTTGATCTACTTTTTAAAAACTTTAACATAGTCCATAACTTTCTGTTGGTAAGTGATAGGGCTTTCATATTTCACATGTGCATTCTTTTTTATAAGACCTTTCTAGTGGAACCATAATTTATGACCTCTTAACCTTGACCTTTTAACTACTTTTAAAACCGTTTACATTGGCCATAACTTTCGATTGGTAGGTGGTATGTTTCACATGTGCATTTCTTGTCACAAGACCTTTCTAGTAGCACCATAATTTTTGACCTCGTGACCTTGACCTGACGTTTGACCTACTTCTTAAAAACTTTAACATTGGCCATAACTGTCGATTGTTAAGTGATAGGGCTTTCATATTTCACATGTGTATTCTATGTCACATGACCTTTCCAACGCTCTCGTAGTTTCTGACCTTGTGACCTTGACCTCCTTTTTAAAGACTTGAACATTGGCCATTACCTTCGATTGCTTAGTGATACTGCTTTCATATTAATATGCTCTGTCCGGGGATATCAGTGTTTCACAAACTCATCTTGTTTCAATGTAAAATCAAAAGAAAATTAACTTTCTCGATAAAATTTCAGAAAATTTTCCATTTATTGCGTTGAGATCATCCAAATTTTCACTCGTGTTTCGCACTCATTAAAATTATGATGTTTTTGACACAGTCGATGGAGTATTTTGGTTTTCGTCTTAAAAAGTAAATCTCCTCGGACCTCTATGTATGGCAGGGTTCTGAATGGTTTCTGAGATAATAATAAAAATCAAATATGAGTTCCTTTAAGAGCAATGAAAACATTCATAAGAAAGAAGATGGGTCATACTACGTAGTTTCGGCTAATAAAGCCTCATCAGTGACCCTGTAATGATCCGGCAAATGAAGCCAGAGGAAACATACTGCAATTTTGCGAATTTCGAATAGGCAGTCGATTCAAAGACTGATATAAATCAAAATGGGGTCCAAATAATTAAAAACCTGTCTAGAATATGAGACTAAACCAATAATATATTTCTGATTTCTCAGAATATTCACGCTGATCTCAAAGGACCAAAATTAAAATATAAACTGCACTATGGTTGATGTACGGGGAGACGTTTTACGGCCGCCACACGGCACAACACCAGCTGCAGTGAAGGCAAATAAGCCTGGTAACCCACGGTCGGTGGACTGAACAATCTTGTTTGAGGTCCACCAGGTGAATTTACAAAGTGGAAAGTGTCTTATGATGAGAAACATAAAAGTAGGAACCTAAATCGTTTCCAAGACTTAAGTGACATATTTATTGATCGGCTAACTACTTCAGTGTATAAGTTTAATGTCTTTGAAATCGTTAGTCCCCTAAATCATATTGCATGTAGTTCCTTATGATTAGACAAACTAATTGACACTGACAAGGGGTCACCCGGTGATATGCCATCCCTCCAGCACATAAACGATTAAAGTAAGCGTTCCTTATTAGAAGTCACATAAACTCATAGGCAAACCCTAAGGGGTAAGATACATTCAAATAAATGTGTCTTTTCAAAACATCATGTTAACAACCCCGTAAAACGATCACCCCTCTAAACCCGGCTTTATATACAGAAAACTTTGGTTTACATGGGTAAACATTATTTTAATTATTTCTGTTCCAAGATATAGCTTGTATGCATTCGTTAAAGCCGCTTTAGGACAAATGTTGTGTGTACTCGTAAGAACCTCCTCAGTGAGGTGGGTCTAACGAGTACTCATTAACCAGTACTCACAACCTATGATATGAGTTCAAATTAAAAAAAAATATCCCAAATTTTCATCGGATAAGCAGTCATTTCGGGGATATGAAAGAATGTACTATGTCACATGGGTTTACATAATAATGGGACCAATAATATACAAAATAGTAGTAAAGGCAATGATCAGGAATCGATACAATTAACTCACAGCTACCATCAGAGACACCAAAGGGAAAGAAACACAAACATGAAACAACAAACCCTAATGGAAACATCAATAGCAGAAAGACAAAAGGACATTTACTTTCCCACAACTGGGTATTTCTCCAAGCCCCGATGGGCGGGGCTTAAATCGATTTTACGTGGCCACAATCCTCGCCATTACTTCCGTCGCGATTTAGACAATTAATTTGTTCAGTCCGCATGAAGGCCTCCTAACTCATCAGTGCAACATCTCCGTGAACACAAAAAAATCAAACAACCACAGAGATAAAACAACGGTGAGGACTCGACAACCTTATAAAGGCAATTCTAATCAGCAGCGACCGCAATCTATGTTCTTGGTAAAATGAAACGTGTGATGTCATTTTTCAACAAAATGTCATTTTGGAATCTATGAAAGAATTTAACATGCTGCATGGATCCTTATGGCAAACTCACGGCTTAATGGTTACTTCACTGGTGTATAAATATACACAAACTTAAGGTATTTATTATAATAACAAAATGTATACGTTAAGAAAAATGTTTATTATAAAAAGCCATATAATAAGAAACTCATTTAAAACTGAATATATACACCTGAAATTGTTTGTCTATATGTGTTTGGCTATAATGACATACTGGTGAGATAAGAGATCAATGTATTATAAAACCCAACTTAACTTCAATGTGATTTGCTTGTAAAACCTATTTAGAAGGTTCCAGTACGTCTTGCTTTTCGTTTTCTACACCACATGCCCTCTAGTAAGCGACCGATTTTGGGACTGTTCAAAAGTGGTTTTGCTGACCACTTTTTAACAGTTCCAAAAGTGGTCTTAATTTGAGTAAATTGCCATGTCTGATTCGATCTCGCTATTGAGTGCGTAAATTTACCTGGTACATAGCCCCAGATAAGTAAATATCTTCAACGATTTGTAACCAGAAACTAATGGTAGTTTGGAACAAGATTCATTTATCCTGTATTTGATACAAGTATGTTGCAGATATGTGAATCATAGTCCTAATCGATGCTCTTATACATTCAAAAGAGACCAATCATACGAAAATTTATCGCAGGCAATAACAGAATCGACTTCTTAAATTATTTGCGTCCGTCCCAAGGTGCAACACCAATATTATTTCGTTTACAACTGAGCCTGTTCTTAGAAGGTATTGGAACAATAAGCAAACAGGATGTATAAGGTGTTCTTCCTCAAAATTGGGACAATAAGCAAACAGGATGTATAAGATGTTTTTCCTCAAAATTGTATTTAAACATATGTACATGTTTAAACAGGCACGAACAAAGATTCAATGAATGTTCTTATATGCACACATGAGTAGTTCTAACACTCTCTCGCTCTCTCTAACATGATGTGCAAGTACTTATATATGCATATGCCTAGTTCACACAAACACACACACACACACACACACATACACATACACACACCCAACGTTGAAAATCTACATAAAAATTATGTCCTTTTCCTAAACCAGCCCTAACAATTTCTCCAATACTAAAGCACGTCCTATCGAAAAATATATCCTTAACACATGAAATGGGGAAGATTAGACTTCCTTAATATTTATGTTTATATTTTTTTTTCCAAAAAATAGAGTGTGTGTACTTGTGAGGACCATCCCATTGATGCGATTAAGCGCATATCTGCAAACATTGTCTCAGTTCAAAATTAAGGATAGGATGAATTTTCAAAGTGCCTATTTCATGGACTTGTTACACAAGTAACGTAATAAGAGATAAATTCAATGTGTGATCTCTGAGTCAAATAATACATCACGAAAGCTGTTGGAAAAGTAATGAGACTGATTTCATATGTATGAAGCTAATGTTCTGGCTGTTACAATCGCTGTCTGTGAGTAGCGCAATATGTTATCAATTTGATTGTTTTCAAGTTGTGGTAACTTATTCATGAAGTAACCGTCCTGTGACGTTCGGTTGGGGGGATCATTATCTTGCTTACAGCACGCACAAAGGACATATCTTTTTTTTTCTTTTACTGCATACTTTCCATCTACAAATAACACGCTTTCCAAGAGGCAAATAATTTGGCATCATATAATAGAATAGAAAAGTGAAAGCAATGAGCAAGAATCGATACAATGACCTCACACT
Organism: Lucinisca nassula; assembly: GCA_963580285.1. Lineage (NCBI taxonomy): Eukaryota > Metazoa > Mollusca > Bivalvia > Lucinida > Lucinidae > Lucinisca > Lucinisca nassula. Next base: position 71,184,025 of record OY757015.1, read on the forward strand.
TCGCATCAATCAGAGACACCAAAAGGATTGAAACACGAACATATAGTTACTAAACCGTATGAAAACATCAATAGCGGCTTAAAGCCTCGCCCTTGGTTCTGTCATGGTTTAAAGAAATAATTGGTTCAGTCCAGACCTTTTTAAATCATTTAGACATGTACCGCCAAAAAGCCTTACAGATTCATAACTAAAGTTCTTCTCAAGTTTTAGATGGTCTGAAGATGCTGTAAGTTTCCCTATTTCTAATCACTTATTTTTTTTTAAAGTAATGTAAACATATTCTAAAATTACTTCCTTCGGATATCCAAATCAAATAAAACGGAAAAAGAGACATTTCGAAGAAGCGGAAAGCAGATAGATGCTGATCGTTGGGCTAAATTTTTGTCAAATAATAGCTAACCTAGCCAAAATTATGCTAGCTGAGATTCAGACTAATTCAGATTTTTCGACAACACCTTCTTAAAGTGAATCTAACGACACTCATTTAATAAGAAACTAAAACAGTTTATTTTTATGCTGCAGATATCGTACCCGCGTCCTCCTGATCACCAGTCAGACCCGCATCCGAATGAGCTACCGAGACCGGCTTAACAATGAACATACATTTTAAGAAACAAATTTATCATATGACGTCGCGTCTGAGAGTGTAATAACGCCATGTAATATTTTCGATAATCCACTAGTGGATTAAATATGCAAATTAGCTAGATACGTTCCGTAACGTTACATGTACGACGTCCTTAACGACGTCGCGTTTACTAATGGCGGAATATTGACATTTTTTGTAAACAATCATGAATAAAATGCGCTTTAAATGTCATATGATAAATAGAATCTTGCATTCGTGCTCATGTATTATTGAATTTATTAAACTCGTTGAGGAAAAGGGATAAAATGCTCGGCATAGCCTCGCATTTTATCCCTTTTCCTCAACTCGTTTAATAAATTCAATAATACATGAACACTTATGTAAGATCTTCTATATATACTACAACCAACTTCTAACCGACCATTTTTATATTTTGATTATTTTTGTCCACCTGATAGCTCATATGACATACACAAAAATGCCCAATCTTCCGTACGTTTGTTTAAATAGAGGATCTTACATGAGTGCTCATGTATTATTGAATTTATTAAACGAGTTGAGGAAAAGAGATAAAATGCGAGGCTTTGCCGAACATTTTATCCTTTTTCTTCAACGAGTTTAATAAATTCAATAATACATGAGCCCGAATGCAAGATTCTATTTATCATATGACATTTAAAACGCATTTTATTCACGAGTGTTTGCAAGAAATGTCAATATTCCGCCGTTAGTAAACGCGACGTCGTTAAAGACGTCGTACATGTAACGTTACGGGACGTATCTAGCTAATTTGCATATTTAATCCACTAGTGGATTATCGAAAATATTACATGGCGTTATTACACTTTCAGACGTGACGTCATATGATAAACACAAAAATGCCCAATCTTCCATAAGTTTGTTTAAATAACATTATCAAGGTACAAAATTACCATCACAGTATAAACTGACTATGCTGCAGCATTTTAAGTTTTGGATATTGTTGCCAAATCACCTGGGAAAGAAATGGTTGTAATTGGGTATACAAATGACCAAAATGATAATAAATGACTTGTATATGAAATTACTGAAAACGTTCGAGGTGCACATGCCTGCCATTTTGCACGTGCTACCCGGTCGCTAACGGAAGGTCGGTATCATCTCACAAACACGTGCATTTATCAAGTATTTTGAAACACGAAAGTTTGAAAGTTCTGCTGCTGACCATGTCAAAATGAACACTGAAGAACGTTGGACGGTCATAGGTCTTCTATAGAGTGACTCAGGTTCCAGAGAAGTAAGTTATGTGTACAATTTTCTTCTTAATTATGTTTCATTCTTGCAAAGTTCAAGTTATTTAACTTTACAATTAAAAATTACTGCAAAACGCAAATACACTACCACGGCCCAGTGTCGGTATATACCTAGACATCACTTGATAGACAAGACTACGCCCTGCCACAAATACCGCTGGAAATGGAATGTGTTCTATCAAAGGTGTTATATTTTGGAAGCAATAAATACACCACTTGAGTGTACAGTTTTCTGGGCCAGACTAGCTAGTTTCGGCCAATCATGCTTCATCAGTGACCCTCTAATATTTTCAAGGTCGTTGTCACTGACGTCGCTTGGTCTCTGCGTTGTGCTATGTGACGTAATGATGTAATGAAATTAATATTTACACTTTCTTTTTTTTATTCTTCACTTAATCTTTGTGCATACCAAGTCAAGATAAAATACGAATGTTACAATGAGTGGTTGGTTAGACTTTCACTCTAGTATATAATAATCGAAGTGCGTTTAAAATTAATATCAGCATTTAATCAAGCACACATCAGACCAAAGTGAGAGAAACACATTAAATATAGATTGAGCGCAAAAAAAAATTCTGAATCAAGTTCTGAGTAAAATATATATCTATGCAACTGCCGGAATTGTTTTATAGTCTCTGTTATTTCTAAATCTGTACAAACAATTTTACATAGAAGAAAGCGGATTTTATTTTACAAATGCATGAACAATATTCTTACTTTTGTTGGTACTCGTTAGAACCGCCTAATTTTGGCGGCCCTTGCGAGCACTCATAATCCATTAGAGAAGCAGAACCCCAAAAACTGTTTAATACAAGATTTCGTAAGAAACAAATAACGACAGGCTTTTGATATATGAAAGAATACTCTAGTTTACATCTTGGTATTATCCTTATTTAATCATTGTAGCAAAGATGCCTATTTTGAAGTGTCATCTATTGCACGACGTATAAGATTCATAGCAATGTTTTGGAATGTGATAGTTCATCTGGTATATATCTGATATTCCTCACCTGAAAGAAAAAAGAAACATTTTTTATGTATAAAATGCCTTTATGACACTGTCGTATGATCGTATGATCAATCTCATTAATTTTTGTCCCATTTGCAAGCAACTAATATAAAGATCAGGTTGAGCTGATGCTGCTTTTGCTGTTTGTATAACGATAATTGTGTGCCATTTTTATGCCCCCTGAGAGAGATTCTCGGGGGCATATAATTTTTGCCCTGTCTGTCTGTTTGTCTGTCCAACACAAAAACTTTAACCGGCGCCACGGGCGGCATTGGTCGCTTACAGTGACAGCTCTTGTTTATGTTATTGTTTTCTTATTTTTACTACAAATATAGGTTTAGTGTAATCTTTAGAACAGACTCACTGATACGTTTTCCAATGAGTACCCACAACCTACATGTACGAGATTATGTCTTGGAGCATAAGCACATAATGTATATGTCTGTGAGCCCCAGTTTTCTTTTTATGAAGTTGGGTTTAGAAGGGTATTCATTTCACTGCTTTGTTCACATGATGGCATCACGAAAACACGCATAAATAGATTTGACCCCATTGAACCCAACTTTTATTTAGTAAAACGTGGGTTTACAGGGGTAAACCTTATGTTTTTTATGCCTGCTCTAATCTTATTTCTGCTCTTTATTGTTTTATTTGTTTGATTTGAGGTTTAACGTCCCCGTCAACACTGTGAAGGTCATTTTGGAGACGTTGCTTCCATTTTTGTGGGACTTTTACCCCAAATTGATATGACATCTTAATCCCTGGCACCCAATGAAACAAATAGGATTTATAAGAATGGACGGTCCAACACTTGCGCCGCTTTGCCTGGACAGGCTTAGATCCTCTAAGCGGTTGTGCTAAAAACTAGCTTTTAGGTACCCGTAAAAACTGAAGGCGGTTCGAACGTGTGTACCAACAATATTTTTTTTTTCGCGGGGGAGGGGTGCGGGGGCAAAAATAAGGACAATATCAAACTTTTTCATCATAAAATCTTTCGGCGAAACAAATTGCTGTGTATTTGTTTAGGCTTGTTTTTGTAATGAGCTAGTACAACATTTGTTTTTCTTGACTTGTATCTAAACTGTTAAGGCACTTGCAAGACCGTGTAGCTGATGATTCGGTGTGTGTCTCACCTGGTGAAAAACAAAACATATTTTCTAGTGAATGGCTTATATGTAAATACAATGAAGCGACACTAAATCCCACATCAGTGGCTCGTTTACCATGGCAAAGTTGAACGCGTTATTCACGAAATCCAGCGCAGAGTGAGTGAGTGTTTCAGTTTTACGTCCCACCAACAGCTAAGGTCATACGCAGACGGGACCTCGGTTTAAAGACTCATCCGAAAGTCTGGAGAAGCCCGGGATCGATCCGGCGACCCCTGGTTTACAAGGCGAGTAGCGTAACCGAATCCAGCGCAGAATATATAAAACAATGACCTTCGGGAGTTCCAACCTCGGCGAGACTATTCCATTTATTACGGAAGGCAATTTTGGGTACCGTTTGCCGAGGAATTTTAAAAGTATGGAGTTTATACGATTTACAGAATGTTACGACTAGATGTCTATCCGGTAACACGAAGAAAAGAAAAGGACAAAATTGTTACTATCATGTATCGACCAAGGCAAAATGACAGCTTAAAGGCACATTTTTCTTGTAACAGTAGGACATACCGCTTGTTCATAATAGTTTTATTGCCTTCCCCCACGCCGTGTGTGATATACTGTCTATAGCAGATCAAAGGTGGCCCTTAATAGGGTGATTAGTAGCTCTTGTTGAATCCCCTGACTGAGGCCCTTAATGGGAAAATCAATAATGTACACACTAGTCAGCAGTTAGCAAACTATTGATTTTCCCAAGGTGGCCCCTTACCTGTTCAAGGCAGGGGATCTCAGCACTGAGGGCTACATAATATTATGTAATGAAATGATAGTCCTCAATAATCAAGAATAATTGCCTTTAAGGCGACTTACATATACCTAAAACAATTGAAAGTGCAGATACGTCTCACTGCGCTTTGAAAGATTGGATTCATTAAGTATCACTGCAAGAAAACGCATCCGTTTTACCGTGCATTCTTTCATATCAATACAACCATTAACGTTTTGATGTAGAATTGTGATATTTTCCTTATTTATATTAAAAAATAAAAGGCTGTGGGTGATCGTGAGAACCGCCTCGTTGAGGCAATTCTTACGAGTACCCTTAACCTATGTGTTGGAGTGGAAATAAGGAAAATATAGAATATCCCTGGAAACCCTGGTTTTCTTTATATACAGCGGGTTTCATTTCACGGACGTGTAAACGTGACAAAGCAAAGTATTCCTATGAACCAAAAATGAAACAACGGCAAACAACAAAAGAAAACCGTGGCGCCTGATCAGGGTCATCACGGTTTTCTTACAGAATAGAAATGAATGCCCAATTTCACACCCGATTAAGTGAACCTGGACTTTGTCAAAGATTTTGGGTGTAGAATTCTATTGGGAAATAAAGGGCTACATTAAGCCCGAGCCTTTAGCCTAATTTGCGTGTGTTTTCCCTTTAGTGGTTGCGATTATGACATGAATATGAGCAGTAAATCTGTTGCGGTAATATTAACTTCAGGTGGATCAATAAATATCTTTTAAGATACTTACTTTATTATTCCAGTTTGAATTTGATCCAAGAACAGCCCATTTCTTTTTCGTTGTGCATAAGGCTCAGCGAGATGTTAAAGACGCCAGTAATCGGAATGCTTGGAATGGTCTTAGAACTGTATTTGTCAATTTTATATGTGCCCTGAAAAACATAAAACTCATTCTAACACTTTCCCAATATATGCAATGGAAAGGAACTGTGACGTATTCTGCAACAAATACTGGACAGAAGAGCGTGACTAGTGGGCCCCTGGGAGAGCCATTATAGGCCCCGGGCTATAATATGATTAATCTTGGTAGTGGTCTAAAAGGTGAAGCTTCAGACCAAATATCAAAGAACGGAGACTTCTGGTTTCAGACAAGATTTTTAAAGGTTTTCCTTATATAAGTCTATATAAACCTTGGGGTCCCCAAGGCGGGCCATTTTTGCCCCCAGGGCTATAATTTCAGAGTAGAAGATTTTTTTTCATTTCCCTATATAAGTCAATCTAAAAACGAAGGACCCTGGGGTGGGGGCATTTTTGACCCAAGGGCTATGGTTTGAACAATCTTGGTAGAAGTCCACTAGATGAAGCTACACACCAAATTTCAAAGAACTGGGACATCTGGTTTTGGAGAAGAAGCTTTTTAAAGATTTTCCCTGTATAAGCCAATGTAAAACCAAAGGGCCTGCAGGTGGGGGCATTTTTCGCCCTAGGCATATAATGTGAACAATCTTGATAGAGGTCCACTAGATGAAGCTTCACACCAAATATCAAAGAACTGGGCCTTGCGGTTTCAGAGAAGAAGATTTTTAACGATTATCCCTGTATAAGTCTATGTAAAACCAAAGGACCCTGGGGCGGGGGCATTTTTGGCCCCAGGGCTAGAATTTGAACAATCTTGATAGAGGTCCACTAGATGAAGCTTCAAAGCAAATATCAAAGACCTGGGCCTTGTGGTTTCAGAGAAGAAGGTTTTTAAAGGTTTTCCCTATGTAAGCCTATGTAAAACCAAAGGCCCTCGGGGCAGGGACATTTTTGGCCCCAGGGCGATAATTTGAACAATCTTGATAGAGGTCCATTAGATGAAGCTTCACACCAAATATCAAAGACTTGGGCCTTGCAGTTTCAGAGAAGAAGATTTTTAAAGATTTTCCCTATATAGGCCTATATAAAACCAAAGGCCCCCGGGGCGGGGGGCATTTTTGGCCCCAGGGTTATAAGTTGAACAATCTTGGTAGAGGTCCACTAGATGACGCTTCAAACCAAATATCAATGACCTGGGCCTTGTGGTTTCAGAGAAGAAGATTTTTAAAGGTTTTCCCTTTATAAGCCTATGTAAAACCAAAGGCCCCCGGGTCGGGGGCATTTTTGGCCCCAGGGCTAGAATTTGAACAATCTTGATAGAGGTCCACTAGATGAAGCTTCAAACCAAATATCAAAGACCTGGGTCTTGTGGTTTCAGAGAAGAAGATTTTTAAAGGTTTTCCCTATATAAGCCTATGTAAAACCATAGGCCCTCCGGGCAGGGGCATTTTGGCCCCAGGGCGATAATTTGAACAATCTTGATAGAGGTCCACTAGATGAAGCTTCACACCAAATATCAAAGACTTGGGCCTTGCAGTTTCAAAGAAGAAGATTTTTAAAGGTTTTCCCTATATAGGCCTATATAAAACCAAAGGCCCCCGGGGCGGAGGCATTTTTGGCCCCAGGGCTATAATTTGAACAATCTTGGTAGAGGTCCACTAGATGACGCTTCAAACCTAATATCAAAGACCTGGGCCTTTCGGTTTCAGAGAAGAAGATTTTTAAAGGGTTTCCCTTTATATGCCTATGTAAAACCAAAGGCCCCCGGGGTGGGGGCATTTTTGGCCCCAGGGCTATAATTTGAACAATCTTGATAGAGGTCCACTAGATGAAGCTTCATACCAAATATCAAAGAACTGGGCCTTGCGGTTTCAGAGAAGAAGATTTTTAACGATTATCCCTGTATAAGTCTATGTAAAACCAATGGACCCTGGGGCGGGGGCATTTTTGGCCCCAGGGCTAGAATTTGAACAATCTTGGTAGAGGTCCACTAGATGAAGCTTCAAACCAAATATCAAAGACCTGGGCCTAGTGGTTTTAGAGAAGAAGATTTTTAAAGGTTTTCCCTATATAAGCCTATGTAAAACCAAAGGCCCTCGGGGCAGGGGCATTTTGGCCCCAGGGCGATAATTTGAACAATCTTGATAGAGGTCCACTAGATGAAGCTTCACATCAAATATCAAAGACTTGGGCCTTGCAGTTTCAGAGAAGAAGATTTTTAAAGATTTTCCCTAAATAGGCCTATATAAAACCAAAGGCCCCCGGGGCGGGGGCATTTTTGGTCCCACGGCTTTAATTTGAACAATCTTAGTAGAGGTCCACTAGATGACGCTTCATACCAAATATCAAAGACCTGGGCCTTGTGGTTTCAGAGAAGAAGATTTTTAAAGGTTTTCCCTTTATAAGCCTATGTAAAACCAAAGGCCCCCGGAGCGGGGGCATTTTTGGCCCCATGGCTATAATTTGAACAATCTTGGTAGAGGTCCACTAGATGAAGCTTCATACCAATTATCAATGACCTGGGCCATGCGGTTTAAGAGAAAAAGATTTTTAAATGTTTCAGTAAAAAAAATCTATTTTTAGCTCCTGTGACCTAGATGTGCAACAGACCGGAACCATTTGAACAACTTTGAAAGGGGACCACCTAAGGATCATTCCTGTGAAGTTTGGTCAAAATCCAATCAGTGGTTTAGGAGGAGATGTTGTTTGAAGAAAAAGTTTACGGACGCACAGACGGACGCACGACGGACGACGGACAAAAAGTGATCCCAAAAGCTCACCTTGTCACTACGTGACAGGTGAGCTAAAAAAAATCAGCTTAAGACTGTGTCATATGCAAAGCAATTGATTGACTGGTTGATTGCTTGATTGATTGATTGTTTTAATGAATGAATGAATGAATGACCTTCCCTTGTGGGTCATTTTGTGTCGTTTCCCAGAAGAGAGAGAAAAGGGAGAGAAGAGATAGTAGAGGAGATGAAGGTGGGGAACAGAGGAGGAAGACATAAATGGAAGTGTAGAATCAAAAGAAAAAACAGCATCCCCCGACCCTTACCAGTTGCAAGGACACTTGGCCATGTCCAACTGTAAGCCAGTATCAGTCGCACATCCAAGTGACGCAGTATACACGTCAATTCATCCCAATTTGCAAGGTAATAAATAACAGTTTGTCGGTCAGTTTGGGATCTGATTGTATCAGTTCCTGGCCGTGTCCCTTTTTTAAATTACTTATACAAAGCATTCGCATGGCGCGTTAGTGGTTTTATCTTCTTTACAGTTGACGTCCAAGCTGCTATTAATTAAAAAACAAATCACTGTTAGATCTTTTTCTTAAATTTATGAAGGACATCGTGAACAAGAAGGCAGAAAAAAGTCAATTGTGTTCGCCGTGATTTAATTAATTATAAAGTTTACAAAGTCTAAAGCTGTTACAGTTCCTGAGAATAATTAGATAGTGTCTAGATTTAGAAAAAAATCATATACATATGAACATGTAGGTCGAGATATTTTGATTATATAAGGCAATAATCACAAGATAGCACAAAAAGTTTGATGCATTTACTCGTAGTCTTTATAGTTCTTAAGCACAGCTTTGAGGCAATATTTGTTATTTGCTTTTATTTTATATATAGTAGTGAAATCAATGCATATCTGAAACATTAAAAGTGATTTTCACACTGTGTAAATATAAATGATATTTTCAGTATGAAAAATCTCATGACCGTCTTATTTTCACAGTAGCAACCCGGACTACTTTTCTCGCAAAAATTCATATATGTAATCATAAATAATTCTGTAAAATCCCTTGAAAAGCCTTGTTTGTACTGTAAAAATGCTGTATTCAAAATGGCGATCTGTTTTTGATTTGAAACTGACAGTTGATGTTATAGCCAAGTCAAAAATTGTGACGTCAGATCCGATTGATCAATTACAGTAAGTGTCATAAAATATTATAAATAAAAAAAAAAACTTTTTTCGATACATATCAAAAATATATCATCTCGTGGGTTGAAAACAAAAGAATTTTCACTCGTGCTTCGCAGTTGTACAAATTCTGCTATTTTCAACACACTCGATTAAATATTTTCGATATTCATCTCTAAATAGTAAATATCCTCTATATATTAGTGTAAAGAAGTATGAAAGAATAGATAAACAATGAAGCTAAGACAGCTGTTTGTCCATTACCCGGTATAGATTATCTTGCACACCAGACAAGGAAATGCGTGATTTTACCCTGGGATAGAAATTTATGTTCTGACCCTAGCGTTCCGACCCAAAATCGAATATAATCGCGTGTTTGATAAATGCACTGGTTGAATACGACCTCATATGCGCCGTCGTTAAGGATGACGTCACAGCACGTTACGAGACACCACTAAACATTCCTGCAGTGTCAACACAATATGGCGGACGTTGGTAACCGAAGTGACTGCAGCATTCAAATACGCGCTAAGAAATGGACGGTATGCAAGTAAAAGTATCCAATATGGGTGTGAGGGGTGGATAAAAAATCCGTCCCTCAGGATCACTATCCGGCATCACTCGGAATGCCTAGTGATGCCCGACACTATCCCTCAGGACGGATTTTCCATCCACCACTCACACCCATATAAGATTCTTATATTGTCCATTACACGGTATAGATTATCAACATTGGATTGTTCTTAAAGTTTGGTTTCTGGCTCATTCAGTTCCTTAGAAATCTTGCACGTAAAATCTAACACTGGATAAGACAGGGAAAAATAATCAAGTATATATGAACCTAAAAGTCCATTTCTCTTCCAAGATACGTACACCACTACAAAGTGCACCATGATTTCGACATTTAGCTATAGTAGTTCCTGAGAAATCGTTGTTGAACCTTTAGGATTTGCCTTTTTCGACAGATTAAAACTCAACTAGAGCAAGTCGATGGGGTGCACCATCGCAAATACCCACTTTTTTCTAAATTTGGCCTTTGACAAAACCACAGTACCCCACATACCTTCATGCACTTCTCCTGACCCTAAGCAGTATGTGCACCGAGTTTGGTCATCATATGCCAAGAAATATAAAAGTGTTTGCATTCGCAGGCATTTTCTTGAAAGTATTACCTTTGACCTCACTGTTACGAGATGGAATAGGAAACCTCTCTGGTGCTTATGCACATCTAAATTATTTTAGTAGATATATGGTAGGGCGGTGCGAGTGAAATATTTTAGGTGAAATATGGTACGCAAACTGTGCGGCTCCATGAACAAGTCATGCACATATCATACGATGTATGCATGAGTGGTTTATAGAGAGCTGTTTTTACAATACAGGGGGGCCGCTATAAGGCTGAGTCCTATAGAATTTGCCTAAATATCGCCAACCGCCAAATTGTGCCATATATGATTTTCATTCCCGTCACGTGTTGTGAGGGTGTTCGTTTTAACAGGAGTCATGGCATTGATTTATAGGGTTGTTTCATCAATTTTTCCTATGGGAAATATACTATTTGAACGCAAATCCATTATCTACTCGATTTTTGCTATCTGGCTTTGTTTGTGGCCGGTATCTCCACTTCGCCACGAACAAAGCAAGGTAATATGAGTAGGCATGATTTTCTGGTAGTATTCATAGATATATAAACCCTGAAAAAAGCGAACACTTTAGCAGCAGGTCAAGTTGTAAGAGTGAACACAACATTGTGACGGGGAAATAGAAAGTATATTGAAAGGCACAACAATGTGTGACCTGCTGCTCCCTGCTTCATAGCAGCAGGTACTGGTACGACGCTAGGCGTTAGGGTCCAGCAAGGGCGGGCAGACCGCCGTAATCAGCGCCTACCAGGGTAGAAGCAGAATCTAATCATTGTTCGTTGTAAACAAATGTGAGACCATGGAAGAGGTCAACTTACCTGCAGGTCATTTGGACGATCGCTAAACCTCTGAACGGCAAACGTGATCGCTAAACCTATAATTATCAACTATGTTGATAGACTAGTTCTACTAGTTCGCGAGAGGAAGTTTCACGCGAGTGGGGGATTCACCCTAAGTTATAAACTGGCCAGTCGCGTCTTGTGTTGTTTCTTTTTTTGTTTTTGTTGTTGTTTTGGTTGTTTGCTTCTGTAGGTATTCACGTCACCCGTTCCGAGCACAGAACATTGTTTTGCCTTCGGAGCGGACGTCGTGAGTTGGCTACAGAAGCAACAAATTGTGATGTTTTATGTTAGTAAGTGTTGTATGTAGATACTGTAAATAATTCATGTCATTCATCTAATATCTTTCTTGTGCCTTACCCCACAGCTGCCCGTACACCTGTCAGAGATCACGCTCGGTTGTCTTGTCAGCATGGGGGTTTGCGGGACGCCGTAAACCCACATGTAACATTTGGTGTCAGAAGTGGGATTTGATCTCTGGCTGGTGTTCCTGGCTGTGGAACAGCACATTGATACTCTGAATCATCAATTTAAAAAAAAAAAAAATGCATTGACAGCCACATTTAGAAATTAACTTTAATCTTCCTTCCTGCGTTGATGAAGTGCGAAACCCATGTATTCAACTGAATGGATACTGACAAGTCGATAATTTCTGAGCAGGAAGGCAAGGCAAACCCCACTTTTTCTTGGTAACGAAAAATTTAAGTAGACCCCACTTAATTGTGTTACCTGACATTCTGCTAAGTTAAATTGGAGCTACTAATTGATCTTACCCACACATGGTTCTGACGTAGTGACGTTAACAATTTATTGACGTTGACATAACGGTAGCGTTATTTTTTACGCTGTGGCTTGAGGTTAGGTATGACGTAATAGAAACATTAATGGTGACTTGTTATGATCGGAGTTTTGTAATGTGATAAAACTTCGGATTGTAGCATTTTACTGTAAACGTCGTCAGTTTATGACGTCATATTAGACTACCAGTACGCAACGTCATACTGTGCTGAAAGCATTTGACATTTCAAATCGCGTGTGCTTTAATAACTAACGTTTTAGTTAGATTAACGCGTATAACACATATCTTAACGTTTTAGTTAAGCCCATTCAATCATCACTGATCATAACTGATCAGTTTATAGTGGTTTTGATAGTAACGTGAGATTTACGTTATCAATAATGGAGCGTTTAATGCAAATGGGAAAGGACTTAGGTTATGAGGGGAAGGAGTTACAAGGTTTTGTTAAAGAGCAGCAAGATATTGAGCGGGCAGAAAGGCAAGAGCAAAGGAATTTAGAAAGGTTAAGGTCTGAAGAAAAGGAAAAGGAAAGGGCAGAAAAAGAAAAGGAAAGGGTACATGAACTAGCTAAGTTAGAAGTAGAAGAAAAGGAAAAGGAAAGGGCACATGAACTTGAAATGGCACGCATTAAGACTGAAAGGGAGGCAAAAGAGATTAGTGAGGCCCATTTAGAACAAATAAAACATGGGTTTGAGCTACAGCACCAAGAATTAAGGAATCAGTTAGAAATGCAGAGAGCGAAGCTCGAGCTAGAATTTGAAAGGCAAAAAGCTGAGAAGGTGGCTCATGCCCGGGATCCTAAGTTACCTTATTTTGAAGAGGGTAAAGATAAAATGGATAGTTATTTATCTAGGTTTGAGAAATATGCTACCGCTAATAAATGGGATAAGAGTGTTTGGGCCGCGTATTTAAGTGCATTGCTCAAAGGGCGCGCACTTGATGTATATGACCGGTTGTCAAATGAGGATGCGGCGGATTATGAAAAGTTAAAGGACGCTTTATTAAAGAATTTTGACATGACAGAGCGCGGATTTAGGAAGCAGTTTCGTTATAGTAGGCCCGAGAAATCAGAAACGTTCATACAGTTCAGTAGTAGACTGAGAAGTTATTTAGAAAAATGGCTTAATATGGCAAAGATAGAAAAATCTTTTCCGGCTGTCTGTGATTTCATGGCAAGGGATCAGTTCCTGGAGTCATGTAATAGAGAACTGTATGTACATCTGAAGCCAAAACAGTTTGGTAATTTAGATGAAATGGCTAGGGAGGCAGATTTGTTTGCAGAAGCGCGCGGGGGCGTATATAGTTGCATTAATAAGGGGCAACGCGATAATAGAGGCGCAGCGCAGGGTAAACAGGACAAAGTTGACTCGAACAAACCGAGTGGTAGACCGGATATCAAGTGTAGGATATGCGGTAAGGGGCATTTAACAATTAAATGTTTTAAGAACCCCGACAGGAAACAATTGTATAGCGCAGAGGTAGGAGCAACTGGAGTTGGGGATAGCGGTGTTAAGGAAAATTTTAACACGCGCGTAGAGACTCAAGGTTCTCAGGTTAAGAATGAGAATACGCAGAATGTAGGTCGTGGTTATACACGTGGTCGTGGTAATTTTAGAGGGTCTTTTCGCGGACGCGGTAAAAATAATAGCACACCACGTGGCGCAGCACACCAAGTTAGTTTTTGTCAGACGGAAGTAACTAGGAAAGGTGATGAGATTGGAAGTATTTTTGAAAATAAGGTTGGTGATCCTTTGATTTCGGATAGGGAGGAGTGTAGTAAGGAAACTAGGGAAGGTGTCTGTTACTTCTTAAAGGCAAGGTTACCGACGGCACAAGGATTGGTTAATAATAAAAAGGTGGTTGTATTAAGAGATACTGGGTGTACAGGCTGTGTCGTTCGGAGAAGTTTGGTTTCGGATAGTCAGTTAATAGGAAAGGAATCAAATGTTACGTTGATTGATGAATCCACACAAAGGTATCCTTTGGCAATGATTGACATTGATTGTCCTTTTTTCACTGAGAAAACTGAAGCTTTGTGTGTGGATGATACGTTGTACGATTTGGTTATCGGTAACATTGATGGATCAAAACTTCCTGATATGTCTCATTTCTCAGCTGCGGCTGTAACTAGGTCTCAAACTAGGCAGGATGAGAAGCCTTACAGAAAACTTAAGGTTCCCGATCAGATCATTAACGATGACAAGGAGGCTTTCAAGCAAGCTCAGGTTGATGATCCAACTTTGGAAAACATCAGGAAAAGGGTTGTATCTGGGAACAAGACTGTGAGTCGTGGTTTAAACTGAGGTGAAACTAGGTTTATTGAGAAAAAAGGTTTGGCATATAGGGAGTTCACCAAGGGTAACAAAGTCTCTTTCCAACTTGTGGTCCCTCAAAGTTTCCGAGGAAAGGTGTTGAAACTGGCTCATGAAACGCTTATGTCTGGACATATGGGTATTAGGAAGACATTGGATAGAGTTGTAACTGAGTTTTACTGGCCCGGTATTTGCGGTGATGTCGCTAGATTTTGTAAATCTTGTGATATTTGTCAGAGAACTATTCAGAAAGGTCGGGTCACTAAAGTACCTCTAGGAAAAATGCCACTGATTGATACGCCATTTAAGAGGGTGGCAGTGGACATAGTTGGTCCAATTGAGCCTCGATCTGATAGGAAATCTCGGTATATTTTAACCATGATAGATTACGCGACAAGGTATCCAGAGGCGATAGCTTTACCGAGTATTGAGACGGAACGTGTCGCGGAAGCGCTTATTGAAATGTTTAGTAGGGTTGGCATTCCTGATGAAATGTTGACTGATTGTGGATCACAGTTTACTGCTGAGGTAATGAAGGAAGTCAGCAGACTTCTTTCTCTTCAACAGTTAACGTGTAGTCCGAGACACCCAATTTGCAACGGACTGATAGAGCGTTTCCACGCTACGTTAAAGCAGATGTTACGTCGCATGTGTGCTGAACGTCCAAAAGATTGGGATAAATATCTTCCAGCCTTATTATTTGCGGTTAGGGAAGTCCCACAAGAGTCTTTGGGATACTCCCCTTTTGAGTTGTTATATGGACGTAATGTCAGAGGTCCAATGACAATATTAAGAGAATTATGGGCTGAAGAGGTACGCGATGAGCAAGTTCTTTCGACGTATCAATACGTTATTGAGCTTAGGGAACGGTTAGAGCAGACATGCAAATTAGCGCGTGATAATTTAAAGAAGGTTCAGATTAAGCAGAAAGCTTATTATGATAAAGGCGCGAGGTCGCGTAAATTTGACGTCGGCGATAAAGTGCTGTTGTTACTACCGACAGACAGTAATAAATTATTGCTTCAATGGAAAGGTCCTTATGAAGTAGTTGAGGTAGTAAACAGAATGGATTATAAGATTGACGTCAATGGAAATGTTAACACATATCACGCTAACATTCTGAAGCAATATGTTGAGCGTCAGACTGTGACGTCTCATTGTCTGATCTCTAAACCTATTATGTCGACAGACAGTCATGACAGAAATGACGTCGACGAGTCTTCATTTGAAGACAGCAGTTTTGAAACTGCAGAGCAACAGGAAAGTGACGGCGACGTTAGCGTCCCACATACACTAACGTCAGTAGAGAGTGAGGAAACAGAGGAGAGTGAGGAGACAGAAGGGCTGAGAGAACAGCGCCTTGCAGGACTGACATGTCAGACAGACCAAATTATATGTACCACATTTATGTCAGAACCCGTGAAATCAATCAAATCTGTTAAGCCAGAAAGGCCACCTCCAGTGAGATTAAAACGATATCCTTTTTCTAACAAACAGCAGAATGTCAGGGGAAAATTCTGGGGCAAACCACCTTGGCTTACTAGCTAAATTTTACTTAAGAAAATTTGGGGGCAGACTACCTTAGTAGGTAATTCTTCGCACGGTTGTTGTGTAAATAGCTGTCTTGTTTAGATAGGTTCATCCTATTCCATCTCTATACACAAAGAAAAAACATTTCTGATTGTTTTTTCTCCAAAAGGGGAAACCTTTGTTACGAGATGGAATAGGAAACCTCTCTGGTGCTTATGCACATCTAAATTATTTTAGTAGATATATGGTAGGGCGGTGCGAGTGAAATATTTTAGGTGAAATATGGTACGCAAACTGTGCGGCTCCATGAACAAGTCATGCACATATCATACGATGTATGCATGAGTGGTTTATAGAGAGCTGTTTTTACAATACAGGGGGGGGGGGGCCGCTATAAGGCTGAGTCCTATAGAATTTGCCTAAATATCGCCAACCGCCAAATTGTGCCATATATGATTTTCATTCCCGTCACGTGTTGTGAGGGTGTTCGTTTTAACAGGAGTCATGGCATTGATTTATAGGGTCGTTTCATCAATTTTTCCTATGGGAAATATACTATTTGAACGCAAATCCATTATCTACTCGATTTTTGCTATCTGGCTTTGTTTGTGGCCGGTATCTCCACTTCGCCACGAACAAAGCAAGGTAATATGAGTAGGCATGATTTTCTGGTAGTATTCATAGATATATAAACCCTGAAAAAAGCGAACACTTTAGCAGCAGGTCAAGTTGTAAGAGTGAACACAACATTGTGACGGGGAAATAGAAAGTATATTGAAAGGCACAACAATGTGTGACCTGCTGCTCCCTGCTTCATAGCAGCAGGTACTGGTACGACGCTAGGCGTTAGGGTCCAGCAAGGGCGGGCAGACCGCCGTAATCAGCGCCTACCAGGGTAGAAGCAGAATCTAATCATTGTTCGTTGTAAACAAATGTGAAACCATGGAAGAGGTCAACTTACCTGCAGGTCATTTGGACGATCGCTAAACCTCTGAACGGCAAACGTGATCGCTAAACCTATAATTATCAACTATGTTGATAGACTAGTTCTACTAGTTCGCGAGAGGAAGTTTCACGCGAGTGGGGGATTCACCCTAAGTTATAAACTGGCCAGTCGCGTCTTGTGTTGTTTCTTTTTTTGTTTTTGTTGTTGTTTTGGTTGTTTGCTTCTGTAGGTATTCACGTCACCCGTTCCGAGCACAGAACATTGTTTTGCCTTCGGAGCGGACGTCGTGAGTTGGCTACAGAAGCAACAAATTGTGATGTTTTATGTTAGTACCCAGCTAACAAAGAAACGTTTTTAGAACGTTTCAAAAACGTTTCCAAAAACGTTAAAAAAACGTTTTTTGTGAACGTTTAAATAACGTTTTTATGGAAAGGTTTTTTTACGTCGCAAGGACGTTTTTGATAAACGTTTGAAAAACGTTCATAAAACGTTCAAAAAACGTTTAAAATATGTTATTCTCAGCAGTAAATATACCTATTGAAAACGTTAATAAAAGAAGTTCTTAGAACGTTTTGGGGAACATTTGAATAACGTTCATATGGAAGGTTTATATCAACCTGGTAAATAAACCAGGAAGATTTATTTTAAAAGCCTTTGTCTTAATATGTTTTTTATTACTTAATTATGTTGTTTTTTCCCCTTGAAGTCATCTAGCGGTTATTCTTGAAGTCCAGGTGTAGTAGGCGGGTCTTAGGCGGTGCTTTACTTTTCTAAAGTAAAAATTGCATTGGAATTTGACATGGTGTTGTAAACAGTGAAGTTTACTATTCACTATATATCAAATCATATTAACTGATTAAACATAACGATAACACAACCGTGCGACATAGTGCATTTTAACATCTCCAAAATGGCTACTTTTTCTGGTGAAAATCCATAGGTTGTGAGTGCTCGTTAGAACCGCCTCATTGAGGTTCTAACGAGTACCCACAACCTTTGTCTTGGAGTAAAAATAAGAAAAAAATAATGTTTACCCCCGTAAACCCCAGTTTTCTCTATACAAAGTGGAGTGAAAGGGGGCGTTTATTTCACGGACTTGTTCACGCGATGAACAGTGTGAAACAAGATCACTGACATTACTAAAACACGCCTATTCAAATATATTGAACAATTTACCACCAAAAATTGAAAAAGTCTGATATTTTTCATATTTCGGCTCATAACATAGATTGTGGATACTCGTCAGAATCGCATCGGCGAGGCGATTCTAACGAGTACCCACAATCTATGTTTTTGAGCAAAAATAAGAAAAATATAATGATAACCCCTGTAAACCCCAGTTTTACTGTATTAAAGTGGGGTTCAAGGGGGTCAAACTCATATAAGCGTGTTTCAGGCAAGAAGAAGTGGTTATTTCATGTAAAAATACTGTGGGTGTTCTGTAAAATTGACAACTGTAAACCATATAGAATATATATGCTTTAATAGTGTGTAAATAAAATGATGTCCATATTACTTTTTTTATCTGAAGCCCTGTCAATCACTTTACCAAGTCCTTGTAATGAACGTCCCTGTAGACCCTGTTTTATATAAAGAAAACTTGGTTTACTGGGAAATTCATTATTTTCTTATTTTTATTCGAAGACAGGTTGTGGGCACTCGTTAAAACGAGCATCCGCATCCTTTGTTTAAAGCAGTCTTGATAAAACTTCTACAAATTTTCATCATGAAAATGCTGTTTTTGATTTACGAAAATGTTCAACAAATGCATCGATGTAAATTGAACGTTTCAAGAACGTTTTCACGACGTTTTGTTCAAACGAAACATTTTGATTAATTACTTTTGAATAAATAACAGATATTTGGTCATAACATTAATCAAATGCAGTCAGAAAACTTGTCGTCACCTTCAGTAAACCGAAAACATGTCACTTTTTACGAATATTGTCATGCAATAGATGTGTGTTTACTTCATTTGTCGCGAAAACATATGACAGCCACCGAATTCAAACAATCGCACATTACATATACATTATATTATTATCCGGTGCAAATAAAACAAGACCCACATGCAATTAAATCATCAAATCAAAGTTACCTGGAGCAAAATGAGCCGGAAAAACACTAATTCCGTGAGGCGTTCGATTTTCTTTGTTCTTTGTTCCAAGAATATTGGCGGAAAGAAAGTGCACATTTATATCAACAAATTCTGCAACATTTATAGAACGTTTTCAAAACGTTAGTAAAAATTTGGTTTTTCTGTAACCTTTTTATAACTTCCTCGAAAAGTATTTGACATGTTAAGGAATACGCTCTAGGTTTTGTAGAAGGGAAGTATTTTTTATCTGATTGCCAAAAAACAGTTATCGCAGTTCGACACAGAAAAAAAACGTTAGAAAAACGTTTGCAAAACGTCACGTTCTGCGTAACCATTTTGAAACCTATAATAAACGTTACGATAACGTTTTGTGTTTACTGGGTAAGTGTTGTATGTAGATACTGTAAATAATTCATGTCATTCATCTAATATCTTTCTTGTGCCTTACCCCACAGCTGCCCGTACACCTGTCAGAGATCACGCTCGGTTGTCTTGTCAGCATGGGGGTTTGCGGGACGCCGTAAACCCACATGTAACATTTGGTGTCAGAAGTGGGATTTGATCTCTGGCTGGTGTTCCCGGCTGTGGAACAGCACATTGATACTCTGAATCATCAATTTAAAAAAAAAAAATGCATTGACAGCCACATTTAGAAATTACATTTAATCTTCCTTCCTGCGTTGATGAAGTGCGAAACCCATGTATTCAACTGAATGGATACTGACAAGTCGATAATTTCTGAGCAGGAAGGCAAGGCAAACCCCACTTTTTCTTGGTAACGAAAAATTTAAGTAGACCCCACTTAATTGTGTTACCTGACATTCTGCTAAGTTAAATTGGAGCTACTAATTGATCTTACCCACACATGGTTCTGACGTAGTGACGTTAACAATTTATTGACGTTGACATAACGGTAGCGTTAATTTTTACGCTGTGGCTTGAGGTTAGGTATGACGTAATAGAAACATTAATGGTGACTTGTTATGATCGGAGTTTTGTAATGTGATAAAACTTCGGATTGTAGCATTTTACTGTAAACGTCGTCAGTTTATGACGTCATATTAGACTACCAGTACGCAACGTCATACTGTGCTGAAAGCATTTGACATTTCAAATCGCGTGTGCTTTAATAACTAACGTTTTAGTTAGATTAACGCGTATAACACATATCTTAACGTTTTAGTTAAGCCCATTCAATCATCACTGATCATAACTGATCAGTTTATAGTGGTTTTGATAGTAACGTGAGATTTACGTTATCAATAATGGAGCGTTTAATGCAAATGGGAAAGGACTTAGGTTATGAGGGGAAGGAGTTACAAGGTTTTGTTAAAGAGCAGCAAGATATTGAGCGGGCAGAAAGGCAAGAGCAAAGGGATTTAGAAAGGTTAAGGTCTGAAGAAAAGGAAAAGGAAAGGGCATAAAAAGAAAAGGAAAGGGTACATGAACTAGCTAAGTTAGAAGTAGAAGAAAAGGAAAAGGAAAGGGCACATGAACTTGAAATGGCACGCATTAAGACTGAAAGGGAGGCAAAAGAGATTAGTGAGGCCCATTTAGAACAAATAAAACATGGGTTTGAGCTACAGCACCAAGAATTAAGGAATCAGTTAGAAGTGCAGAGAGCGAAGCTCGAGCTAGAATTTGAAAGGCAAAAAGCTGAGAAGGTGGCTCATGCCCGGGATCCTAAGTTACCTTATTTTGAAGAGGGTAAAGATAAAATGGATAGTTATTTATCTAGGTTTGAGAAATATGCTACCGCTAATAAATGGGATAAGAGTGTTTGGGTCGCGTATTTAAGTGCATTGCTCAAAGGGCGCGCACTTGATGTATATGACCGGTTGTCAAATGAGGATGCGGCGGATTATGAAAAGTTAAAGGACGCTTTATTAAAGAATTTTGACATGACAGAGCGCGGATTTAGGAGGCAGTTTCGTTATAGTAGGCCCGAGAAATCAGAAACGTTCATACAGTTCAGTAGTAGACTGAGAAGTTATTTAGAAAAATGGCTTAATATGGCAAAGATAGAAAAATCTTTTCCGGCTGTCTGTGATATCATGGCAAGGGATCAGTTCCTGGAGTCATGTAATAGAGAACTGTATGTACATCTGAAGCCAAAACAGTTTGGTAATTTAGATGAAATGGCTAGGGAGGCAGATTTGTTTGCAGAAGCGCGCGGGGGCGTATATAGTTGCATTAATAAGGGGCAACGCGATAATAGAGGCGCAGCGCAGGGTAAACAGGACAAAGTTGACTCGAACAAACCGAGTGGTAGACCGGATATCAAGTGTAGGATATGCGGTAAGGGGCATTTAACAATTAAATGTTTTAAGAACCCCGACAGGAAACAATTGTATAGCGCAGAGGTAGGAGCAACTGGAGTTGGGGATAGCGGTGTTAAGGAAAATTTTAACACGCGCGTAGAGACTCAAGGTTCTCAGGTTAAGAATGAGAATACGCAGAATGTAGGTCGTGGTTATACACGTGGTCGTGGTAATTTTAGAGGGTCTTTTCGCGGACGCGGTAAAAATAATAGCACACCACGTGGCGCAGCACACCAAGTTAGTTTTTGTCAGACGGAAGTAACTAGGAAAGGTGATGAGATTGGAAGTATTTTTGAAAATAAGGTTGGTGATCCTTTGATTTCGGATAGGGAGGAGTGTAGTAAGGAAACTAGGGAAGGTGTCTGTTACTTCTTAAAGGCAAGGTTACCGACGGCACAAGGATTGGTTAATAATAAAAAGGTGGTTGTATTAAGAGATACTGGGTGTACAGGCTGTGTCGTTCGGAGAAGTTTGGTTTCGGATAGTCAGTTAATAGGAAAGGAATCAAATGTTACGTTGATTGATGAATCCACACAAAGGTATCCTTTGGCAATGATTGACATTGATTGTCCTTTTTTCACTGGGAAAACTGAAGCTTTGTGTATGGATGATACGTTGTACGATTTGGTTATCGGTAACATTGATGGATCAAAACTTCCTGATATGTCTCATTTCTCAGCTGCGGCTGTAACTAGGTCTCAAACTAGGCAGGATGAGAAGCCTTACAGAAAACTTAAGGTTCCCGATCAGATCATTAACGATGACAAGGAGGCTTTCAAGCAAGCTCAGGTTGATGATCCAACTTTGGAAAACATCAGGAAAAGGGTTGTATCTGGGAACAAGACTGTGAGTCGTGGTTTAAACCGAGGTGAAACTAGGTTTATTGAGAAAAAAGGTTTGGCATATAGGGAGTTCACCAAGGGTAACAAAGTCTCTTTCCAACTTGTGGTCCCTCAAAGTTTCCGAGGAAAGGTGTTGAAACTGGCTCATGAAACGCTTATGTCTGGACATATGGGTATTAGGAAGACATTGGATAGAGTTGTAACTGAGTTTTACTGGCCCGGTATTTGCGGTGATGTCGCTAGATTTTGTAAATCTTGTGATATTTGTCAGAGAACTATTCAGAAAGGTCGGGTCACTAAAGTACCTCTAGGAAAAATGCCATTGATTGATACGCCATTTAAGAGGGTGGCAGTGGACATAGTTGGTCCAATTGAGCCTCGATCTGATAGGAAATCTCGGTATATTTTAACCATGATAGATTACGCGACAAGGTATCCAGAGGCGATAGCTTTACCGAGTATTGAGACGGAACGTGTCGCGGAAGCGCTTATTGAAATGTTTAGTAGGGTTGGCATTCCTGATGAAATGTTGACTGATTGTGGATCACAGTTTACTGCTGAGGTAATGAAGGAAGTCAGCAGACTTCTTTCTCTTCAACAGTTAACGTGTAGTCCGAGACACCCAATTTGCAACGGACTGATAGAGCGTTTCCACGCTACGTTAAAGCAGATGTTACGTCGCATGTGTGCTGAACGTCCAAAAGATTGGGATAAATATCTTCCAGCCTTATTATTTGCGGTTAGGGAAGTCCCACAAGAGTCTTTGGGATACTCCCCTTTTGAGTTGTTATATGGACGTAATGTCAGAGGTCCAATGACAATATTAAGAGAATTATGGGCTGAAGAGGTACGCGATGAGCAAGTTCTTTCGACGTATCAATACGTTATTGAGCTTAGGGAACGGTTAGAGCAGACATGCAAATTAGCGCGTGATAATTTAAAGAAGGTTCAGATTAAGCAGAAAGCTTATTATGATAAAGGCGCGAGGTCGCGTAAATTTGACGTCGGCGATAAAGTGCTGTTGTTACTACCGACAGACAGTAATAAATTATTGCTTCAATGGAAAGGTCCTTATGAAGTAGTTGAGGTAGTAAACAGAATGGATTATAAGATTGACGTCAATGGAAATGTTAACACATATCACGCTAACATTCTGAAGCAATATGTTGAGCGTCAGACTGTGACGTCTCATTGTCTGATCTCTAAACCTATTATGTCGACAGACAGTCATGACAGAAATGACGTCGACGAGTCTTCATTTGAAGACAGCAGTTTTGAAACTGCAGAGCAACAGGAAAGTGACGGCGACGTTAGCGTCCCACATACACTAACGTCAGTAGAGAGTGAGGAAACAGAGGAGAGTGAGGAGACAGAAGGGCTGAGAGAACAGCGCCTTGCAGGACTGACATGTCAGACAGACCAAATTATATGTACCACATTTATGTCAGAACCCGTGAAATCAATCAAATCTGTTAAGCCAGAAAGGCCACCTCCAGTGAGATTAAAACGATATCCTTTTTCTAACAAACAGCAGAATGTCAGGGGAAAATTCTGGGGCAAACCACCTTGGCTTACTAGCTAAATTTTACTTAAGAAAATTTGGGGGCAGACTACCTTAGTAGGTAATTCTTCGCACGGTTGTTGTGTAAATAGCTGTCTTGTTTAGATAGGTTCATCCTATTCCATCTCTATACACAAAGAAAAAACATTTCTGATTGTTTTTTCTCCAAAAGGGGAAACCTTTGTTACGAGATGGAATAGGAAACCTCTCTGGTGCTTATGCACATCTAAATTATTTTAGTAGATATATGGTAGGGCGGTGCGAGTGAAATATTTTAGGTGAAATATGGTACGCAAACTGTGCGGCTCCATGAACAAGTCATGCACATATCATACGATGTATGCATGAGTGGTTTATAGAGAGCTGTTTTTACAATACAGGGGGGCCGCTATAAGGCTGAGTCCTATAGAATTGCCTAAATATCGCCAACCGCCAAATTGTGCCATATATGATTTTCATTCCCGTCACGTGTTGTGAGGGTGTTCGTTTTAACAGGAGTCATGGCATTGATTTATAGGGTCGTTTCATCAATTTTTCCTATGGGAAATAAACTATTTGAACGCAAATCCATTATCTACTCGATTTTTGCTATCTGGCTTTGTTTGTGGCCGGTATCTCCACTTCGCCACGAACAAAGCAAGGTAATATGAGTAGGCATGATTTTCTGGTAGTATTCATAGATATATAAACCCTGAAAAAAGCGAACACTTTAGCAGCAGGTCAAGTTGTAAGAGTGAACACAACATTGTGACGGGGAAATAGAAAGTATATTGAAAGGCACAACAATGTGTGACCTGCTGCTCCCTGCTTCATAGCAGCAGGTACTGGTACGACGCTAGGCGTTAGGGTCCAGCAAGGGCGGACAGACCGCCGTAATCAGCGCCTACCAGGGTAGAAGCAGAATCTAATCATTGTTCGTTGTAAACAAATGTGAGACCATGGAAGAGGTCAACTTACCTGCAGGTCATTTGGACGATCGCTAAACCTCTGAACGGCAAACGTGATCGCTAAACCTATAATTATCAACTATGTTGATAGACTAGTTCTACTAGTTCGCGAGAGGAAGTTTCACGCGAGTGGGGGATTCACCCTAAGTTATAAACTGGCCAGTCGCGTCTTGTGTTGTTTCTTTTTTTGTTTTTGTTGTTGTTTTGGTTGTTTGCTTCTGTAGGTATTCACGTCACCCGTTCCGAGCACAGAACATTGTTTTGCCTTCGGAGCGGACGTCGTGAGTTGGCTACAGAAGCAACAAATTGTGATGTTTTATGTTAGTAAGTGTTGTATGTAGATACTGTAAATAATTCATGTCATTCATCTAATATCTTTCTTGTGCCTTACCCCACAGCTGCCCGTACACCTGTCAGAGATCACGCTCGGTTGTCTTGTCAGCATGGGGGTTTGCGGGACGCCGTAAACCCACATGTAACAATAATCGCTGAGGTGACCCCAAAATTTGCATACACTCATGCACATCTGCAGTCCCTAACTAATATTTGTAGCAAGTTTGGCCGTCGGTTACCATAGGTGAAATAATATTCTAATGCACATGCGTATGTAACGCGTTGCGACAGTATATTCTGCGATATACTGTCGGAAACCAGACATCATAACGTAACGCCGCTTTTCATTGGCTGGCATTTTGGTTTTACGCAGCTCACCGCGCTTGCCGCTTTGTGCAAAATAGTTCAATTTTTAACAAAACAACTGAATGAATGCATTAGAATGGGGATAACTGTATCCAAAATTGTCATTTGGGGAGGTAAATCGTCGGTTTTACGGTCGCTAACGCGTCGCCGTGAAACGAAATTTCCGACCGTAAAACTAGCCGTAAAACGTAATTTGCGACCGTAAAACCGACGGTTTACCTCCCAAAATGACAATTTCGGATACAATTATCCCCTAAAAGTAGTTGGATTCAAAACTATTTTTGAGGGGTGCAGATCAAAATGTGGATACACTCATACACATCTGCAGTCCCTAAGCAATATATGTAGCAAGTTTCGCAAATATACATGGAGAAATAGAGAAGTAGTTGCATTCACAAATATTTTCTTGAAAATTTTTAACTTTGACCTTTCCCCATGACCACAAGGATTCAGATCCATATTTGGATACCCTTATGCACATCTGCAGCTGCAAAGCAATATGTCTACCAAGTTTGCTGACATCTCAAGCCCCGCCGCCAAGTGAAACCAAAAGAGTCCATATAGACGGCCCAACACGCCAAACGTTACCTAGGGATGCTTAGCCCTTCTAAACGATTTACAAGCTATCAAGTTTGTCTTTTGTTTTGAGGTTTAACGTCCCCGTTAACAATGTAAGGGTGATTTTGGAGACGTTGCTTCAATGTTTTCGGGACTTTTACCAAACATTAAGATGAAATGACATCTCAAGCCCTGCCGCCCAATGAAACCTATAGATGATTTTACGACGCCATCGGTTGCTAAGGAAAAGCGATCCCATACTGCAGTGTTCTCGCGCATGCGCAAATTACGTAGGGCAGAAAGCACTAAACAATTGTTAAAAACAGTAACCCTAGTCATGCTGGTAGTGTCTTCATTTGTTTATAAAAACTGCAATCTTCATAATTTATCCGATGTTTAAAATTTGCAATTGACATACAATGCTATCAACGGCCCCCGCCCATTGGGGCTTGAAGAAATAAATGGGCTGCATGTTGCTTCCACGCAGAGCTGAATGCGGCCGCACACGAGTACTGGTAAACCGCTTAGAGGATCTAAGCCTGCCCAGGTAAAGCGGTGCGAGTCGGACCGTCCATGCTTATAAACCCTATTGGTTCCATTCATCGACAGGGCTTGAGCTGTCATTTCATCTCAGTGTCGGGTAAAAGTCCCACAAAATTGGAAGCATCGTCTCCAAAATGCAAAATAACCTAAATAGTGTTGATGGGGACGTACAACCTCAATTCAATCAAAACAAAACCAACCGCCCCAGAACCTCATCCTGTCATGTTCGAGTATTGAATTTCTTTCTAAGATTCCCACGTCATAGCTCAGCCAGCAAAGAATGTCGGGCCGACAGCGATACAACCGCTGCCGGTCCGACGTTTGCCCGCTGTTTTGTGCTGGCTGGGAGCACCCCATTTTATACTACCCCTGCCCACATAGAATGTCGGACTAGCGTCAGGCCGACAGCAATACGGTGTTACCACGTCGTATCGCTGTCGGCCCGGCGTTGGCTTGCCGTTTTGTACTGGCTGGGAGCATCCTATCCATACTACCCAAGCCTGCATAGAAAGTCGTTCCAGCGTCGGGTCGACAGAGATATGAGGTGGCAACGTCGTATCGCTGTCGGTCTGACGTTGGCCCGCAGTTTGGTGCTGGCTGGGACATCTTACCAAACCGTTTCTCGTATGTGGTACTGTAATATAATTCTGTCTGTCACATCTTAACCTGTATACTTAAGTTCATCCTTTTTCAAGAAACAATTTATGGCGTGATCCCGACTCACAGTTTACAAACCCAGCAAATGACATTATCAAAGAGGTTAGGTACACATAACCGAACTCAACAGTTGGCTATTTTGTGCCATAACAAAGACCGGTATCAGATTCGCTCGATTTTGACCATACATCCGTACATGTAAAATATGGAAACTCTTTTTCCACAGTATTTTTAATTTGTTTTTCTACCGTTGTTGTGTTATGGCGATAATTGTTTTCGCATAGTAACTCATTTTCAAGCAATATTTACAAAAACACAGTGTTGTTTCACTTTATACTTGAGACTTTTTGCCCTACATAAACTGCGCATGCGCGAAAATCGGACTGCCGTTGCCAGGAAGTGAAAGTGCCTAAAGTCTTCTATAGGGTTTATAAGCATGGACGGTCCGTCTCGCACCGCTTTGCCTGGCTTATATCCACTAAGCGGTTTACCAGTTTTCGTGTGCGGTCAGTTTCAGCTCTGCGTTGAAGCATCATGCAGCCCATCTATTTCTTCAAGCCCCGATGGGCGGGGACCATTCAGTGCTCAAGTGCTGTCGGTTCCAGTTCTGCGTGGAAGCACCATTCAGCCCAATCTATTTCTCCATACCCCGATGGGCGGAGGCGCTAACTCACTGCGCTTAAAACATTTTCTTCTAATGAAAAATATTCTTTTCGTATAGCTGCTGAAATTAACGATTACATCAATCTCAGTGTTTGATCAATTATCAGGAAAATAATACTTATACCGGTGCCCCCACGCTCCTCTGTATAAATTGAGGTTTTTCCTAGGGTCTATACTGCATGGACATATTGGCGTGATGTTAAAAAACATAACTTTTAAACAGAAGATGGCTGCATAATCTAAAAGGAACGTTTCTTCTTTCTTTTTTCGAAAAGCTCTTCACTCCGTTAGAAAAGAAAAGCTTGCAGTTTGAATAGGAATATTTCATATTTGCATTTGTTTTATACCTAGCAGCGGTATCAATGCATATCTGAAACAAATAAAATGTAAAAAAAAAATCTTCACACAAAACAGAATTGGAGGCATCGATCAGGAATCGACACAATTAACCCATAGCTCCCGTCAGAGACACCAAAGGGAAAAAACACAAACACGAAACAACAGACCCTAATGGACACATCAATAGCGGAAAACCAAAAGGACAGATACTTTCCCACAAAATGGCCAATAGGTCCCCAATAGATAGATGTAAATCCAAAAATGGGGCCTCGGTATCAAAAAAATTTGCTTCATTTAACTGAAGTTCTTGTGGGGGTAAATTTGACTGATTAAACCATCGAAATAGGTATTATCAATATTTAATAAATCATCCAAATATCTAGGAGTGGAGCTAAAAGCTTCAATGATTTCAGACTGGTTTTCAGCAGAAAGGGACATCGCAATTAGTACCCATCGGAAAACCCACAACTTGTCTAAATAACTTATCTATTTTCACACTGTGAATAATAACATATCTGTATCTGTGTTTTAAGAGACTTCTTTCAAAATTGAACATTATGTCTCTGGTGGCGATTGAGAAAAGAAAAGTGAGAAAAATAGAAAAGGTAGAAGGAAGCGGACAGTCAAGGAAGAAAAAAGGAAAGATTCCAGTCTGCGTTTTCGCATCTTCATCGGGAATCAGACCAATCCGGCAACAGTAGCTGCCCCTGGGTATGGTCGCCAAACCGGCACAGCTCCAAAACCCTCAAATACTACTTACAGACTGGCCCCTACCTAGCTTTTAGAATGAGACAGAAGACAGCTCCTGCTTGAAGTGTACCAAGTCAGGAGCCTCGGCAACAGAGGCCGGTTAGAGATTCCATTCGGGTATAGTCCGGGGGAAGAAGCTGAATTTGAATGTATCCGTCCTTGTGGGATATTGCCTGAACTTCTTCATGTGTTTAGCTCCGGTTCTGCTTGTCGCTGGGGTTAAATAGGAGTCGGCTGGTATGTCCACTAGGTCGTTGACTATCTTGAACAGCAATGTGAGCTGGAGCTTTGTCCGTCTTGACTCTAGTGTCTCCCAGTTCAGATCATGTAGCATGTCAGTGACACTGCTGGTATTATGATATCTGTTGGTACAGTACCTAGCCGCTCTTCTTTGAACCATCTCCAGTTTCTGCTTCGCGTGGGCTGTATGGGGACTCCAGACTGTGGCACAGTATTCAACGTGGGGTCGGACCATCGTGATGTAGGCTGTTGATTTGGTGACGCAGTTGTTGGTGCGTAGATTTCTTCGTAAGAAGCCCAAAACACTGTTAGCCTTCTTCACAACCCTGTCTATATGGTCTTTCCACAGCAGATCACTTGACAAGTCCACTCCAAGATAATTGGCTGTTGCGACCTCTTCAAGTGCCTGTCCTTTCAGTTGGTAACTGTACCTCACTGGAGACCGCATCCTGGTGACTCGAAGCACGTTACACTTGTCCGGGTGAAATGACATCCCCCACCGTAACTCCCACTGTGAGAGGTTATCGAGGTCGTGCTGGAGCTGGTTACAGTCCTCCGGAGATTGAATGTCTTTATAGACTATGCAGTCATCTGCAAACAGTCTTGTCCTTGATGTCACACTATCAGGCAGGTCGTTGATGAATAACAGGAAGAGTAGTGGTCCCAAAACGGTGCCCTGAGGGACGCCGCTGACAACCGGGGCTTTCTCCGATGTTGCTCCATCAACGATGACTTGTTGTGTGCGGCCTGATAGGAAGGACTTGATCCATTGATGTGTATGATCTCTGATTCCATAGTGGTCGAGCTTTCTTAGGAGTCTACGATGAGGAACGCGGTCGAAGGCCTTGGAGAAATCAAGGATCACAAGGTCCATTTGTCGTCCTCTGTCCACTGTTTCTGCAAGCTCGTGAACTAGTGTAAGTAGTTGAGTCTCGCAGCTACGCCGGGCTCTAAAACCATGCTGGCAATCTGTTAGGATCTCGTGTTGTTCCAGGTGTCGCATGATGTTACTTGTAATAATGTGCTCCTGGAGTTTACAACAGAGGCTTGTAAGTGAAACTGGCCGGTAGTTAGATGCCTTGAATCTGTCTCCCTTTTTGAAGATGGGGGTGATATTAGCAGATTTCCAGTCATCCGGTATTTCTCCAAGAGTCAAGGTTCTCTGGAATATGATGGTCAGTACTGGAGTGATCTCTTCTGACATGTCTCGTAATATCCGTGCTGGTATCATATCCGGACCGCCGGCCTTGCTTGGGTTTATCTTATTCAGAAGTTTAAGCACCCCTTCCTCTGTCACGGTGATTTCAGGCATGGACGGATAAGGTTGGCCTTCAAGACATGGGACCTCTCCATCTTCATCTTCTTTGGTGTAGACTGATTCATACTGATGGTTAAGTATATTGGACTTGTCCACCGGGTCAGCATGCATCTTGCCTTTATCCTTGAGTGGTGCAACTCCGCTGTTGTCTTTCCTCAGGGATTTTATGAAGGACCAGAAGCGTTTCTGTTTACCGGGTCTGTCTTCATTGCCAGGGTCTCCAAGATCAATCAGATTCTCCACGTGTTGCCAGTATGCTTGTCTTTCTGCTCTCTGGACCTTTGATTTTATCTTTTTGTAGCTTTCAATGTCTTTGGACTTTCTGGTGACCCTCTGTTTCTTGAACATTTTGTTCCGCTTACGGTACATGGCCCGAATTGTTCTGGTGATCCATGGCTTGGGCTTCTTGTCGCCTCGTACCGTCTTGTGGGGGATGTACTTCTCCATGAGTTTATGTATGGTGGTTTTGAAAGATTTCCACAGAGTCTGAATGTCGAGATTATGTGCCTCCTGTGTGAACTTTTGGACAAATTCTTGAAATTCTTCCTTGAACCCTTTGTAGTCGGCCCTGTGATATTTGTATACCCGACGTGGCGAAGGTGTCTTCTTTATCGGCCTCAAGCTCGACTCGATGAACACTACTTCATGGTCAGAAATACCGGGTATGACTCGTACTTGGTTGACAAGAGTCTCGTTGTTGGTGAGGAAAAGTTCAAGTGTGCTCGACTTAGTCTCTGTAACTCGCGTTGGTTCGTCCACCATCTGGCTGAGGAAGGCATCCTTGGCAATGGTCAAGAGCTGTTGGCACTGTGCTCCATGGGTTGGATAAGGTTCCACACATTCATTCTGCCAGTCAACATCCGCCAGGTTAAAGTCTCCTCCAAGCCAGAGATGTGCACCATTCTCAGTAGGGATTCTTGATATGTATTTCTGGAGCTGGTCAAGATAGGTTGGATCATGGTTGTCAGGTGGCCTGTAGAATGAGCCAATGTACAAGTCTTTGGATCCTTTCACTTTTAACTTGGCCCAGACTAGTTCGCAGTCATTTCCCGCTTTGAGCTCCTCAGGTTCTTGACTTTCATATTTGTTGGAGATCAAAATGAATACTCCACCTCCCTTTCCACTGCTTCTGTCATTCCGGTAGGAGATATAGCCATCTGGGAATACTTCAGATGAGCTAATGGATGGGTTCAGCCATGATTCAGAACCTATGACAACATCTGCCTGTGTAGACTCTATGATTGTCTGGAGCTGAGCTGGTTTCCCCGGGGCTTTAATAGACTGACAATTGAGTACAAGAATCCGCAGTGGTAGATCATCTCGGGTTGGTGTTACCTTAGTTGGTGATGATGTAGCAATCGGGTTCGAGAAGCTTAACTCCGCATCAGCAGAATCACTCAAGTAAGAGAAGGAATTGCTTGTCTCAAAGATAGTGGTATCAAATAGGCTGAGAGAGAAGTTTGGGACACCACAGTGAAAGCATTCCCAGCTGACGTTCTTTAGCCCGCAATATACTCCTTCTGACATGCCCATGCATCTCTGGTGGTACCACCTGTCACAACTGTCACAACATACACCAGGTGTATTCCATCGCACCGCCTTCTCACAAATAACACATGGGAATTTGATGGGACGGGGTCCAGGATTAGGCTCTGGGGCATAAGACTGTGCTAAGAGCAAGCTGCACAGGTAGAGAAACACCAGTTTGTCACGGCATACTCGCTGCTTCATAGGAAAAGCTCTCAAGGAGGTGATGAACTGGGTCACGATTGAGAGATTTGAGTTGTCCAGGGAGACCCTAACAACGCATCGAATCTTACAGTGGGCTCTTTCATATTGAGAGACCTGTAACTTCACAAACAAGATGATTGCAAGCCAAAATAGACAATAATTTGGACAGCGCATACCTGTTTTCATGCTAAACCTGCCTGGAAAAAAATACCGGATGTTGTTCATTTTGGAATTTCAAAACGAGGCTGAATAATGCACACTGTTTGAATCACTAATTATAAAGGAAAGACACCACTTAAAAATAAACGCTCAGAAATAAGCGATCAATAAGGTTAAATAAAGGTCCAGAACCGCAAAACCAAACGTAAAATGGTGTTTTGGAAGAGAAAAAAGGTTAGAGTGGAGTCTTCAGAGACGATGCCGCCATCTTTTCGCCACCGGAACATGACCGTGTCATTTTCACAGTAGCATGCCAGACTATTGTTTGGTTTGCTTTTCGTATAAAATAAAAATACAATTTACTTCTTTGTCGATAAATATCAACGTGTTGAAACTATACTTCGAGTGTGTTGAAAACACCAGAAATTTTCACGAGTGCGAAGCATTTAACAAGTATCTGTTCAATTACTGTAGATCGCAAAAATCATGAGTAAAATAAAAAAAAAATTTTTTTTCATAAATACGAAAATTATTTCCCCTCATGTGCACGCGTGAAAATTTTGATGTTTCCAATACACTCGATTAAATTATCTTGGTATTCACCTAATTAAAGAAAAACTCTTCTACTGGTACTGGTAAACCGCATAGATGGTCTAAGCATGCCCTAAGTTGTGTGAGTCGGCGGTCCCTACATATAAACCCTTATGGTTTGTGTGTAGGAGGCAGGGCTTGAGAAGTCATTTCATCTCAATGTCAAGTAAAAGTCCCACAAAACTGGAAGCAATGTCTCCAGAATTGCATAATAGTGTTGACGGAGACGTCAAACTTCAATTCAAACCCAATTTTATTAAGAGTAGGATGAGACTTTATTTCTGATCTATAACCAAAGTCTGCCACGAGATTCCAACGATAATTCACTGTACATGGCATTCAGCCAGTGCGTGTGTGTGTGTGTTTTACGTCCCACCAACAGCTAAGGTCATACGGAGAGGGACATCGGTTTAAAGACTCATCCGAAAGTCTGGCGAATCCAAGACCCTGGGTTTTGCGATGAGTAGCATAATCGCTGTACTAAGGGGACTTATCCATTGAACTGTGTACGGGTGTGAGGGGTGGATGGAAAAACCTGTCCCAAGTGTCAGTGTCCGGTATTACTAGGCTTGCCGAGTGATGTCGGACAGTGATCCCGAGGGACGATTATTTCTGTCCACATTTATCAAACACGAGAGAATATTCGATTTGGGGAAAGAATACTAGGGTTAGAACAGAATTTCTGTCTAAAGCTAAAACTATGGATTTCCTTATTTGGTGTGCAAGAACCATCTTTCTCTTGAGTCACTCATTACACTTCAAATTGGTAATGCTAGGGCGCTAAAACAGGAAGCAACGTTTTGGTACCGGTGGTACCAGTGGTTCGACCAAGTATAGAAAATTTGCTACTTGTTACATTGTACTTTTAATTTCGAGTCTTGTGTGACATTTACGTCGTAAGTGATTTCCCCTATATTAATTGCATTGTAACACATTGACCTGATAAAGATATGCTATCTCAGGACAAGTGAATTTTATCAGGCTAAGGTTGAATAGCACTTCTTTGAACTGGGCTACTGGAAAACTAGAAAACTGTAAGAGTGTTGATAAACAGAATACCAGAGTCGTGTCATTTGTATCAGGTTTATCAGACTCGGCTGCGACAACGCACGTCAAATCGCTTGGCAAGACTCGCAATTCTACAAGCTTTCTCGAAGCCTTGCCTGATAAACTTTATACCAATTACTCACCGCTTTCATGGGACACCTGCAGTTCCACTTCTGATCCAGGACAACTTTTGGACAGTTGACAGTCTTTAGACTTTCGCAGACGTTGCCTAAGTCGCATTTGATAAAATCTTCAATATCTGGGCATATATCTTTCCAGCCTTTTTCGACTGGCATTTGGATTTTCAGTTTACCCTGAAACACAATAAATGTTTAAGTCTATTACTTACTAACAAGTCCGTGTAACACCCCACTTTATGTAGAGAATTAGAAATGTGTCAGTATGACACGGATGCCCCGGCCCAGGGGTCAGTGCCACCCGGAAACAAGCATTTTACCAAAACAAAAAGATGAAATTGAAAAAGAGAGACAACTGTCATAATAATAAGCATATTGTAAGTTAACTTAAACTTTACCTAGATTTCATGATTATATAAAATATGAATTCAGTGTAAATTAACTAATTATGATTCAAAAGATATCAAACACAAACTACTTTTATGTGTAATATAAACGAAGTAACTTCGAGAATAACTGTTGATTTGATCAGAAATCAAAATTGACCTGCATTTCGTGAGGTTATATTAAAATAAATAAATAAATATAGGTGCTAGGGCGATGACAAAGTTTTTTTCTAAAAAAGGCCACAGTGACCTTGACCTTTAGGCCTGGACTATGAAGGCCAAAATCACTCGAGATACAATGCATTATCATACCCAACATTTGTGTGATGTTATATAAAGAACTATCAACAAGTGTAAGGGCAGCGATGACGATGTTTTTGTTCTGAAAATAGTCACAGTGACCTTGACCATGAGCCAAGAACCCTTAAAGTCAAACTCACTCGACATATTATACGCAACAATTGTATGAAATTAAATTAAAGTCCATCAATAAATGTAGGCGCTATAGCAATGGCGCAGTTTTTGTTCTCAAAATAGCCACAGTGATCATGACCTTGAGCCCCAGACCCTAAAAGTCGAACCTCGAGATATTATCATACCCAAGATTTCAAGATTTATGTGAAGTTATATTAAAATCCATCAATTAATATAGGCATTAGAGTGGTGACAAAGTTTTTCTAAAAATAGCAACAGTGACCTTGATCTTGAGGCGCGGACCCCGAAAGCCGAACTCGCTAGAGATGAGTGAGTGAGTGAGTTTTAGTTTTACGTCCCACCAACAGCTAAGGTCATACGGAGACGGGACCTCGGTTTAAAGACTCATCCGAAAGTCTGAAGAAGCCCGGGATCGATCCTGCGATCCCTGGTTTACAAGGCGAGTAGCGTAACCACTGCACCACAGAGGCTTCTAACTCGCTAGAGATATCACCATAGCCATCATTTGTGTGAAGTAATATAGGCATTAAAGTGATGAATTAATATAGATGGCAAAGTTTTTTTCTATAAACAGCCACAGTGACCTTGACTTTGAGTCCATAACCTTGAAAGTCAAACTCGCCCAAGATATTATCATAAGCAATAATTGTATGAAATAATACTCAAATTCATGAAATAGAGCCATTACAAAGATTTTCTAAAACAAGACATAATGACCTTGAACTTAAGGCTAACAACTTGAAAGTCGAACTCGCTCGATATATTATCATAACCAAAATGTGTGGTTATATTTACGATATATGTAGGTACTGGAGCGATGACAAAGTCTTTTCTAAAAATAGCCAAAGTGACCTTGACCTTGAGTCTATGACCTTGATTTACCCTCAATCGAACTTGACCTGCAGTTTATGATAATACACCTGTGTATGAAATTTTATCCAATCCACAAAGGTTTTCAAGTCAAAATGAAGTTGCTAAAGGTCCATAACTCTCACAATCATTGGAGGATTTCCTTTTTTTAGGGGGGTGGGGGGGGGGGTTGGTATTATGGCCCATTCAAAATTATTTCACTCATATCGAGCCGATCGTTAATCAGAGGTGGGCGAAAACCGGAGAAAAATCACCTGACCTTCCGTTGCAGAACAATTGGCGGATTTTACCCGAAATCGAACTTAATCTGTATATTATAATTACATACCTGTATATAGAATATAAATCGGATTCATCAATGTTTTTAAAAGATATCGCACGGGAAACAATTTTTCATGTAAAAATTAAGCTAAGAAAGGGCCAGAACTCTCATAATAATTAGCGGAGTTTACCTGAAATCGAACTCGACCTGTAATATATGATTATATACAAGTGTATGAAATTTTAATCCACACCACCAATCTTTCTTAAATGTATCACAGGTAAACCCTTTTTGTGCAGGAAGTGCGGACGGACGTACGGATAGCGGTGATGCTATATGACCCCACCTCTCCCCACCCCCATTTTAAAATGGCGTTGACATAAATATGAGCTTATAGGCCTAAGGTATTCATTATTTTTAGTATCATATCTCAAAAACATAGAATGAGGGTACCCGTTACAAGCGGTTTTAACGAGAATCAACACATTGTTTCCACCATTGAATTTGAAAACAAAATTACAGAAAACCCAAACCATTCATGCGAAACCTATCAATCCTGGGGCCAAACAGCGGGGAGGCTGGATGAGGCAAAGGTTGTGTATCGTGTACCACTAGGGCGTCCAACTCATAGTGGATTACAGCTTGGTAAGATCTGCTGTCCTAGCTTGCAGCAGATACATTACGCAAACACGCCTATACAAATACATTGCCACCTTTATCGCCGAAAAAATGAAAATTTTAGGATGAAAAATTGTGATATTTTTCTTATTTCTGCTAAAAATATAGATTGTGGGCACTCGTTAGAACCGCCTCATCGAGGCGGTTCTAACGAGTACCCACAATCTATATTTTAGAACAGAAATAAGAAAAAAAAGGTATACCCCCGGAAACCCCAGTTTTACTATATAAACGTGGGGTTCAGGGGGATCAAAATTATATAGGCGTGTTTTCGTGATGAAGGTCGACGGGGAGCGTTGTTACTTCTTTTGCCTCCACTCCTCCTTCTCCTTTGTCCCTCACTTTCTTCTCCTCTACTATCTCTTCTATTTCGTTTCCTTCTTTCTCTGGGAGACGACACAAAATGACCCAGAAGGGCAGACATGTTGTTAAAGCAAAAGCAATCAAACGGAGCCAAAAAAGAACTGATTGTCACGCGTATATTTTATCCTAGTAAATGGCGATTAACCTCCCGTCAATTTCGTTAGATGCCGTCATGGAAAACAACTATAAATAAGTTTGGCGGGATGGAGGTATCGTTTGCACTTTGCTTTGTGATATTCTATTTACGAAAAATTAAAAACCAAGTCTCCTGCAGGCGACTTTAAGCTCTGTGTCCCATTACGATAATTCGTGAGGCGTAGTGCATTTTTTTAGATTTCTAAAGTGACATTTTCTGATGAAAATTTGTGATATTTTTCTTATAATAGTTGCAGTAGTTGTCAATATATGTCAAATTCGCTGAGCCCACCACAAGTTTCGGTAGAGAGTGCCTTTCGCATGCTTTCTGCAAGCGGACCAAACGGCCATATATACGCCATAGATTTGTTTGTGTTACAGTTGACTTCTCACAATTAGGTGACTTGGGTCACTTTATGTTAATAGAACATTCCAACGGCAGGCGGAAACGGTAGCTCCGCCTAGTCAATCTTGTCTGCGACTACTATACTTGCAATCCAACCATAGGTTGAGGGTGCTTGTTTTAACCGCCTCAATGAACGTCTCATCGAGGCGGTTCTAACGAGTACCTACAATCTACGCCTCGGAGCAGAAATAAGAAAAAACTAGAAAATGCATTTGTGAAACACTATGCCCCCAATCATATGCTTGCCACTAATAGACACAATTAAACTAGCTCAAGCAGTTCTCTAGATATTTGTTCACACAGTTTCCCTATAATCATGATGTGTTAAGTCCGAAAAGGGGCATAACTTTGTTATATAAAGTCGGAATTTCGTCAAAAGTTAATCAGGTTATCTACACCTTAGGCACAAATTGTATACCAAATATCATGAGCCAAGCTCGAGTGGTTCTCCAGATACTTTGTTCACAAGGTTTCTCCATAGCCACAATGCGTAACTCCGAAAAGGGGCATAACTCCGTTAAACGTTTACGGAATTTCGTCAAAAGTTAATCAGATCATCTACACCTTAGATCCAAATTGTCTACTTAATACCATGAGCCTAGTTCAATCCGTTCTCAAGATATTTTGCTCACAATTTTTCCCCATAGCCACAA
The DNA here is from genome assembly GCA_963580285.1 of Lucinisca nassula. NCBI lineage: Eukaryota > Metazoa > Mollusca > Bivalvia > Lucinida > Lucinidae > Lucinisca > Lucinisca nassula. The sequence goes on from OY757015.1 coordinate 71,222,503, forward strand.
CGCGTAAGTCCGAAAAAGAGCTTAACTCCATTAAATATTATCGGAATTTCATAAAAAGTTAATCAGGTCATCTATACCTTAGACCAAAACTGTCTACAAGATTCATAACGGTTTTTGAATGACACTTAATATCACATTATCAGATTATATTTACATTTCCAATGTAAAGTCTAAGTAAACCTGCAGAAAACAAGTAGTTCATACTTCCATGAACGCATCGAGTCACATGATTTTCAGTGACATCAAGTGACCCCTGCAACAGTGTCAACACGGACAAGGGCATCAAGAGCAAATAACTCACAGTATCATAGGTACCAGTCCTATAGTGATGCCCTGAAAAACTCTTTCTTCCCTAGAACTATTCCTCAGTGGAGTAGTCTTCCATCTTCTGCGGTGAATGCCAAGACTGCAGAGGAGTTCAAAGCCCGCACAGTATAAGATTGAGACTCAGAGGTATGCGTTTTAAGATACCTCTGTGTTTGGATTGTAAATAGTTTTAAGGACTCATCCAGAGATGATTTTTTTTGTGTGCTAAATTCTAAATTTAGCCACCCGCCCAACTGAGGTAATGGCCAAATATGACCGACTCAGTGAAAGAAGATAGATAGATAAGAAGACAGATAGATAGACGTCAGTCAAAATCATTGTTCACCACGAGCGTTGGTGATGTCAACGCTGTTCCGCTCTTTGTAGAAAAATAGCTTGTAAATGTTTTTCAGCTTTCAAAGTTGGCGTTAAAAAACTTTTTTCGCAGAGTGATGAGAGGCAAAGAATGTAAATATAAACAATAAACTTTAAGTTAATGTTTCTGCTTCCCATGAAAATATGAACGACAGCGGGTCGCCAGCGAAGTTTACATAAACCCCTTCGACTTAGCACGCGACCCACCGAGAGGCGATTCTAACCAGTACCCACAATCTATATTTTACAGCAGAAATAAGAAAAAAAAAGGTTTATGCCTGTAAACCCCAGTTTTACTAATAAAAGTGGGGTTCAAGAGGGTCAAAATTATATATTTTCTTTCTTCAAAAACGCCGTAACTGTTGAGGAGGTATGAGCGATTGCATTGTCATGTAGAAGACCGCCGACATGTTTAAAACAGTGGCAGAGCGTCGTTTCTGATAATACCTTTTCAGTTTCTTCAGTACTATGTCTTTGTGGTACTTTCTGGTGATTCTTTTGCCCTTTTTCACCGACACTTTTATTACGACTCCTTCACCGGAGAAGAAGATTGCATACAAAACCTACTTTGTACTCAAAGAACGTTTGGCTTGCTGTGGTTAGTGGCCCGGATCTTATTGCCAACCTTTCTGAAGGTCTCAAAATAATGGACCTGGGTTTCATCACCTGTGACGACATTGGCAAACTGCTTTTTGTCATATTTTAGAAACATTTGAAGCAACGTATGCCCACTTTAACCCGTTGCCTCTTTTGCTGTGCAGTCAACATATGTGGCACCCATCTAGCAGAAATCTTTCTGACTTTCAAATGCTTCGTCAAAATGAGGTGAACCGTTGATAGTGCTATGCCTACCTTTCGTGCAATATCACGAACTGTAAATCTGACATCTCCTTCAATGATTGCCTTTATTTTAGAAACGATTTCTTTACGAGATGCAGATTTTGACCAACCTGATTTCGGTGCATTTTTGATGGACTCTACACCAGACTCAAATTTCTTTTTCCACCGCCGAACTGTGTCATAAGACACACAAGAAGGTCCAAAAGCAGTAGAAATTTCAGTCATCAGCTTCTTCAGAAAACAACCAAGTTTTGCGAAAGCTTTGATGTGAGCTCGTATTTCATCTTTTTAGTCGACGCATCTACCAACCATTTTACTGCAGTGGTCAATGACTGCGTGTATTCAAATGGCAAATTGTATATCTTACACTTAGTCTAGCATGTACATTTATACACCACTGTGTAGATATTGAATTGCCGTATACAAGTATGTATTGGTTTTGCTCGTGCCCCACGTGGATATCGAGCTACATGTAAGGACAATAAGCAATTTTTTTCGAACATCCCTCGTATTTTAGATAACCAGATAGACTGTGACATGTTTTATGCGCGCGCCTTCCTAGTAACTTAATATTCTAATTAACAATGGTCTCAACCGCAAACACAAACCATATACCACATGTGCTATTGACTGTTTTTACACATGATCAATTCTTTTGAAACATTAAAGATTTTTTTGTATCTGTTTTAACAAGATACGGCTTATGAAAGCTTAAGTATATAATTATGCATATAATGCATTTTGTAATGTTTTCCATATATATTTTTGTATGTTATCTATGAATTCTACTGTGGGCCACAAGGTAGACTAGCTTTGCAGCTAATTGTGTCACCCTCTTAAAAACTGTATAAATAAATAAATAGATAAATAAATAAAACATATTAAATAAAGTGCTGTTTTTGTTTATTTGATTTGAGGTTTAACGCCCCCGTCAACACTGTATAGGTCATTCTGGAGACGTCGCTTCCAATTTTGTGGGACTTTTACCCGACAGTGAGATGAAATGATATCTCAAGCCCTGCCGCCCAATGAAACCAATAGGGTTTATAAGCATGGACGGTCTGACGCGCACCGCTTTGCCTGGGCAGGCTTAGTACTTAGGGTCACTGATGAGGCCTAAATGGCCGAAACTAGCTAGTCTAGCCCAGAAAACATGTACACTCCATATTTTCCAGTTCTGTGATGTAGTCCTTGCTTCCAAAGGATTACCCTTTCTAGAACTTATTTAACGTCACTACAGCTGTTGTCTGGGAATGTGTGGCGGCCGTAAAAGTCTCCCTGCCCTACACCATAGTGTAGTTTATATTTTCTTATCCTTTGGAACCATTGATTTCATTGTGGAATTTTGAAAATAGTTGAGGGTCACTAATGGCCTAAATGACCAAAACTAGCTAGTCTGGCCCAGAAAACATGTACACTCCATATTTTCCAGTTCTGTGGTATATTCATTGCTTCCAAAGGATAACCCTTTCCATCACTACAACTGTTGTCTGGGAATGTGTGGCGGCCGTAAAAAGTCTCCCTGCCCCACATCATAGTGTACTTGATATTTTCTTGTCCTTTGGAATCATTGATTCCATTGTGGAATTTTGAAAAGATGTTTACTACATCTGACCATAACCTCAGTTAGGTGGTTCGCTAAATTTATCACAATAATATCAATGGATGAGACCTTTGATGTATTAACAATCTATTACAGAGGTGTACTTAAACGTATACCTCTGAGTCCCAATCAATACCTTGCGGGCTTTGAACTCTCCTAAAGTGTTGGCATTATCCACAGAGGAGGAAGACTATTCTACTGAGGAATAGTTCCGGGAAAGAAGGAATTATTCAGTGCATCACTATAGGCCTGATACCAATGATACTGGCTGTTGTTTTCGCTCCCGCCCATCGGGGCTTGGAGAGATAGATTGGGCTGCTTGGTGCTTCCACGCAGATTTGGATCTAACCACCAGTGAGTATTGGTAAACTGCTTAGAAGGACTAAGCCTGCCTAGGCAAAGCGGTGTGAGTCAGCTGGTCCCTCTGGTTTCATTGGGCGGCAGGACTTGAGGTGTCAGTTCATCTCAATGTCAATAAAAGTCCCACAAAATTGAATGCAGCGTCTGCAAGCGTATAGTTCTTGTGCCTTGACGTCACACACCTGGTCAATGCAGGGTTATCTATCTTACTGAGGGGTTACTGCGGGCTGTAATCAACAGAAAACAACTGGAATTCAAGAGATTTTAACCAAAGATTATATGTGAATAAAAGCAAATCTTCCCCAAATTGCCATTTTCTACAAATTTATACAACCAGGCAACGATTTCCAATAAACGTGTCTGATTTCTGATATGTAGAAGTATGAAAATCTTGCATAATTTGTCAACGGTGGTTGAACCGTACTTGAATAAAATGGGCATTATTCTCAAAATGTATCCAAATAAAATACATGTAACTAATCAATTATCAGAAAGAGCTTTAAAATGATAATCGTTTGATAATTCTAAGAAGTTTAATTTCTTTGGCTGCAAAATATGAATATTTTGAATTTTAATTTATATTTCTATCGAGTCCTGACACAGACTTTTAACCCCGAACTTATAAAGACAACTCTCGACCGTAGGGTTAAAAGTCAGTATGAGGAAAGAGTAGAAATAATTGAAATTCAAAATATTTGTATTTTGCAGTCAAACGCATTAAAATTCTTACAAGTAATGTGAAAATTCGTTTTAAAAGTCGTTCCAATAATTTATTAGTTATTTCATTTGGATAAATACTGAGATTAATGCCGATTTTGTTCAAGTATCGTGCAGATATTGTTGACGATATATTCAAGATTTCCTTACGTTAACATATCAAAAATCATGAAATGTTATTATAAATCGCAAACCGGGCGTCTAATTTAGTAGAAAATGACAATTTGGGAGGATATTTCTTTTCAACACAGTTATATCGCGGTTTAAAATCTATAGAATCCCCGTTGTTTTCCAATGATTACGGCCAGCACTCCCCCTCATCTAATATTGACCAGTTGGGTGACGGCACGGGATTTCGCTATTTGCCTTAAAAACCTATTATATTCTATTCTTGTAACAATGAGTCATTTATATGATGTTACAATGTAGCGGTTGCCTGGTGCTTTAAATCGACATATAATCTAATCTAACTCTTCTCTCCAGGTTATGGAATGATAGACTCGTGGGAACTAGAGCGTGTTTTGGACCTAGGGCGATGCTGTGGGGGCTACTCCGCCGGAAAATTTCGGCATCACTCCTTCACAGTAAATGCACTGATATTTGTTTTTGCATCTAAATGGTGAATTAGGGCCGACATACACAGAATTTGCGCCAAAATATCTCGTTCTAAGCGAAAACTTACAAAACTGTTGCTTCATTCATTCTTGTTGACATAAAACTATAGTCAGAATACCCTGTGTTCGATTTTGTTACGGTCGCCTACTTTCGGCAACGATTTTTCAATATTTTTTTCGACCTGCTTAGAAAGGTAAATCATTTAAAATTGCTTAGCATCGCCGGAACTTATATTATTCTTTCGTTCTTCTACAATAAATCAAAACGCACAAGGGTACCTACATTTGTTTACCATATCCAGGTGCTAGGAACTATCGCGAGAGCTCCCGGATTTGTCGTGGGAGCAAAATTACGTGGACGCGATTTCGCGATAGATCCCCTGATGTCCACCCGTGAGAATATGTTGTTGTCCCGGTGTGTTTCAGAAACGTCATTACTCACTTGTATTGGATCTGTCAGGTCCTCCTTGAGTAACAGACTGATCGATAACTGGACTGGCTTGCCGGATATGATTGGTGAAAGAGACATTTTGGTCACCTGGAGTGGGTCTGTACTTTTGCAGTTACCGTACTCGAAATCGTCATTATTTGCTCCCTGTAAATGAGAGGTGAAAATTCAGGGCATATTTTACAACCAGTTCAACAAACAAGAGGCCCATGGCTCACAATGCTTACCAGAGCTCAGGGGTGCACTGCCCACTTGCAGTCATTTATTTTGATAAACCATGGAAGCCTTGAGCCCAAGGACTCTACAAATAAAATGTGGGTCCAATCAGCATAGTGGATTCAGAGATCTGATGTCGCTTGAATGTGTTGTTGCAAGACAACACATGACAATTGACAAACGTAAATGTCATTTTTCAATTTCCCCATTATAAGTCTATAGAAACAATTAACTTGCCATAACAACCAAACTAAAGAGCCAACTTTCATGAGAAAAAAAAACAACAACAAAAAAAAACAAAAAAAAAAATAAAACCTGTTAAAGCAAATATGCTGAATATTTTCATAAAGTCTAAGCCTTATAGAGCATATGGTTTCTAAGAAGATGATTTTTAAGTTTGTTTTTTTTTTTTTTGTTTGTTTGTTTTCTATTTTGGGGGCATTTTGGTTTTTTACATATGTTTTTTAATGTGGTATCCAATGGTAACCAATAAAAATTTGCAGTTGGCCTAAAATCATATGACAGATTGCTTTAGGAATATTTCTACGAAAGTTTTGCCAAACTATCTGCTTAGGTTTGGAAGTAAATGCAAATTTTCAATTTTCCCCATTACAAATCCAAGGAAACTCTAAGTTGCCATAGCATCCAAACTAAAGAGCCGGATTTTATATAAAACATAAAAACTGTTAAGACAAGTATGGTGAATATTTTCATAAAGTCTCAGCCATATAAAGCATATGGTTTCTGAGGAGATGATTTTTAAGTATTTTTTTTCTATTTTGGGGCATTTTGTTTCCCATGGCAACCAATGAAAGTGAGCAGTTGGCCTAAAATCACATGCCAGATAGATGATTGCTTAAAGAACATTTCTATGAAAAACTTTTTAAAATATCTGCAAAAGCTTGGCAGTAAATACAATTTTTAAACTTTCCCCATTATAAGTCTACGGAAAATCTAAGTTGCCATAGCAACCAAACTAAAGAGCCGAATTTCATATAAAACATAGAACCTGTTTAGGCATATATAGTGAATATTTTCATAAAGTCTCAGCCTCACAGAGCATATGGTTTCTGAGGAGATGATTTTTAATGTTTTTTTTTTTTTTTTTTTTTTTTTTTTCTATTTTGGGGGCATTTTGGTTTCCATGGCAACCGAATATGTCAGATACTAGATTGCTTAAGGAATATTTACATAAATGTTTCGTCAAAATACGCGCAAAGGCTTGGCAGGTAATGCCATTTTTCAATTTTCCCCATTATAAGTCAATGGAAACTGCCATAGAAACCAAACAAAAGAGCCAAATTTCATTTTAAGAAAAAAACACCAAAACCTGTTGAGGCAAATATGGTGAATATTTTCGTTAAATTTCAGCCTCATAGAACATACGGTTTCTGAGGGGATGATTTCTTCTTAAGTATTTTTTTTATTTTTTTATTTTTTTATTTTTTTTTTTTTTTAATTTTGGTTTCCTGGTAACCCACAAAAATGAGCAGTTGGCTTAATCATATTGCAGATATTAGATTGCTTAAGAAACACTTCTATGAAAGTTTTGTCAAAATATCTGTAAAGGCTTGGCAGTTAATGCCACTTAAAGGATAATTCTATGAAAGTTTTGTCAAGATGGAAGTAGATGCCATTTATTATTCAATTTTCCCCATAACAAGTCAATGGAAATTCTAAGTTGCCATAGTAACGAAACTAAAGAGCCGAACTTCATAAAAAACATTAAACCTGTTGAGGAAAATATGGTGAATATTTTCATAAAGTCTCCACCTCATAGAGCATATGGTTTCTGATGAGATAATTTGGTTTTTTTTTGTTTTTTTTTTTCAGCAGGCTTCTCCGAAAGATGAGATATGCCAGAGAGAAGAAGATGATCTGATGGTTTGATGATGATATCGCATTGATGATGTTTTTTTTTTTATTATTATTAATACATTTTTTTCAAAACAAAGATGATATATTCAATTGTAGTGTTTCAAAAAAATGCAACCAAGAGATATATGTGAGTAACCAACACTGTCATAAACTATGGCTTCCAGTGCAGTCATGTAAGAAACTCGCAGTAAACAGACAATTTTCAGTACACTGTGAATCTCTTACTCACTGACAATTTTTCAGTATACTGTGAATCTCTTACTCACATGGTTTAATTAACATTTGAAATTGAGAGTTGCCTGCCTTGATATTGAAAAACAAACAGATGTACTAACAAAGAAAGAAGGAAGTTTAGAGATTGATGTATCACCCTTGCATAGACCCTTTGATTCAGGAGAAGGTCTGAAGACTGAATCAACGTCATTTATGCTTGGGTAAATACATTCATGATAAGGAAGACGAAAGAAAGTTAGAAAGTTAACAGCCAGATATTAAGATGGTGATGAGAAATACATAACGTTATGAGATGATTTACCACGCCGCCGCTTCACTGTTCTAAATCCCTTGCCGAAACGAAAGCACAAGGGATAAAGTTAATGACTTTGGAATTGGGTGGCACCACGAAAACAAGCCTATATGAATTTGATCCCCTTGACCCCCACCCTCATACGGATAAACGGGGCATACAGGGGTGTGGAGTATTCTTCCCATCCTCGCCCAACACCCAGGCCTGGAACATCCGTCAGAACCGCTTCACCGAGGCGGTTCTAACTAGCACCAGCAATCAACGCCCAGAGCAAAAAGGCGAGAAAAACGAGAAAATCTCGAACTTTTTTTTTTTTTTTTATCAGAAACTTCTCATTTTTGCTGGCAAAATTTTCAATATATTGAATAGGCGTGCTTTCGTAATGTAAAGTTTGTGTTCACTTTTATTTTTTCATATAACGTTTTAACGGCAAGTTCAACACTTTTGGGTGACGTATTTTTCATGCTTCTCCGATGGATGAGTCATACAAGATAGATGATATAATGGTTGGATGATAACATTTTTTCCATATATACATAAGCATGCAACTTACACTGTGTATTTTTATAATTGATAGAACAGTGAGATATACATGCATACAGAATCATTCAATAGTGACATTGGGGTCGCCTTAGCAAAGATTGACGGTCCTTTTCATTTTTCCGATAGGGTGCATAATCCATTGACTCAGCGGTATCACAAACATAGTGTTTCCGTACAGAGGCAGCGGAAAACACCATTATAGTTCTATAAACTTCTTCCACAAAAGTCGAGAGGAGGAATACTCATGTGACAATTGTTATATAGGTATTCTGGAAGTTTATCTTTTCAGAGTTGACACGATTTAACAAACAGTATTTCCATCACTGGGGCAGCAGCAGCCCCCCCCCCCCCCCCCCAAAAAAAAAAAAACAAAAAAAACCACTGTTTTTGCTTTATACCCCCATTATCGGGATTGGCAAGCAGTGTTATACAAAAATACTAAATTTAATAGATTATAGTAAGCCATGGTATTGAAAGGACTCAGTGGCTGAGAACTACCCGACTGGCTGTGTGTTTACAATCCCCATTTATATCATAAGGACTCTTGAAACCTGTAGATAATTGCCTTCAACATATATTTTTGGTTGTTAATGAAGTGTCAACCTGAACGCAAAGGAGGATAGATGAACAATGTAATGCCCTTGCTTAGACCTTGATGCATTGATACAGTCATGGTGAGAACATGATAGCAAATTTTAATAATGTAATGTTAGTAATTAGTTAGTTAGTAAACATTTCATATAGAGATTTGTTTTTCATTTTAAAGCGTTAACCGTAAAGCTCCGTGTTTTGCCTTTCTTCTTTCTACACCTTGAATTGACATGTAAAGAGAAAAGAAGTAAAACAGTAAACACCCATTGTCATTTCAACTGGTTAAGAAGCTGAAGAACATTATGTTCTTTGTCTGCCACTTTTGTAACCGCCCAGAATGCACTAGAGGCTGATATCTTATTAAAAATAGATTTGGTTATAGCAGCACTTCGGTAATGCTTGTTTTCAAATTTTATTATGTTTCTTATTTTCCAGATTTCCCATTTATATATATGTAAAATTGTATTAAGAAAAATTCTCACACACTTAACCGTTTCGTCGACACCCAGTATTACATCTTTCAAGTTGAAAAGAACTTGTTTATGCCCATTCAAATTAAGAATTTGGTTTATCTTGAGATGGATATTATGAATAACTTCTTTAATCACCCTGCACTCGTAAAATAGATGTGTTAGATATTCCGTTTCCGTTTTGCAAAAATGGCATTTTCCGTCTGATTTACCCATTAGATTAAGTCTGTACTCAGTAAATATAGCATTGTGTATTATGTTCCAGTGTAATTGCTTCTCTTTGTTGCTAAGCGGTGTTTCAAGTGAGTTTCTCCAAAGATGTTTCCAATTAATTTCGACGTCAAAAACTGATTCCCATTTAGATATGTATTTAGGTATAAATTTATTATCTTTCCAAATATGCTGTATTTGCTTAAGGGAAATAAATTTCTCTTGTCCTAAAGTAAGGGTATTTATGGGTCTATGATTAATTATTTGGACATTTCCTTGTTCTGTTGCCTCATTCAAAGGAGACTTCAGTATGTTAAGCCATTCTTTATTAACACTCGCCTTGATAATTCGGTAGTTTTTGAGCCCATTATGTTTATCCGTCAACCTGTTAAGAATTGTTCTTTCATCAATAAAATCCTTTCTATCGCTGTCCCAGACATTTTTAAATTGTTTTAAGCCGCTTTTACAAAAGTTTTCGAACCATAATGGAGCATTTCTGCGTAAAATTTTATTGTTTCCGCAGATTGGTTCGTCTAGTATAGCAAGTAAATTATTTGGTTGAATTTTACTCTTAAAGATACTCCAAGACTGTAATGCATCCCTATAAAACTGTGATGGTATTTGAAGTTGTAGTCCTTTTATGTTTGAGCAATTATATAAAAAAATTTCCGAGTCAAACGTTCTATCAGATGATCGGAGCCAGTGTTTACCTATCATGTTCCAGTGCTGGGTGTCAGAGTTTACTATTCTATGTATGAATTTTATTCTTTTTGCATCTATGAAATTTGAAAAATTTATCATATTCATTCCCCCCTTTTCGGAGTCGAGACACATAGTTTGTCTATTAACTAAAGGTTGTTTATTACCCCACAGGAAATTCCATATAAGTTTTTCTATTTCTTTAACAATGTGTTTTGGAAACAGTTTTCATTTCTATATCAAAGCCTATCTGAGAAATTAAGAACGTTTTTATTATCAGTATTTTACCCTTTAAAGTCAAGTCCCGGCTCTTCCATACTTGGATACAATTTTTAATTTTTGTTATTTTATCCATCCAAATCTCTTGCTCATTTATTTGATAACCGTGATAAACCCCTAGAGTTTTAACATGTTTATCCGTCCAAGTGATTTCAGTAAATATCGGCTGTTTGTTTTTCCACGGTCCAGTATAAAGAGCTGTTGTTTTGGTTTTATGAACTCGGGCACCGCTTGCCCTTTCATATTTTCCAAATATTCTGAAGGTTTCCTTAATCGAGTTTTCGGTTGAATTGAAAAATTGAGCATCATCAACATAAGCATTTATTTTTACTTCAGCTTTTTCGTTGTTATCCGGGTGTGGCAGAGGAAAGCCTATTATGTACTTATTGTGACGAATTGCGCATGCGAGAGGTTCAGCCTGTAGAATAAAAATCAGAGGGCTGACTGGACAACCTTGGCGCATTGAGCGGCTTATTGAAATAATTTGTTAAGTATTGTTTTTTTGTGTGTGTGGATTTTGTTTTCCATTGCAACCAATAAAAATGAGCAATGGGCCTAAATCATATGGCAGATAGTAGATTGCTGAAGGAACATTTCTATGAAAGTTTTGTCAAAATATCTGCAAAGGCTTGGCAGCTGATGCCATTTTTCAATTTCCCCGATTATAAGTTTATGGTAACTCTAAGCTGACATAGCAACCAAACTAAAGAGCTACATTTCATAAAAAAAACTTTCGATCCCCAAACACAAGGATGCCACAGATGAAATTAGGGCCAAATCGGCCCAGTGGCTTCTGAGGAATGTCGTTTGAAAGTGTTGACGTCACGCGACGTCAGACGACAACGACGACGGACAACTGCCTATCCTATAAGCTCCCCCGGAGCCTTTGGCTCCTGCGAGCTTAAAAGAACTAGTAATTAATCTGCATATATCTCGCGTCCCTAAAAAGGTGTGTGTCTGTGTCACGGTGTTGGAGTTTTACGTCCCACCAACATCTAAGCCCATAGTGAGATATGACCTCGATTAAAAGACGCATCCGAAAGACTGAAGAAGCCCACAGTCTCTACGCAGGTGCGCTAGCGAACAACAAATAGCAGAATGCGTCGTCAGATCAGTGTCTTCACTGTTTTCTTAAAGAACTGAGAGTTTTGTAAAACGTATTTGTACAATACATACATTAATCAGACGCCCATGCACAGAAACACCTAAGGGGTAAGGGCAAGTAGGTAATGGCGTGGTGTCTTAAACATAAGATCTCTCAGCCTCGCTCGGGATACATGTGAGACCCCAGTTTCTACAACGGAAGGCCGTGTTGCTTTGCTCCCGGTACACCTGTTTTCGTTCACCTCTGATTAACGATCGGCTCGAAATAAGTGTAATAATTTGGAAAGGGTCGTACCTTCACCGACAAAAGTGCACAATGGTATAAGACGGGAGATTCTTTTGGTTATATATCGGATTAAATTATCATTTAACCCTTATCTTGCTGTTCACGTCAACCCTAATCTTTGCAAACAGTGTAGATCCAGATCATATGGCTTCTGATCAGGTTCTACACTGTTTGGCATTCAGTTTATGAATTTGTAGCAATAAATTACATCAAGTTATTTGATTGGTTGATAGACAGTAATGGGTGTGGCTTAAATGAATATTCAGCAATATAAGGGTTAATTTATGAATAGGATACAGTAAAATTCCGCTATTAAGGCCACCAAAAATTGAGACTAAATCTGGTTTTGAAAGCTTTCTTTGAAGGTTTCAGTTATTCTATCTTTGTACTTACTGCACCTGTCGTCTCCTGCTAAGGGACCACCTTTGGGACTGTTCAAAAGTGATCTTAAAGACCACTTTTGAAAGTCCCAAAGGTGATCTTAGTATAGGAATTTTGCTGTACAAGTTAAAGGACCGTTGATGAGGCCTATTTAGCCGACAATGGCTAGTCTTACCAATACGAGCTATTTATCGCCTTGTAACTTGCTTATTCAAGGAAACGGTCTGTCGTGCTATAGCATATTTGGTAGAAACCATCATATGAACAGATCCATGTAAATAAGGCCAATTACCCAACCCCACCCACCCATTTTATACAAAGAAACGCGGAGTTTATAAGGTGTGTACTTTTCCTTATTTTGCCCAAAAACAAATCGCGGATGCTCTTTAGAACCACCGCAACAAAATGCTTCTAACTAGCACAAAAAATCTACGTTGAAAAATAACTAAAAACAAAATTTCAATTTTTCGTTCGATATTCATCATCCATGGCTAACATAATGTTCATGTGGACGCACTAGATGCGCATGCGTCAGTGTCAGGAATTGGTTTGCCTTTCCTTTCTTTATATTTGTTTTTATTTTTCTATCTGTCTGTCCGGCCCCCGCCCATAGGGGCTTGAAGAAATATATGGGCTGCATGATGCTTCAACGCAGAGATGAATCCGGCCCGCACACTAGTACTGGTAAACCGCTTAGAGGATCTATGCCTGTTCATGAACCGCGGCGCGAGGCGGACCGTCCATGCTAATAACCCTATTGGGCGACAGGGCTTGAGATGTAATTTCATCTCAATGTCGGGTAAAAGTCCCACAAAATTGGAAGCAACGTCTCCAAAATGACCTTTCCAGTGTTGACGGGGACGTTAAACCTCAAATCAAACAAAAATCTATCTGTCTCTATGTCCATTTGAATGTCTGTATGTCCATTTGTCTGTATGTCTGTCTGTCTGTATGACCATCTGTTTGTCTGTGTGCTTGGTTTATGGCCTCATAATGTACGCGAACAAACAGTCTGACCTTCCGGTGTAGAATGTGGCCTTTCGCACGTGAGGCGGAAAATAATTTTAACAACATTTATATGTATCAAATATCTTCCGTGTTAGATCCTTTGAAGAAGTTAGATAACAATTCACATAATATTATTTTCCTCCTTAAGGCGAAAGGATACACCTTCAGGGGAGGCAACTCCTGCAAAAGTATTTTTGTCTCCCATGTCAATAGGGGTCAACTCTTAAAGAAAAGAATTTGCTCCTATGGAGCAAATTCTTTTCTTTAAGAGTAGACCCCTTTTTCAGCGGGTCTGGGCTTTCAGAAAAGCGAACGGGAGGTTACGAAAATTGTCTACCTTTGAAAAATGGCGGACAAAATCTACCAGGTGTTCCCATTCTACTTAAGTGATATTATGCGAAGTAAAAAAAAAACTGTACAAATTGTTTGACATCCATGGTGAAGCTTTGGTTACTCAAAGACCGGTGACTCGTTAACCATGTCTACTTGAGTCCCCCATCCTCGTGGGGACGGGTACTCTGAATTTTGCCTGCTGCATAGGCTAAGACTCATTTTGGGAATTACAATTTTAGATTTTAGTATTGAGGTGGGGATGGGGGATAGGACAATAAAATGGTATTTTATGGGTACAGGCCAGTTAGCAGATTTGAGTGTGGGATGTCACTCTAAAACTGACTATTTGGGTGACTATTCAAAACCTTTGGTATCTTTTAGGGTGTTGTCAGTCTTCTGTTTGATTAGTGTTTTTTCTCTCCTTGCAGCACGACAGTTCTATGACTTTATAGTAATTCTATACAGCAAGAAACTGTTAAATGCACGTTTGTAACCAATACAATTATTAGACAGATAAGTAAAAACACACTTTTTAACAGAAAGCAAGCAGGTATATAAAGTTGGGAATATTTTGGGGGTATGTTATAATTTGCAGATGCTTTTATACTGGATATATTAGGTACACTGTCCGGCTTACTATTGTTTTGGGATCGAATATTAGATGCCGGGACCCTAGCAGGCAACATTCAGAGTAACCCCCCCCCCACACACACACACATACAATCTGGGGTTTGGGCAGCCCTCAGAAAAAGACCCCTTTTTCTGCAGTTATGAATACGTTTTGGGTTGTTTTCTTACTTAACGTGTTTTATCTCGTCGAGGCGATTCTAATGAGTTCACACAACATATATTATTCTAATACTTTTGTCGTCAAAACAAATACTGCGGCTGCCTGTCAAATAAACTTCAATGAGACATTCCATATGTACCTGACATACACAGATTTGAGCATGGAATTTGTCCTGTTAAAATGCCAACAACTGGTATAGATTTGAAAGTTGGTATTTCTGCCGTTATAAGCAGCATGAATGCCATGCACAACTGATTTGAGCATGAACAAATTAGGCTATTATAACCTTTGGGCTAATTTGTCATGTTTGAAGCCATGAAAAAACACACACTGTTTTCTAAATAATGTTTGTCAGTTTTAAAAAGGTCATACCGATACATGACCTCGTTTAAAAGACTCGTCCGACCCGGTCAACAGTCAGACGCGTTTCCGGTATCTGTAGGAATATATGGATTAATGATACAGGGCGAGTGCATTATGGGCAAGAATCCGGGTCCACAATAGCGCATTAAGTTAAGAACACTTTGTATGGTCTACGGTAGTTTAATCCTTTTTGTACCAAATGGAATCTTCCTCGTTATATAGCAGGAGTCCATTACAAAATTTAGGGATGTCAGGATGTGATTTCTTCAAAATTTATTCTGGAAATGGCTTAACTGTTTGCAAACAGTGTAGACCCTGATCAGACGCCGCGTTCTCCGACCTGCGGCGTCCGCTCTGGGCCTGCACTGTTTGCCAAGGTACCAATGGGTTAGATAACAATTATGCTTCGTCGAATAAGTGATATTCAACTGGCATACAAATTGAAATATGATTTTTTTAATTATTATTTTCAAACTAAATGAAGTTTTGTCATCAATTTTCGTGCATATCATGGCTTCCGGGGGGGGGGGGGGATGGAAGGGGGGGGGGGGAGGGCGCAGTACATACACGGATATTTGTCAACTACATAGGCTGAGACTATTCTGGGGGTCTAGAATCCAGAATTTTAAATTCAATGTTTTGGTAATTTTTGGGGGTACAGGCCAGTCAGCGGGTATTTCATGGGGTTACTTCTAAAACGGCTTATTTTTTGGGGACTACGAAAAATTCTTTGGTATTTTGTGTGGGGTGTTTTGTTGTTGGCGAAGTTTAATTAAAGAGTATTTGTTAACACTCTTTTCACACTTATATCAGAAGTCTTTTACCAGGCGTTATAATAGTTATGCCGTTAGAAACTGTTTAAAGCACTGTAAAATCATTATACGGGATTAAAAAAAAAACAAACGAAAACACAGAAAATAAGCCAATATCATTCAGACTTTTTTTTTTTTCTTCTTCTTTGGTATGTATGGTAAGTTTGCAGATATTATTTTGGGTATTAATTGTCCTTTCCACTATTTGAATATGCATGTATTAACTTCCTTGTCTATAATTTGATATATAAAAGAAAGAAAAGAAAACGCTATAATATGTACCTTAATTTTTGACCCTAGCCAACTGCTGTCGATCTCCATGTGGTGGACATTTTTGCTGCCCGATATTACGTAGACTCCTGCCAGTAACAGGAAAGCCACAGAAAGGTAACTTCTTGTGTGCATTATCGTTGGTCCGCAAGATCCTGCCGGCTAAAATTGAAGGAGCTATTTGTTTCAGCTAACACCGATATTTGGGCTTGTTTGATTAAAATACTGGAAGAAAATAATTGGCCGGTCATGAACAACCGCATAAAGGGACTTTCCCTGTAATATCCACTTCCTTCTTTGGATTTTTGTGTTTTTGATACGCGCGTCATTTTTTTTTTTTTTTTTTTTTTCTTTATCCCTATCAGAATATTTCACTAAAGTCTATGCGATCTACTAGAGGTTGGCAAAAACTTGATTCGGAGAAAAAAAAACAAAAAAAAACTTTTGACCTACATGTTAACATGTCCGTGTAATGGGTGTGTGTGTGTGTGTGTGTGAATTCGGGTTTAACGTCGCTTTCAACAATTTTTCAGTCATATCACGACGGTGTCTGGTTGCGACAGGGAGCTCAATGCTCACTTTTATAGTGCTGCCTCACTGAAGTATCATGTCCCAGACACATAACATGATACCACACCCAGTCACATTATCCTGACACTGGATCGACCAGTCCTAGCTCTACCCCGTAAATCTGAGTGCCAAGCGAGGAGCAGCTAGTACCATTTTTAACGACTTTGGTATGTCGCGGCCCGGGATCGAACCCGTGACCTTCCGTTCCCCGGAGCGGACACTCTACCAACTGAGCTATCGGGGCCGGTGTCCGTGTAATGAAGACCCCCTAAACCCAGTTTATATAAAGAAAACTGGGGTTTACGGGGGTATACATTTCTAATTTCTGCTACCAGACATAGGCTGCGGGTACGGCGGTTCTAACTAGCACTCACAACATACGTTTGCAGTATTAATAAGAAGAATATCACGGATTTTCATCAGAAGAGATGTGAAGAAATGCACTATGTCGCATGGATTTGTTCGGCCCCCGCCCATCGGGGCTTGAAGAAATAGATGGACTGCATGATGCTTCCACGCAGAGCTGAAACTGACCCGCACACGAGTACTGGTAAATGGCTAAGAGGATCTAAGCCTGCCAAGGCAAAGCGGTGCGGGTCGGCCCGTCCATACTTATAAACCCTATTGGTTTCATTGGGCGGCAGGGCTTGAGATGTCATTTCATCTCAATGTCGAGTAAAAGTCCCACAAAATTGGAAGCAACGTCTCCAAAATGACCTATACAATGTTGACGGGGATGTTAAACCTCAAATCAATCAAACAAACAAAGCACGGGTTTGTTATCGTAATGTTCCGTTTACAGCGACAATACTTATGCTGCCGTACGGTACAGGGAGACGTTACTGGTCACATAATCATGTGAGCAAATCCTACTAATGAGCACCGTCCTTTGGAATTCCCCAATTTATATAGTTAAAAATGGGGGTTAAATATGTATGCATTCATAGTTTTTCTTTCCCAACCCCCCCCCCCCCCCCTCCCCCTAAAAAAAAAAAAAATATCGCCGATACCAGCGAATGATCATTCTAGGGGCGAAAAAGGAGCAATTCCTTTTCAAACTAGTTATATAAGGACATCCTATATTTTTCACACGGAATAAAACTGCTTATATTTCTTATTTTTCTGTGCACTGTTGGGAGCTGGTAGAAGGATTATTCTGTCAGCTGTAAATATCTCATTATGATGACACAACCGTGTGGATCGTGTATTCTTTCATATCTCCAAAATGGCTACTTTTCCGATGAATATTTGTGATATTTTTCTTATGTATACTCCAAACATGTTGTGAGTGCTCGCTAGAACCGTCTCATTGAGGCTTGCAGGCAAACGTTAATCTAATGCGGACGCCGACAACGCCGTCGCTGACGCTGTCGCCGACGCCGGACGCGGGTGGTATAGCAATAGCTCCCCATTACTTTCGTAAGGCGAGCAAAAAAGCATAGGGTCATGGGCAAATATACTTTGCTTATGACCCGATGCCGTTCTTTTAAAAATATCTCCATTTCTTCAGAGATAATTTGCATTGATGTCGTTTCATCTCAATGTCGGGTAAAAGTCCCACAGAATTATTTGAAGCAACGTCTCCAAAATGACCTATACAGTGTTGTCGGGGACGTTAAACCTAAACAAAGAAACACATGTATTACATTTATGGAAAGGGCTGTTTTACGTATAAATGGCTATTGCAATAGCGGTTGTACGTTAAAATGAATATTGCCAAGTTTAACGTAAAACCGCTATTGCCAGTTGGCTTGCATAATTATTTCATTCCCGTCATTACTTTTTCAGTAACTACTGATATGACTGTAAAAGCTTACATGCATATGATTGTTCTAGAGAGTGGTTGTGTAACTCGAATTAGATACGAATCGTTGCTGCATTACCAAACATTTCCATATTTTGTTATGTGTTATACATTGTTGACTTAATTACGTATTTTAATCACCTCGTTTTGGAGGATGTTGATAATTTTTCTGATTGTTTCTGCTATGGACAGCATCAGTTTTCTATTTCCGTTTTTGTAATTGCTGTTCCAAACATAGATCGTGGATACTATTTAGCCTAGAATGCCTATTTATGGTGTCATAGAAAAAAGCATCATAACCACGCGACACACAACGTGAGTGCAACGCCATAGGAACGTCTTTGTAACGACATGACGTTGCATCGACGTTTGTGCGACGTGACCTAGACGGCATGTGCCCGCTGGGTGAATAAACGCTGGAATCTGCCTTATTGGTGGCACGGACCACATATATATGTTGGTGGCTTTCATACGAGTATACATGACCTAAGTTTTAGAGCAGAAATAAGAAGAAATAATGTAATCTCTGTAATCCCAACTCCATTACTGAGACATGCAACATACTGAAAACCACTTCTTGAACTCACTAGTAACAAATATTTTGCATGGAAATAAATTTGATTGCTCAGACAGACTAAAATTGATGTTAAATATCTAAATTAACGAAGACACCTAGGCATGGTTTAGTGTAATTTTTGTTTGATTTGAGGTTTAACGTCCCCGTCAACACTGTAAAGGTCATTTTGGAGACGTTGCTTCCAATTTTGTGGGACTTTTACCCGACATTGAGGTGAAATGACATCTCAAGCCCTGTCGCCCAATGAAACCAATAGGGTTTATTAGCATGGACGGTCCGCCTCGCACCGCGGTTCCTGGACAGGCTTAGATCCTCTAAACGGTTTACCAGTACTAGTGTGCGGGCCAGATTCAGGCGCATACATTATTTTCCTGATTTCTGCACAAAAACATCGATTATAGGTATTCGTTAGTTCTTATAATCTATGTGGAGCAGAAATATGAAAAATATCGAAATTTTCATTTTTTGGTGGTAAAATTTTCCACTCTATTTGAATAGGTGTCTTTTGGTAATAAATATTTTATTGCATTGAATAGATGTGTTTTAATAATGCTATGGTTTTGGTGAGTAGAAAATAATAGAAAAATATAGAGAGTATTTAATCCATTCGCATACATGTAGAACCTCAACAGACAATTGATCTCCGCAAGCGGCATTTTTTTGTAGCACATAGCTTATTATATTAGATGGGTATATGTCATTTGTTTTTGCTATAACCTTTTAACTGGTAATAGCGGTTATACGTTAAAATGACTGGCAATAGCTATTTTTAGGTAAAACCGCTATTGCCAGTTAACTGTAAATAGCCACTTCGCGTACATTTATAGCTAGAGAGAGTCAACATAACTATCAACTAAAGTTTTTTTTTTTTTTTATAAACATGACTGGTGTACATGTAATAATTAAGAAGATTGTATCTTACAGAGAATATAGAGTGACTGTTTTGAGTTTTACGTCTCACCAACAGCTAAAGTCATACGGAGACGGGACCTCGGTTTAAAGACCAATCCGAAAGACTGGAGAAGTCTGGGATCGATCCTGCGACCCCTGGTTTACAAGGCGAGTAGCGTAATCACTACACCAAGGAGGCTTCTACAGAGATTGTAGCATCTGGCATGAAACATATGTTTGGAATATACGAGTGGTAATTCCATATGAAATTCATAGAACGAGCATCTTCCAAGTTTCATAATTCCATATAAAATGATCACGAGTGTTTATCATATAACGATCTTAACCCATTTAGTATCAGAAACCACAAACGGGAAGCCTGACAAACAGTGCAGGCCCAGATCGGACGCCGCAGAACGCGGCGTCTGATCAGGGCCTCCACTGTTTGCAAAAAGTTTAACCATTTTCCAAATAAAGTCTGAAGAAAACACAACCTGACACCCCTAATTTTAAAAATGGACTCCTGCTATATATAAGGAGGAAGATTCCATTTGGTACAAAATGGGGTAAATCGAATTTTATTTTCGAAGAAGTTCAGACAATTTTCAGTAGAAAT
Source organism: Lucinisca nassula (assembly GCA_963580285.1). NCBI lineage: Eukaryota > Metazoa > Mollusca > Bivalvia > Lucinida > Lucinidae > Lucinisca > Lucinisca nassula. The sequence goes on from OY757015.1 coordinate 71,242,983, forward strand.
CGTAGTGTTACTACGGATGGTATCATGAAGTTGCGCGGCAGTAACCGCTACATTGCAAAAACATGCCTATACAAATACATTGTAAACTTTACCACCGAAAACAACAAAAAATTTAAGATGAAAAATAGTGATATATATATATTTTTTTTCCCAAAATATAGATTGTGGGTACACATTAGAACCGCCTCGATCCGCCTCATCGAGGCGGTTCTAGCGAGTACCTACAATCTATATTTTAGAGTAGAAACAAGCACAAGTTAGTTGTATTTTACAAAATTATAAATGGCATATCTGACTATCCTCCGTGACCTTGTACCACCTCTAGTTCAGGAAACGTCCTAGGTATAACCTCAGAAACTCCAATGATATTCAGACCATGGCCGCCAACACTAACCTCTTTTACTATTCTTTTTTCCTGCTACAATCAGAGCCTAGAATTCGCTCTCCGAAGTTAGGCAGGCTTCTTCCGTCGCCTCATTCAAATACCTTCTGAATAGACACTTAAAACGGCCACACAGTACTTCCATGCTGGCACACGTCTTGGGCAAATTCTACATGCGAGGTTAAGAATGGAATACTGTGCCCTTAACTCGCATCTTTACCGCAAAAACATCGTACTCAGTCCTTTCTGTTCTTGTGGAGCTTTTGAAAGCGCTTATCATTTCTTCTTTGTTTGTCTAAGGTATGTCAATGCAAGGAACACATATTTACCTAACAATCTACATGCATACTCTGCTCAGGGCCTCCTATTTGGACGCGATACTGTCTCAGATACGGAAAATGAGGCTTTGTTCTTACAAGTACAAGACTTCATCTTAAAGTCGGGAAGATTTTTCAGCTAGGGTAAACGCACTAAAAGACCATTGTCCTATTAAACTGCAGCAACACCTTGTGCATACTAATCTTAACTTTTTACAAAACATGGTACCTGTCAAAACGTTTGTTCTTTCTGCTTATTCTCTATTTTTTGTCTCATCATTATGATTTGTCCTATGTTCACTATCATCCTAAATTATGGTGAAGGTATCGCCCCTTGGAGCGTCATTCGTGTGACAAAAATCGTTCACTCGATGTGTTTGGTGGTAATTGGCCTAACACTGTATGCGACTTTGCCTGCAAAGACAGACGATTCGCATGATGCTTAGGATTACCTCCTCGCAAAGGCAAGTAGAAATGCATAAAACCTCTAACTTACATGTAATGGAGCCTCAAGGCTGTTTAGAATACGTAATACAGCAGCACACCTTCAAAGTGTTCTTCTACAATCATGTACAAGTACACATGAATCTCTCTCTCTCTCTCTCTCTCTCTCTCTCTCTCTCTCTCTCTCTCTCTCTCTCTCTCTCTCTCTCTCTCATCTCTCTCTCTCTCTCTCTCTCTCTCTCTCTCTCTCTCTCTCTCTCTCTCTCTCTCTCTCTCTCTCTCTCTCTCTCTCTCTCTCTCTCTCTCTCTCTCTCTGAGCTCCCAGAACGATTTGGTTTTATATTGATGTCACTATTTAACCATTATTCGAATACACTGTATACAATACTTGAACCTAGGAAATGACTTTCATATAAGCACTATGCTTACTGTTATAAGCACTATGCTTACTGTCAGATCCTTGTCATTTTGCGTGTATGTATCTATGTATGTCTTTGTAATTTATTTGCAAATAAATATTGTTTAAATATTGTTTAAACCAAAAATAAGGTTTACCCCTGTAAAACCCAGTTTTACTATATAAAACAGGGGTTCAAAGCGGTCGAAATTATATAGGCGTGTTTTCGTGATGTTAGCTTCTGTATGCCGACACGGACTTTGTCATGTTTGTGGGTACTTTGGGTACTAAGGTGGATTTGAGTCCTCTGTGGGCGGAAAAGTCCATAGACACGTTTTCGCTTGGTTTATCCGAAATCCAAGTTTTGTATAATTTTTAAATTGTTCCTTAATTTTGAAATCAATATTTTGTTTTATTGATTGATTGATTGATTGATTGATTGATCGTTTTGGGTTGAACGACACATCAACACCTGTGGGTCATTTTGTGCCGTCTTCCAGAGAAAGGGAGAAAAGAGATGGAGAGATAGTAGAGGAGATGAGAGTGAGGGACAGAGGAGAAAGAGGAAAATGAATGGAAGTTTAGAAACAGAAGAAGTAACGATATCTTCTCTACTCTAACCTGCTGTTAGGACAACTGTAAGCCAATATCAGTTGGATCCCCCAGTGACGCAAGATACACGTCAACATTGCCTCACCCAACCACTCTATATTTTGTTTTTATGGGTATACGAATCCGTGATTGTATACAAAATCGTATGAAGCGATCATATTGCAACCCCAACACAATATCCCATACCACCCCCACCCCCCACCCCTACCACCCCCCCCCCCCCCTAATGAGACTTAGATAACGCTTTAAATATTGTCTATAGAAACAATGACAATCAAAATTAACCCATTTATGACAATGGAATCTTCCACCTGGTGCGGTCCATGTCAATAGGAGTGTCAGGTTTGTTTTTGTTAGTGGCAAATTTTACACAAAATGAATGTCCTTTAAGCAAACAGTATAGAATAGACCCAGATCAGACAACGCGTTCTGCGGCATCTGCTGTTTACCAATGTCGCAGAAAAGGGCCGCTAGGCGTATATATGTGTTTCATATGACGTCGCGAGAGTGTAATAACGCCATGTAATAAATTTTGTAATCCACTAGTGGATTAAATATACAAATTAGTTAGTTACACGTACGACGTCCATAATGACGTCGCGTTTACTAATGGCGGACTATTGACATTTTTTGTAGAACAATCGTGAATATAATGCGTTTTAATTGTCATATGATAAAAAGAATCTTGCATTCCTGCTCATGTATTATTGACTTTATTAAACTCGTTGAAGAAAAGGGATAAAATGCTCGGCAAAGCCTCGCATTTTATCCCTTTTCCTCAACTCGTTTAATAAATTCAATAATGCATGGACACTCATGTAAGATCCTCTATTAAGGTAACACGCTCGTGTGTCACGATAATGCATTCTTTCACATGTAGGAAAAACTGTAAAATTTTTTCCTTTGTATAAATCATGATTTTTTTTCCTTATAACCGCTACAAACATAGATTATTGGTGCTAATGAGTACCCAGAGTCCATGCTTTTGATCAACAATGTAGATAAAAATGACAACACTGGTGGATCGATTGACAGTGTGAGTGAAAGGTGGAAAAAATTATTACGAAAACACGCCTAATCAAATACATTGCAAATTTTACCACCGAAAAATGAAAAATTTCAGATGAAATATTGCAATATTTTTCTTATTTCTGCTCAAAATATAGATTGTGGGTACTCGTTAGAACCGCCTCATTGAGGCGGTTCTAACGAATATCCCCACCTATATTTTATAGCAATAATAACAAAAATAAGGTTTACCCCTGTAAACCCCAGTTTTGCTATATAAAAGTGGGGTTCAAGGGGTCAAAATTATATAGGCGTGTTTTCTTGTTGGTCCTGAACGAGGACGTAGACTGTTTCGTTTTCGCTTAAATTCCTGTACTGTAAGCAAATAGTGTAGACCCTGATCCGACGCCGCGTTCTGTGGCATCTGATGTGAGTATACACTGTTTGCGGAACCCAACTATGAATCCAGTCCAGAGTCTATAAAGTTGTGTTTCCGCTAACCCGACCGACCCTGATTTTTTATGCCGACCATGCAATTTTATTGCCTTCCAACAAAAAAATAAAAATAAAAAAAAAATAAAACAAAAAAATAAAATAAAAGAAAGATTTTCTTACCTTAGGCTACCAATTGGTCGTAACTGTGGGGCTGCGTAGAATCGATTAAAGCCCCCCACCCCACCCCCCCCCCCCCCCCCACCCCCGGTGAAATTTGTTTTCACTGACCGTTCTAAGGCGGTTCTTCTGACGCGGTTTAATTTGTTATTGTTTGTCTTTAGGGTGTGTGTATCGCTGTTTAGCTCACTTGAGCACGAATTGCTCAAGGTGAGCTATTGTGATCGCTTTGAGTCCGTCGTTCGTCGTCCGTCCGTCCGTCCGTCCGTCCGTCTGTCCGTCAACAATTTCTTTAAATGACATCTCCTCCTAGGCAAATGGCCGGATTTCAAAATCATTTCACAGAAATGTTCCTCTGGTGACCCTCTACCAAAATAGCTAAAATGGTTCTGCTCCGCTGAACAAAATGGCTGCCAGAGGTAAAAATAGAAAAACTTTTAAAAGACATCTCCTCCTAGGCCAATGTCCCGATTTCAAAATAATTTCACAGAAATGTTCCTTGGGTGACCCTCTACCAAAATTGATAAAATGGTTCCGCTCTGCTGAACAAAATGGCCGCCACATCTAAAAATAGAAAAACCTTAAAACGATATCTCCTACTAAGCCAATTTCCGGATTTCAAAATCATTTCACAGACATGTTCCTCGGGTGACCTCTACCAAAATTGCTAAAATGGCTCTGCATGGCTGAACAAAATGGCCACCAGAGCTAAAAATAGAAAAACCTTTAAATCACATCTCCTCCTAGGCCAATGGCCCGATTTCAAAATAACTTCAAAGAGAGGGTCCTTGTCTGACCCGCTACCAAAATTGCTAAAAAGTTTCGTTTTGCCTAACAAAATGGCCACCAGAGCTAAAAATAGAAAAACTTTTAGACAACATCTCCTCCTAGGCCAATGTCCCGATTTCAAAATAATTTCACAGAAATGTTCCTTGGGTGACCCTCTACCAAAATTGTTAAAATGTTTTTGCTCTGCTGAACAAAATGGCCACCAGATATAAAAATAGAAGAACCTTTAAACGATATCTGCTCCTAAGCCAATGGCCTGATTTCAAAATCATTTTACAGAAATGTTCCTCGGGTGACCCTCTACCAAAATTGCTAAAGTGGTTCTACTCCGCTGAACAAAATGGCCGCACCAGAGCTAAAAAATAGAAAAAACCTTTAAATGACATCTCCCAAGGCCAATGGCCTGATTTCGAAATAATTTCACAGAGACAATCCTTGGCTGACCCTCTACCAAAATTGCTAAAACGGTTCTGCTTGGCTGCCATACTTCTGTAGAAATGTTCCTAGGGTGACCCTCATCCAAACTTGCGAAAATGGTTTTATTCCAATGGAAAAAATGGCCACCAGAGTTTAAAATAGAAAAGACCTTTAGATGACAGCTTCTCCTAGGCCAGTGGCTAGATTTCGAAATAATTTTACTGAAATGTTCCTTGGGTGACCTTTTACCAAAGCTGCTGAAATGCTTTCCCTTGCTGAACACAATGGCTGTTGGTTACTATTATTTTAGGTCTAGCCTGCCAGGAAAGGTGGTGCAATTTGGATCATCTATGCACATGAACTATATTGGTTTCATTGGGTGGCAGGGCTTGAGATGTCTTCTCAATGTTGGGTAAAATTCCAACAAAATTGGATACTTCTTCAAAATGACCTAAATAGTGTTGACTGGGACCTTAAATCTCAATTTAAACAAAAAGGGCATAAGAGGACCAGTCTGATCTGGATCCACACTGTTTGCAACAATGACTATAAAGTAACCAGCCAACACAAAGCAGAAGATAATTCTGAATGGTTAAACAGAAACATCTTAATCACACTTTGAAATTGTACATTTATATGGAAACAACAAGGTTTTAGACCTGTCAAAATATCAACAGGCAGTTGAAGATAGACTATTATACATAGCTCTGTCACTGCTTGCATAATATGGTATGAATCAGTAGGACTCAAAACAAACTGTGAAGTGACTAATATTGTTATGCCAGAAGGTATACATATTAAACTGTGCAGTGACTCTGGCTCTCATTGTATAATAGAGGTCAATTAGAGGTTAGGACCCAGGTGTTTGACCTAGTTATAAACAGAGCTGCAAACATGGGCTAGATAACTACTAGGCTCTTGAAAATAATATAGGTGGCTTAAGGATCTGCGCTCCAGTATACAGAATCAGTACCAAAAACTGTTTATTTTGGATGGAGTGATGTAGATAAGGTGGGTATATGTTGATAGTTAAAGGATAATTTTCCTTATCAATAAAACATATGTTGTGGGTAGTTATTAGAACTACCTTGCTCTTAATGAATATATACACACCATACATTTTTATCGAAAATAAGGGAGACTTTAGCTAATGTACCACTAAATACCCACCATATCTACAGCTCTATGAACTAAAGATTTGACTGATTGATTGGATTGTTTTGGGGTTTAATGACATGTCAACCCTTGTGGGTCATTTTGTGTCCTCTCAGAGAAACGGAGAAAAGAGGTAGGAGAGATAGTAGAGGATATGAGAGTGAGGGGCCGAGGAGAAGAGGCAAACGAATGGAAGGAAGTGTATATAGAAACAGCAGAAATAACATTCCCCCCTCTACCCATACTTGCAGCAAGGACAGTAGGCCTTGTCCAACTGTGAGCCAATATCAGTTGGACACAACAGTGATGCAAGACACACTTAAAGAGATTTAATTACAGTATTAATAAATGAATTCTGAGCCAAGGCACAGAAAAGAATCAAGCTGGCATATAGTATTGGCATGCCTAAATAATGTTGACATGGATGTAAAGCTCAACACAAACAAACAAATTAACCCTTGCCCTGCTGAGCCTGGATATGCCTTATCTTTCAAACAATGTAGATTCTGATCAGATGGCTTCTTGGCTTCTAAAGAAGCCATCTGATCAAGATTTACACTTACATTCAGTTTGTGAATTTATAGGAATAAATTACATCATTTTAACCCAGTTTGTGCCGAAAATTTAGAATGGGATACTGGCAACCCGGGATTGGCAAACAGTGAAGGCCCAGATCAGATGCTGCAGAACTTGACGTCTGATCTTGGCCTACATTGTTTGTAAAAGGTTCTGCCATTTTCCATATTAGGGATTGAGGTTGACAAAACAGTGTAGACTTAGAACAGATGCCACAGAATATGGCCTCTGTCTGATCAAAGTCTACTTTGTTACTTACAGTACAGGAAATTTTGAGTCAGATGCTGCAGAATGTGGCGTCCAATCGGAATTTACACATTTTGCTTATAGTACAGACATGTACAAGTAATAAACGAAATGTAAACAGTCTATACCGCAATGCAGGATCATTTTCCTAGCCTACATTCCGACACAATTGGCCCACCAGTGCTGTCAGTGCTTTGAAATATGCTATTGTTTCCCAAAATAAAACTGACTTCATAACGAACTTAAGTGTTTATGCTCGAAAATCTAATGTCATTATTTCCAAAAACAAAACTTAACGTCATTTATATATAAATACAAAAACTGCAGTGCAAACTAGCACAATTTCATGTTATCAGAAAATTAGTGTTAGAAGCTTCTATGGTGAAATGGTAAAACTACTTGCCAAATAAACCAAGTTTCATGGGTTCAGTCCAATGCTTCTCCACACTTGAGGCGTTTTTAATGCCGAGAATCCACATCCTTTGAACACAGTGACTGAATTTAAGAAAAAAAATTACAAAATCTCCACCTAAGTTCTTAAATGGTTCTGCTACATTGAACAAATAGCACATAGACAAAAATAAAAACATCATCAAAAGATAAAACAACTTGACTCAGGTGAGCGAATTAGGTCCCATGTGGGACAATTGCAATCCGCCTATTACCTATGTCCGATTTAAACCGCGCGACAAATTGTATAGAAATTAATAGGGCATGTGAATCTAAGACATGATTGAAAAAAATACTAGGCTAGATAGCGAAAATGTGATTAAAATTATGAAAATTTAATCTTTTATCTTAATTTTGATTATAATTTTATATTTTTGAAATAAAATTTAAACTGGTAAATTTTGAAATGAAAATAGGACCCTTCGTCTCGTGAACCTCTCGTTTACTTCAATAGAAAATTAGCTAAAACTCACGAGGGTGTCTGTTTTTATACTGTAACTAGAGCTGTCAGTGAAACTGACTAGGGCCCCGGCAGCGCTATCAGAGGAGTAGGAAAATGTTGATGTTAAACAAGAGGGCCCAATGGCCCTATATCGCTCACCTGTGTACCAGAAAATCATTAGTGTAGGAGACCACTTGACATTGCTACACTAAATATCTAAGCTCTGGGCCTTATGGCTTTGGAAAAGAAGATTTTTGCAGCTTTTTTCAATTATAAGTCTAAAGGAGCTGAGGGGCCCCGGGGTGTGGCCCATTTGAATCCCGGGGGCAGGGTTAGCAGGATTTATGTAGATGACTATTTTATGTTGCTAGATACTGAATATCTAAGCTCTGTGCTTCACAGTTTCAGAGAAGAAGATTTTTGAAGCTATTCTCCATTAAGAGTCAATGGGAGCTCAGGGGGTCACATGGTGTGGCCCATTTGGACCCCAGGGGCATGATTGGCTAGATTTATGTAGGTGACCACTTGCCATTGCTACATGCTACATATCTAAACTCTGGGCCCTGTGGTTTCAGAGAAGAAGATTTTTGAAGCTTTTTTTTCCATAATGAGTCTATGTGAGCTAAGGGGCCCCGGGGCGTGGCCCATTTGGACCCTAGGGGCATGATTGGTAGGATTTATGTAGGTGACCACTTGCCGTTGCTACATGTCAAATACCTCAGCTCTGGGCCCTGTGGTTTCAGAGAAGAAGATTTTTGAAGCGTTTTTTCCATTATGAGTCTATGGGAGTTAAGGGGCCCAAGGGTGTGGCCCATTTGGACCCCAGGGGCATGATTGGCAGGATTTATGTTGGTGACCACTTGCCGTTGCTACATGCTAAATATCTAAGCTCTGGGCCCTGTGGTTTCCGAGAAGAAGATTTTTGAAGCTTTTTTCTATTATGAGTCTATGGGAGCTAAGGGGCCCCGGGGCGTAGCCCATTTTGACCCAAGGGGCAGGATTGGCAGGAATTATGTAGGTGACCACTTGCCATTGCTACATACTAAATATCTAAGGTCTGGGCCCTATGGTTTCAGAGAAGAAGATTTTTGAAGTTCTTTTTTTCCATTACGAGTCTATGGCAGCTTAGGGGCCCTGGGGTGTGGCCCATTTGGACCCCAGGGGCATGATTGGCAGGAATTATGTAGGTGACCACTTGCCGTTGCTATGTGCTAAATATCTAAGCTCTGGGAGCTGTGGTTTCAGAGAAGCTGATTTTTGAAGCTTTTTTCCATTATGAGTCTATGGGAGCAATGGGGCCCCGGGGCGTGGCCCATTTGGACCCTAGGGGCATGATTGGTAGGAATTGTGTAGGTGACCACTTGCCGTTGCTAGGTGCTAAATATCTAAGCTCTGGGCGCTGTGGTTTCAGAGAAGAAGATTTTTGAAGCTTTTTTTTCATTATGAGTCTATGGGAGCTAAGGGGCCCCGGGATGGGCCCATTTGAACCCTAGTGGCATGATTGGCAGGCATTATGTAGGTGACCACTTGCCTTTGCTACGTGCTAAATATCTAAGCTCTGAGCACTGTGGTTTCAGATAAGAAGATTTTTGAAGCTTTTTTCCATTATGAGTCTATAGGAGCTAAAGGGCCCCGGGCGTGGCCCGTTTGGACCTCAGGGGCATGATTGGCAGGAATTATGTAGGTGACCACTTGCCGTTGCTACATGCTAAATATCTAAGCTCTCGGCCCTGTGGTTTCTGAGAAGAAGATTTTTGAAGCTTTTTTTTCCATTATGAGTCTATGGGAGCGAAGGGGCCCCGGGGCGTCGCCAATTTGGAACCCACGGGCATGATTGGCAGGAATTATGTAGGTGACCACTGGCCTTTGCTACATGCTAAATATCTAAGGTCTGGGCCCTATGGTTTCAGAGAAGAAGATTTTTGAAGTTCTTTTTTTACATTATGAGTCTATGGGAGCGAAGGGGCCCCGGGACGTCGCCAATTTGGAACCCACGGGCATGATTGGCAGGAATTATGTAGGTGACCACTGACCTTTGCTACATACTAAATATCTAAGCTCTGGACCCTGTGGTTTCAGAGAAGAAGATTTTTGAAGCTTTTTTCCATTATGAGTCTATGGGAGCTAAGGGGCCCCGGGGTGTGGCCAATTTGGACCCCGGGGCATGATTGGCAGGAATTATGTAGGTGACCACTTGCCGTTGCTACATGCCAAATATCTCAGCTCTGGGCCCTTTGGTTTCAGAGAAGAAGATTTTTGAAACTTTTTTCCATTATGAGTCTATAGGAGCTAAAGGGCCCCGGGGCGTGGCCCGTTTGGACCCCAGGGGCATGATTGGCAGGAATTATGTAGGTGACCACTTGCCGTTGCTACATGCTAAATATCTAAGCTCTGGGCCCTATGGTTTCAGAGAAGAAGATTTTTGAAAGTTTTGTTTTTTTCCATTATGAGTCTATGGGAGCTAAGGGGCCCCGGGGTGTGGCCAATTTGGACCCCAGGGTCATGATTGGCAGGAATTATGTAGGTGACCACCTGACATTGTTACAAGCTTATTATCTAAGCTCTGGGCACTGCGGTTTCAGAGAAGAAGATTTTTTAAGCTTTTTTCCATTATGAGTCTATAGGAGCTAAAGGGCCCCGGGCGTGGCCCGTTTGGACCTCAGGGGCATGATTGGCAGGAATTATGTAGGTGACCACTTGCCGTTGCTACATGCTAAATATCTAAGCTCTCGGCCCTGTGGTTTCTGAGAAGAAGATTTTTGAAGCTTTTTTTTTCCATTATGAGTCTATGGGAGCGAAGGGGCCCCGGGGCGTCGCCAATTTGGAACCCACGAGCATGATTGGCAGGAATTATGTAGGTGACCACTGGCCTTTGCTACATGCTAAATATCTAAGCTCTGGGCCCTGTGGTTTCAGAGAAGAAGATTTTTGAAGCTTTTTTCCATTATGAGTCTATGGGTGCTAAGGGGCCCCGGGGTGTGGCCAATTTGGACCCCAGGGGCATGATTGGCAGGAATTATGTAGGTGACCACTTGCCGTTGCTACATGCCAAATATCTCAGGCTCTGGGCCCTTTGGTTTCAGAGAAGAAGATTTTTGAAGCTTTTTTCCATTATGAGTCCATAGGAGCTAAAGGGCCCCGGGGCGTGGCCCGTTTGGACCCCAGGGGCATGATTGGCAGGAATTATGTAGGTGACCACTTGCCGTTGCTACATGCTAAATATCTAAGCTCTGGGCCCTATGGTTTCAGAGAAGAAGATTTTTGAAAGTTTTTTTTTTCCATTATGAGTCTATGGGAGCTAAGGGGCCACGGGGTGTGGCCAATTTGGACACCAGGGGCATGATTGGCAGGAATTATGTAGGTGACCACTTGACATTGTTACAAGCTTATTATCTAAGCTCTGGGTCCTGTGGTTTCAGAGAAGAAGAGTTTTTAAATTTTTCCCATTATAAGTCTATGGGAGCTATATGTTGCCATGGCAACCAGAATTCCAATCTGATCAGCCCAAAAACCTTATGCAGCCTTTCCCCCTACCTGATGATGCTTCACATGAAATTTCATCAAGATTGGCCATGGGGTATTAGAGATATACTTATTTGAAATTGTTTACGGACGCACGGACGCACGCACGACGGACGACGGACAAAAAGTGATCCCAAAAGCTCACCTCGTCACTATGTGACAGGTGAGCTAAAAACTGGAAAGAACAAGGAAATGAAAGAACATACCCCAAAGAATCATTTTGAACATGATTACTCGGTTTTAGACTTTTGGCTGATGTAGAAGTTTTTTAATACGGCTGTGGGTCTTGCGTGTGACACTTCATCACATTATGGTTATCATTTCTGCCAAGTAATATTTAAATCCATCCAGGAATAATAACAAAGTTATTAATTGGACACAGGAAAGACCCCTTTTTTTACCTTTAACCTCTAAGTATGACCTTGACCTTTGAGGTACGGACCTGAGTCTTGCGCGCAACACTCCATCACATTATGGTTAACATTTCTGCCAAGTAATATTTAAATCCATCCAGGAATAAGAAAGTTATGGAGGATAAAAAATTTGTGGACGGACAGACGGACGGACAGACAGACAGACAGAGTGATTACTATAGGGCACCCACACTTTCAGTGCGGGGCCCTAATAATTAAATTATAAAATACGTTGCTAAAAATGTGACTTTAAATTCTAGAAGAAAAATGATTTTTCTTTCCAACAGTATCAAATAATTGAAGATCAAATAAAAACAAAGTTGGTCATTTTCAGGTTGCTTTCTTGCCATTTTCAGTACTTTTAGCCGTCTCTCCTCATTGTATCTATTTATAGCTATCGGTTCTCATATTACGCGATTATCGGATTAAATCGGAAAGGGGGAGTTCCAGCCTATAGTAAATTTCCATAGGGTTCTGCCCACGCACAGATTTCCATGATATTGTGCATAATTAATACCTGGTAAATGACTGTTCATTATTTAGCTATTTCACTCTCATATCTGTGTTCATTATAAATCTACAATGTTTTGTTTATTTTTGCATCTGAAAATAGGGGTACCCCCAAACCAGTATACATATACACAACAGCTTCTTATGTTTTGGAGTTATTTTGTTCTCAGGCATCACTGTAGTCATTTGAGATTATTTTTGTATCACATTTACTATTGTTCAGGTAAAGTTCTATAGACCATGCTCAATTTCATATGGAGGAGACCCTAGACTTCACAACCATAAAATCTTTTGGAGTATGTTTGACTTTTGATTTCATACTGTTGTAGTTCTTGTCACCTCATCATTTTAATAAGAAAATTGCCCATACATATGTAGAACATGTTATCAAATTTTCTTGAAAATCTGAGACCGGTAACATACTGCATTTGAACATTGAATAATAATGGTTAGATTTTTAATTTTTTCAAACCATTTGTAGATATGGTATAACATTTTCAATCTAGAAATTGCTCGCAAATAATATATATAAACATGAATATATGTATGTTTAAACTATGATGTGTATAATGTGAGCGCATATAATCAGCAGCTGTATCAGTTATGGTACCCTGGGGGACACAAAAAACACAATTTATTTTGAGCATTCATTAACAATTCAATAAAAATATATTTCATTATATGACAAGAGTTTTTGCATTTAATGTAATCCTAAAATTTGCTGAAGCTTAATATGACCAAGACTGTTGAACTGGCAAGTAAAATGAATGGTTCTGTAACCCAGACAATTTTCTTGATTCTCTAATAAGTATGTATTATGCAGTATTATAAGTATGATGCAGTCAACTTAAAATGTTTGAAAAGTATGTCATACCGGAATGGCACAGCTTGCTTGAATAGCCAAGATTTATGATGTTTTATTATGGTGTGCCAGATAGTTCATAATACCACAGACTTTTGGCCCACTGTATACACAGATTACCGTAGACAAAATGGAAACACTGTTGTTTTGGCTCTTTTGTCACTCTGACAATGTCCCCTCAAAATCTGAACTAAACTACAGTCTACTTAACAAATGTCGCCTGCTGTGCAAATCCGTGTAAGAAAGTTCTATTCTTAAATATGATCGTTATATTCTTATATATGATCTGGAAAACAACCAGTTATTTTTGACTAACATGATTTAAAATAATAGAGAAGACTATTTATACTTTCAAACGATTTCAGAGGACGAAAAGAGCGAACAGTATATTTGCTAGCAGTGCTATAGAAACATATATAGCCAACTGCAGATTTTGGCTCCGCAAATATGCTAGTTGTACAGCTAACAGCTGATTCACGCCATTTGTAAAACTGATGAATACAGAGCTAGAAAGCTTAACATTGTTGGCAAGTACTGCATACATATGACTAAAAATGCGAATGGTATAACTACATCTATATATAATACCAGCTATAAAATAAATTTTTTACAGTAACTTGCCTTCCATCTATTTCATTTAGGGAAGTGTATGCCAAATGCCAATCTTACGACTAGTTCCAGTGTGACTGGCTCTGCATTTATTTTGAAGACTAAAACATTGTACCTTAACATTTTGCGGATGTTACAATGAACCTAGAAAACAAATGCAGAAAATTCTTTCCATGATCTCACAAAACTTTTGGTGGGGGAGCGGAGTGTGAGTCTCTTTGACCAAGTGATGTAAGAAAACATCAACAATACAAGGACCAATCAATCATAAGAACAAATCAGAAAATCAGTCTGTCCCTTCAAGTTTGCAAATTATTGACTGCTGTTTTATTTTAAAGAAATAAATTACAAAAACAAGAATAGTTAAGGAAAAAATAGGATTATGAAAGTAATTAATTAAGCAAATTCATAACGTCATTGAGTATTACTGACATCAAGTGCCTTTGTATTGCAGGGTTTAAAAAAGTACAAGAAGACAAAATAAAATAGGGTAAAAAGATCCACCATGTCTTATTCTATTATGTCATAATGTAACTTTTTCAGCATTATCATTTTTTGCAATATTGTCAACACTAACATTCATCATGGACAGTGCATGAATGCATTTTATTTTTTCTCTTTAAAATTTTTGGATAAAACTTTACTTATACGTTGATAATGTATGTTGCCTATGCTAAGCTTTGTATCATAAGGTGGCCCTAAATGGACATAAAATACAATAAAAATTCACTTTAAGGAAATCTTGATCCCTGGTATTGAAACTGATTTTGGCACAAAAATTGACCTGAACCCATATCTAGCTTTCAAAAACAATTTTACCGGTTTCTGATTTTTTTTTAAATTTGTTTGCTATATAGAGCACATATGTGGCCTATTTTATATGCAATATCTTGGGATGACAAGATCAGTGACACATCTAATACTTATGATGAACATCTTAATTTTTGCAAATTTTCATGAAAAATAGAAGAAATGTTGTAAATAAATTTATCGGGAAGATTAAAAGACATAGACACATTAACATTTTTTATATTAGATTAATCCTTATGGAGTTCTGTTGCCAATCAAAGCAACAAAATTTGAAAATAATCATACATATTGATTTAAAACTGAAAAGTTCACAGGTGTGTATGACCGCTACAGGGGATTACCTCAGGGACCTCTCCTGAGACCTATAGTAATTTATCAAATAAAACAAAGTTATATATATAGTTGATAGACCTCAAGTAAACAACAACTGAAGTTTCAAGAAAATCTGTGCGTGGGCAGATTTGGAACTCCCCCTTTCCGGGTTTTAGCTGGTTTTAGACGAATGTCAAAATGAGCTGCTGAAAACATTTTTGTTAATGACATTTAATGCTGAAATAAATTTATTTTTATTTCGTCGTATTTATATATTTACTGTTTTGGATTTTTTTTTTTAATCTTCTCTGTGAAAAGCCCATTCAATTAAATCATTAAGCTTTTCTTTTATAAGATTATGAGGAAGTGTAGTGTAAAGAGAGTGACGCCTGAGAGTGACGAATTATAACGTATACATGATTTTACCACATTGTACATGGACTTAATGGCACGAACAAACTTACGGCTGACATTTTCGTAAATGAGTTTGTGCCAAAGAAGTGACCGATCAACTCTGTCGAATGCTTTTTCATAATCTATGAAACTGCAGTAAAGTTTCTCGCCATTATTCAAAACTTTTGAAATGACAGAAAAGAAAATAAAAATACAATCAACCGTCGATTTCCCCTTCTGAAACCCGAATTGGTTTTTTGATATTTTTTCATCTTTTTCTGTCCATTTTGAAATTCGGTTTAACAGAATTTGAGAATAGATTTTTGAAAGTATATTACTAAGGGTTATTCCCCTGTAATTCTGGGTATCGTCCACATTACCGCCCTTGAAAATCGGGACAATTATGCCTTCAGCCCAAGAAGTCGGATACTCACCTAGGGAGAAAAAACGGTTGAATAATTTTACAAGGAAAGGTGAAATGATGTCATACGAACATTTGAATATTTCTGCATTTAGATTATCAATGCCACTGCTTTTATTAGTTTTTTGAGAGAAAACTGCTTCTCTGACTTCAGACTCGCTTATCTCAAAATCCAGCTAGGTGTTATCAATATTACCTAAGTTATATTCCTGATCTTGCATCGATGGCTCGCCCGTGTCACCGTACACTTCCTTAAAATGATTAAGAAAGTCATCAACGGTTAAAGAATTGGATTGTTTTGCTTTCTTTTTGTATTTTTTTTTTAATTTCATTCCAGAAACTTTTTGGTGCAGTTTTTGCCATGTTACTGATGCTTTTACCTTCTTTCTGTTGGTATTTAAACTTAGCACGTCGCTTCACATGATTGTATTTATTTCGCATTTTAACAAAGTGCAGCCTGTCAGGGTCGTTTTTATGCCGCAAAAATGTATTTCTAGCCGTTTTAAATTCTGATTTTGCCTCTCGGCATTGCTCATCAAACCATTCATTTCGAGCATAATTGGCTTCGGAGTTGTAATCGTGTGTGTGTACGTATTTTGTACCAAACGACTGGCAACCTTTTTCATACATAAAGGACGTAAAATTTTTCACTGCGCTATCAATAGATTCATTGTTGATATTTTCAGTCATATTTCGGAGGTCCTCATAATTATTCATGAGCTGAGATCTAAATATAAAGCTTTTAGCGTCATCATACCTAATTTGGCTGCCATGGGGACCCTCGTGTTTCCCGGGGAATTTGTGTTGTTGGACACGTGTCAGTGACTTCGATTTGAGGGCAAAACATATATAATAAAACTGGGTTTTACAGAGGTAAACATTGTTTCTTATTTCTACTCTGTATATAGATTGTGGGTACTCGTTACACAATCTATATTTTGTGCAACAGAAAATTTCACAATTTTTCATCTTAAAATTTTCTCTTTTTCTGCAATAAAATTTACTGTGTAGTTGTACTGGCATGTTTTGTAATGTGTTGTCAGGGTTGCAAAACAAAATATATTTTAATGCTAACCAGTAATCAACAAAAGCTGATTTAATATGCATCAATTAATACATGCATAGAATTTAAGAGTTGACACGCGCTGTGTGTATATTCAAACTAATTGGTTTATGACCCGGAAGCCTTAATTGTTGACATGATATCGACAAACTTATGTTAGGTAATCTTTAGACAAACATTCTCTGTAGTTAATGGACTCGGTCCAGTTAACGCTTTCCCTTTCATCACTAAGCTTCTGTTAATTAGAATTTAGCCCACCCCGTCCCACCCCCCCCCCCCAAAAAAAAAAAAAAAAAAAAAAAAGAAAGAAAGACGGTTGAGCACTTTCTATAATAACAAAATATATCCATATAACGCACAATGAACACTCTGATCAGATTGTGCAGATGCCAGGTTGGTCTGGGGTTTGTCATATAATCTTATTCGCTAGTTATCAAGTATCCTATTTTCTTTTCCAAGATATATCTCTTACAGCGGTCCTAACGAGTACACACAATCGATGTTTTGGAGTAAGAATTAACACACTCGCGCGTCAACGTGCATTTTTTTTCATATCTCCAAAATAGCTATTTTTCTTATGGAAATCCGTGATAATTTTCTTATTTATACTGCAAACATAGGTAATGGGTGTTCGTTAGAACCGCCTCAATGAGCGCAAAATAGTGTCTACCCCGTAAACCCAAGTTTTCTCCTATACAAAGTGGAGTTTATGGGTTGTTCATGTCACGGACTTGTTAACCTAATGTATGTATTTACTTTTTTTTTTAGGTAAATACCAAAAAAATTATTTCATCGGGTGTATTGAAAACATAAAATTTTTCACTCGTGCAAAAAAAAAAAAAAAAAAAAAAGAAACTTTTCTAACGAGTGCGTTGAAAACGTCCTAGTTTTCACGAGTGTGCAGCATGGGTGATTTTTTTATTATTTTCAATACAGGAGGTGAAATATTTTCTGTTTTTTCTTTGTTTTTTTTTTTATTTTTGTTTTTTGTTTCGACAAAACAGAGTATACTGTAGTTAAACAGCTGTTTATCACAAGCTTCGCAGTGTGAGAGTAATATCCTTATTTGTTTCAGATATGCAAATATTTCACTGCTAATCGTGATTAATCCATTTCAGACTCGAAACCCCTAAATGGGTACCGTGGCAAACAGTGCAGGCCCAGATCAGTCGGCCCAGATCAGACTGATCTGGGTCTACAATGTTTTAAAAAAAATCAACCATTTTCCAAAAAGGTTTTGAAGAAAACACAACCTGCCACCCCTAAATTTTGAAATGGACTCCTGCTATAGGAGGAAGATTCCACTTGGTACAAAAAGGGTTAAGTGATGTTAAACCAGTATGGGTTCAACGGATTAAAAACCGATTAGTTGTCAAATAAAATGATTAAAAATGAAACCGTTTTGCTTACTGTGTTCCCCTTTATTGCTTAACGAGACTAACAGAGCGTTTGTTTGTATTGGAATTTAGCGGTCCAGTCAACACTATTTTAGGTCATTTTTGAGCCGGTCAGTTTAAATATCCACTTTTTTTCTGGACAGGCTTATACGTAAGCGGTTAACCAGTACAGTGCACGTTCTTTCACTCTCTGACGTGCGGCTTGAAATAGCCTTTCCCATCACGTAAAGCAAGTCCTTGAAGAACCGCTCAAAAACACGCTTTGTATCAACAGGGGCATACATCATTTTGCTCTTTCTGGTCCAAGACATAGATTGTGGGTACTCGTTAGAGCAGTCTCAATGATGGGTTTCTAATAAACCAGTGACAGGCGCGTGGAAATCAGCAGTGCAAAGCTACTGTACTTAGTAGCGTTTGTCAATCCGTCTCAAAACTATCAAAACTTTAACATTGAGTCAACTGCGTTCTACTTAACACACATTGAGCATCAAGGCCAAGTTGCTCAAAGCAGCGTAAGTTAACCCTTTTTGTACCAAATGGAATCTTCCACCTTATATACAGCAGGATTCCATTTCAAAATTTAGGGGTGTCAGGTTGTGTTTTCATCAAAATCTATGTGGAAAATGACCGAACTTTAAGCAAACAGTACATGCCCTGATCAGACGCCGCGTTCTGTGGCATCTGATCTGGGCCTGCACTGTTTGCCGAGGTACCCCTTTAGGGGTTTCTGGTATACTGAATAGGTTAATTAAATCGCTACTGGTCAAAACGTTAACTATTCAATAGGTACCTAATACTCTTGTATTTCTGCTGAAAAATGTGAGGAGCTTTTTGCAAAATTGATGCAAACCCTATTCGCATTTTTTTTTTTTTTTTTTGCTGTACAAAATGATAAAAAATTTAACGACTCGTTAACTAACGACTTCGCAAAAAAAAAAAAAATAATAAATAAATAAATAAATAAATAAAATAAATAAATAAATAAATAAATAAATAAATAAATAAATAAATAAATAAAAGTGGTATTAGGCTATTTTATAAATTTGGCATAAAACAAACACTTTCCCTTAAAATACTATAAAATTTGAAAAGCAATTTAATCCGTATTAAATATGGACCAATAAATCATCATATTTAGTTAAAACAAATATGCCACTGATTATAATACCCTTAAGCAATTGTCTGAGGCAAGGATTAACGGTCACAACCGATAGTCATCGAAAACTTCCGACTATAGCCGAATTGCTTTAAAACAGGTGTCAAGTAGCGTAATTCTGGAAGCTACCTGGAAAAACTGCCAGTACAGATTTTTTTCCCTTGATTTCCCTTGATTTCATATGACCGAACATTTCCCGTATGATCATGGACCTCTTGTTTTATTTTGTTTTGGATAGCCAATTGGCCGTAACTGTCCTATTGGCTTTCCGCTATTGGCGTTTCCATCAGGGTCTAGTTATTTCATGTTTGTGTTTCTTTCCCTTTGGTGTTACTCCTGGGAGCTGCGGGTTACTTGTATAGATTCCTGATCATTGCCTTCACTTATGTTTTGCTGTCATCCGAACAACTGAGGCCCTAAAGGGCGGGTAACTATTATGTCAATAATGTGGGGTAAAATGGAACTTGTCAGAGAGTTTATGCCTGTCCTCATTAACTGCAAGTTTGATGAAGATTCTATCAAACAGTGCAGTCATTGTCTATTGGACAGTTCCCCCATTGTGGGTCTATGGTTGACTAAAGGACAAGTAACTCCCATGTAAACAATCCAAACTGCCCCAATTTCAAACTTGTCAAATATTTTATGGCTGTGCTCATTACCTACAAGTTGTGTGAGGATCCAATCAACAATAAAGTCACTATCGCCCAGTCAATATTTTCACCATTGACATGTGAGACAAAGGACATGTAACTCTCATGTGAATAGTCCAATCTGCCCTAAAACACATCACAAAAACACGCCTATATAATTTTGACCCCCTTGATCCCCACTTTTATATTGTAAAACTGGGCTTTACAGGGGTATACTTTATTTTCTTAGTTATGCTCTAAAATATAGATTGTTGGTACTCGTTAGAACCGCCACAATCTATATTTTGAGCAGAAATAATAAAAATATCACAATTTTTGGCTTTGCTGTTTTCAAAGAAAACGACGAGGTATTGTCATAGCTCTGGCATCGTCTGCGTCGTCGTCGTGCAAAAACTTGGACATTTTGTAATATCTCTGTCATTACTGAACATATTTACTTGAAACTTGGACTAGTTGTTCATTATGAAAAGGGGAACTCATACCAATAGGTGAGGTAACCCACAAAATATTTTGGCACAGTTATGCCCCTTTTTCGACTTAGAACTTTTGCAAAAACTTGGACATTTTGTAATATCTCTGTCATAACTGAACATATTTACTTGAAACTCGGACTAGTTGTTCATTATGAAAAGGAAAACTCATACCAAAAGGTGAGGTAACCCTCAAAATATATTGGCACAGTTATGCCCCTTTTTCAACTTAGAAATTTTGCAGCCGAGCGTTGGCACCCGCATGCGGTGCTCTTGTTCATCTTAAAATTTGCATTTTTTTTCGGAAGTAAAATATACAATGTATTTGTATAGGAGTGTTTTCGAAATGAAGCCCATCCAAGATTTTATGGCTGTCCTCATTAACTACAAGTTTAATGAGGATCAGATCAAAAATAAAGTCGCTATCGCCCGGACAACATTTCCTCCATTGTATGTGCAAAGTAGACGAAAGGACATGTAAAATAGATGCAAAGCGATACAATTAACCCACACCTCTCATCAGAGACACCAAAGAGAAATAAACACAACATGAAATAACTAGACCCTAATGGAAACACCAACACCGGAAAGCCAAAAGCACAGTTACTTTCCCATAAAATGGACAATTGGCTATCCAAAACAGAGACGAAATAAGCGATACACACATTCAAAGACGAATTATAACAAAAATTCGAAAACAGCGCGCCTTTATAGGCAATGGAAAATAACTGTGTTTTATTCTGCAACAAATCACAGCTCGGAAGAGCGTGGTGAGTGACGTCATTAAAACTGCCAACTTATGACGTCACTGGTCGATTTCCTTGACGTTAGACGGTGTAACGTCATTTTCTCGCATCGAAAACGTAAGGAAAGGATATAAATGCATGTGTTTCAGTCGATACTTTTAGCGGGATTTCTTCTAACAATGGCGAAAGGTTGTGAGATTTTGATGGAAACAACGACATTATTGTCGATTTTCAGCGTGTTAGAATCGAAATAGATCAGCTCTAGTCTGTGATTTGTTGAGTAGTAAATCACAGTTTGTCGGTCAGTTGTAAGTAGACAAATCACGCGCGCTACGCGCTCGTGATTTGTCTACTTTACAACTGACCTCCAAACTGTGATTTATTGCTCAACAAATCACAGCTAGAGCTGATCTATTTCTTAAATAAAACACGACAGAAGAACCGCCTTGGAACGCTCAGTGAAAGGTATTTCACTGTGGGGCTTAAATACGGTTGGCTAATCGGAGCTGAAAAGATAATCGATTATCAGTCCTGTCATTGCGATCGATAATCGATTAGTAATCGCTAAGATTTTTGTCTTTATTTAACCGGTCTGGCTTTCTGTCTGAGCATGACTCTTACCATATGTTGCACTTTACCATATGTATATTTGAACAGACAGGCCTGAGCAAACAGTGTAGACCCAGATGAGACGCCGCATGATGCGGCGTATTATCAGGGTCTGCACTGTTTGTCACTCATCCAGCTGTTTAAGGCATAACTTTGGGTAGTAAGTTGTACCTATCAAGTATTTGATAAAAAGCAAATCAGAAATGATAATCATTTTTGTGGAATTTATCGTTCGATTAATCGATTATACGATTAATCGTGGCAGCCTTAGGCTTAAATCGATTTTACGCGGCCGCAACCCTCGTCCTTACTTTCGTCGCGGTTTAGACAAAAACAAAATTGTTCAATCTGCATGAAGACTTCATAACTCATCTTTGCAACATCTCCGAGAACACAAAAATCAACCAACCATAGAGATGAAACAGCGGTGAGGACTCGACAGAATACTGGAGCAAAAGTTAGACTCATGTGAATAATTCGATTTGCCCAAAATTGGAACCCGTCCAAGATTCTATAGCTGTCCACACTGCCTACAGATTTAATGAGGATCATATCAAAACTAAATTCGCCATCGCCCGGACAACATTTTCCCCATTTTATGTCTAAGCGAGACGAAACAGCTAGTAACTCTCATGTGAATAATCTGACCTGTCTCACATTCGTACTCGTACAAGATTGTATGGCTGTCCTTACTATCTACAAGTTTAACGAGGATCCTATCAAAATTAAGGTAGCTATCGTAGGGATATTTCTGGAATGGGCCCAACCCATTTCATGATAAAACTGTTAGTGACAGACTGCTACTGAATTTAGATTAAGCTGGACCCCCTATATACGCTATTCAAATATCATGCTTATTTTACTCTAAGATGGTTATTACGGACATTGGGGCCATCAAAATTTTCGGAAGGCCCACGAAAATCTGAAAATAGTTTATTATAGTTTTAAAAATTATTTTCGAGGTTGAGACGCAACTGCAGTAGGAGTGCGCAATTATTCCAACGGGCCATTCAAACCAGGAAAAGCCTAGAAGGTAAGAATTTAGCTGAAATATCTGAAAAGCTGTTTAAATAAATATTTCAAAGATTTTAACTTGCAGGTTCGTTGTTTTCCCATGTATAAAAGGTTGCATGTTATTGTTCACACTTGTAAATTAGGGACCTGAAAAGTAGGTCAGGTCTATAAACGATCCTTAGACGTATTATAGGTCAGTAGAAGGTATTATAGGTCATTACCAATTATAGCGTGCAGTTATTCGACCCCCTTTATTAGCAAGGTTACTAGAATGCCTGATTGCGGTATAAATACGGTAGCTGTGTCCGGTACCCCTGGGAGGGATCCTTGAATATAAAAAAATGACCAACTTAAGAAAACTTATTTTAGATTTGTAACTAGCAAATGCTGCTTTGTAACTGGGAGTATGACTGGATTACTAGAAAAATTGTTATTGTTGTTGTTGTTATTGTTGTTGTTGTTGTTGTTGTTGTGTGTATGTGTGTGTGTGTGTGTGTGTGTGTGTGTGTGTGTGTGTGTGTGTGTGTCTGTGTGTGTGTGTGTGTGTGTGTGTGTGTGTGTGTGTGTGTGTGTGTGTGTGTGTGTGTGTGTGTGTGTGTGTAAAACATATATAGGTATTTCTCAAATGCACACACAGTACAACATTGACCTACTTGGGTATTTTGAGATATACAAGCCCTACAACGTTATCACGGAGTATTTTCATAAAAAAAAATTTATACCACCCTGACACCCCCTTAGGTATAAGACTACTGTTATAGAGGTAGTGCATACCGAGGTAACGGAAACAAAGTACCTCGGTATGTCGGTCTACTGCCTAAAAAGTACCTTCTAAAGATAGCTTCACACACACATATAACACAGAGACGGACACACACCACACACAAAACACACACCAGCTACCTCGTTATGTGTACTTCATAATGTAGGCTAGACATGTGTGTGTGTGTGTGTGTGTGTGTGTGTGTGTGTGTGTGTGTGTGTGTGTGTGTGTGTGTGTGTGTGTGTGTGTGTGTGTGTGTGTGTGTGAAGAAAAGGGGGAGACAGGGTAGCTGTAAGTATAGTCTTGTACGAAAGACTAAAGGGTGTTGCCAGAATAATATGGCTTTACTCCCCAACTTAGGCGCTGCACATCACGAAAACACGCCTATATAATACGGACCCCCTTGAACCCCACTTTTATACAGTAAAACTGCTCTGCTCTAAAATATAGATTGTGGGTACTCGTTAAAACCAACAATCTATGTTTTGAGCAGAAATAAGAAAAATATCGCAATTTTTCATCCTAAAATTTTCGTTTTCTCGGCGGTAAAATTTACAATGTATTTGCATAGGTGTTTTCGAAATCATCAATTACTGGCATTTCATATTCTACTTCATTTTTCATAAATACCGTATTCGCCCTAATTACCGCACATGCTCCTATAAGCGCACACCAAAGCTATTTTTGTAAAGGAAATGCATAGGCTCAAACTTTACAGTACCTTCCCCTGGAAGCTCTCACAGTAAATTGACAAAAACTTACCGTTATTTCTTCAACAGTGAAAGCAATACTTGAGTATCCTTTTCCGTCCCATTAAATATCAGTATGCATCATCTTGGAAGCTATTGTTTTCGCATCGAGTGTGCGCTAATTAGGTAGATTTTTCACTGTGATTCTTTGACATGATTTTGAAAAAGCTAAGCGCACGGTGCGGTAATTTGGGCGAATACGGTAGCTATACATAGCTGATGTTTTATTGTTATATACTTTCCGACTTTAAGGGGAATGGGAACACCTGGCATATTTTTCCGCCATTTTTCAAAGGGAGACAACTTTCGGGACTTCCTGTTAGCCTTTCTATAAGCCCTGTCCCACTGAAAAAGGGGTCAACTCTTAAAGGAAAGAATTTGCTCCTCTGGAGAGTTGACCCCTATTGACATGGGAGACAAAAATACTTTTGCAGGAGTTACCTCCCCTGAAGGTGTTCCCATTCCCCTTAAATAACATTTGTCTTATGCGTTATATGTCCTACTTCAAGAGCTGACTTTGACAATGTATTATTCCCAATTGGAATACCCTTCCAGATTCTATCATTTTACTCCGACACTGAGTTAAAGTCAGGGTCCGACAGAGCTCCACCATCTGATCAGGTTCCAGCTGTAAAAGCAGGGGTGTTGAAAATCACAAACAAACAGCTGGTCTCAGACATGCTGTGTTGAAAGTACTGAGCATAAAGTTTCGGTCCCTAAACGACACACAGACTAGGGATGAATTTCACGCCTTGTTGAACCAGGTGAAGCCTGACATAGTATTTGGGCCAGAGATCTGGCTTAGTTCAGAGGTTTATGATGCAGAAATTGCTCCAGAAGATTTAGGCTATGAAATCTTTAGGCGAGATAGGTCTTTTAGAGGTGGCGGAGTTCTTATACTGGTAAGCAGGAAGTACATTGCATGCAGGGAAGAGAAATTCGAAACAGAATGTGAAATTCTCTGGGTTAAAGTGGAGATTATAGGCTCAAAGCCATTGCACTTACCAGCTTATTACCGGCCACATAAATCGGATTCTGCTAGTAAGGAGCAGCTCCGAGTATCACTTGAAAAGGTGGGTGAAGTCAATGGTCACACATGGTTATTGGGTGACTTTAACTTGCCAAAGTTTACCTGGGATGACAATTTGTCCTCTCTGAAACAAGATTGTAGGTACCCCAGTCTGTATGGTGACTTTGCAGATATACTAGCTGATTTCAATCTGACATAAATGGTTACCGAGTCAACAATGTATGAGAACACACTAGATCTCTTTCTAACTAATAACCCCACTCTCGTCAGTAAGGTTGAGAGTATTCCTGGTCTTTCAGATCATGACATTGTCTACTCTGAGGCAAATATTAAACCTCAAATAGTAGCACAAAGACCTCGAGATATGCCGGTTTATAGGAAGGCTGACTGGAATGCCTTGACTGAACATATGCTCAAGTTTCGTGAATCTTTCATGGTAGATCACGAAATGAAGTCAATTAACCGATTATGGTTAGACTTCAAAACTGCTCTTCAAGATGGCATAGATAAATATGTACGAAAGAAAACAATCAGCAGCAAGGCTCTCTTCCTTGGATAACTCAGGATATTAAACGTAATATCAGTAAAAGAGACAGCCTCTATCACAAATATAAGAAAAGTAGGACTCACAAAGACCGGGAGGAGTTTGTTGCCATGAGGCACCAGGTAAGGCACAAACTTAGTCAGGCACACAACCAGTACATTGAAGGCATACTTGGAATAAGCAAGTTAGAGGAAAGTGCCGAACCAGGTAAACCCTCCTATTCATCAAAAAATGCATACCCTTCTGAACAGGTCAAAAAACGCCACAAAGGTATATCATCTCTTAGTACAGGTGGAAAACTCTACAGCAACACAAAAGCTAAGGCTGATATCCTTAATAATCAGTTTCGGTCAGTCTTCGCAACCCCCCCCCCCCCACCAAACTCCTCTGGCTCTTAGTAAACCAGCGCAGATGGCAGTTCAGGATCAGGTTGATGCTGGTAAATGCTGGTAACATCAACCCACAATCTGTTCCAGCAGGCTGTAAAAATAACCAGCCTGTCATGCCTTAAATTCATT
The DNA here is from genome assembly GCA_963580285.1 of Lucinisca nassula. Lineage (NCBI taxonomy): Eukaryota > Metazoa > Mollusca > Bivalvia > Lucinida > Lucinidae > Lucinisca > Lucinisca nassula. Next base: position 71,269,391 of record OY757015.1, read on the forward strand.
TGTCTGAGGCTGGAATACTGAAGCTTCTTCGTGACTTAAACCCAAATAAAGCAGCTGGTCCTGACGAACTAAAGCCCCTGGTGCTGATAGAGCTTCGTGGGATGATACCCCCTCCCCATGGTAAGGATCATTTTCCAGAGATCCATGGAGACAGGGCGAGTTCCAAATGACTGGAATGATGCAAATATATGACGCTTGGTACAAAAATGTGACAAGACCATTGCCACAAACTACATGCCCATTTCTCTGACTTGTATACTATGCAAAGTCTTGGAACATATAGTTGCATCAAACCTTGTTACTCACTTGGAATCCCACAATCTGCTATACGATCTGCAGCATGGCTTCAGAGCGAAGAGATCATGCGAGACACCGCTGGTAATGCTAGTGGAGGACATGTCTCGAAGTGCCATAGAAGGTCAGCAGACTGACCTCATCTTACTAGCTTTTAGTAAGGCATTTGATAAGGTCAGTCATGAAAAATTGCTTCTTAAGCTTCACCAATATGGCATCAGAGGAAATGTCCTCCACTGGATCAAAGCCTTTCTGTCCAACCGCTTCCAGTCTGTAGTCTTAGAAAAGGAAAAGTATTCCCAAGTAGTTGTTACGTCAGGGGTGCCACAAGGCTCGATGCTGGGACCTATACTATTCTTAGTGTATATAAATGACCTTCCTGACAACATTAGATCAAAGGTAAGGTTATTTGCAGATGACACTGCCGTCTATCTTGCAGTGTCCAACATGGAAGATGTCAAGGTGCTCCAAGAAGATCTCTACAGGCTAGGTGCATGGTCTATAAAATGGGATATGGAATTCAACCCCAGTAAGTGCACAATTTTACATGTGACACGTAGCAAGTCTCCAGTCCCCTCCCAGTATACTCTGTATGGCCATGTCCTGGAGTCTGTTAGTAGCTCCAAGTACCTAGGTATAACAATAAATGACCACCTGACCTGGAATGACCATGTCCAAAATACTGTCACGTCTGCAAACAGGACTTTAGGTTTCATCAGACGAAACATCCGCACTAAAAACACATGCATCAGAGTTGTAGCATACAAAACCTTAGTACGCCCCGTCCTGGAATACTCATCTCCCGTCTGGAGCCCCCGTACCAAAACCCTAATCCAGAAGGTGGAAATGGTTCAGAGGCGTGGTGCTCGTTGGACACTTAGTCGCTATTCAATATATGTTAGTGTCACCAGCATGTTAAGAGAGATAGGATGGAGATCTCTTGAGGACAGGCGTACAAATGCACGGCTGTGTTTATTTTTGAAGACTATGCATGATCTTGTTGTAGTACCAATGCCACCATATGTTGTCCATCCACGGGTTTCGAAACGACATTCAACATCACACCCGCTATCATTCAGACAAATCCATACAGCTGTCGATTGCTACAAGTACTTATTTTTCCCCTCGCCTTGTCCAGTGGAATAGGGCTGCCTCAATATGTAAAATTGCTGCCAGATCTGGAATCCTTCAGACTGGCAGTCAGCAGTCTGACTTACTCCATGCCATAGACAGGAAGCATTGTTTTTAACCTTTTATCTTGCACTTTGTCTTCATCGGACTCTTAAAAGTTTAGCCTATCCTCGTTATTTCACCTTCACCTGTTTTTATCCTTCAAAATTCTTTTTAACCTTTCACTGCACTGAGGCCCGGTCTGAAGCACACCGGACACCTACACATAATCCCCGCTCCCCGCGAGGGAGTGATACAGTATCAGTAGATGGATAGAAATTCACCGTTGAAAGTGCAGAGAATAGCATAGATTAGTCTATCCCTTTGGTGAGAGCAAGGGACGAACTTCCCATATCACAAGTCTTGCATCACCATTTTTCTTCTGACAAACGTTTAAGAAATACAATGTATGTGATATGAGCAATAAGGTCGATAAAAAGGCAAATAAGCGCCGATTTCAAGCCAGAAATTACTCCCGACATACTCCCGGGTCAATTATTTACTAGACGTCGCAATGGAATAACTTTATTTTTACAAATTCTTCTAAATTATATTTCCGCAGGGAAAATAACAAATAGTCTATGAATTAAAAATCACTCTTTTTCAAATTTTCGGCCCTTGGCCTTCTTCAGAGATCTATTAATTCATCGAACAACTAAGTGACATCCATCTTGTGATGCTGACAGGAAGACAGCATCACAAGATGGATGTCACTTAGTTGTTCGATGAATTAATAGATTCCTGAAGAAGGCCAAGGGCCGAAAATTTGAAAAAGAGTGATTTTTAATTCATAGTTTATTTTTACAGTTTTATAATCTCTGATATGTTTTTATTGATACTTGACTCATCCAGTGACTTTTTATGTATTTACTAGCTAAATTATAAATTTAGCCAACCATTCAACAGTGGTAATGGCCAAAATGTGACCGACTCAGTATAAGAAGATAGAATAAAGATAGAAGTATTCTTGTAGCAACCTCAGACTGAGCGTATTATGCAAAATGCTTGACATCGTCAAAAAATTTACTCCCGGTCCCAAATTTTGCGACATGGGCGTCGGGTCTTATGATCTTACGCGTCCTACGATCTTGCGCACCTCGCGGACACGTGTTTTGGGAAACCCGTCCGGTTGTTTTTAGAAAATTGAAAGAAAATTCTTTGTGAATATATCCAGTTCACTTATAGTTCGAACAAATTGACCTGAGACTGGTGAACTCTATTAACATAATTTCACTCCCGACTGAATGCATGTATTTATCTTCGCCGTCTCCCGAAAATGAAGATATTGTTATTCAATACATAGAGGTCGGTAAAATGCGTCGCAATTCACGTGATGCCGAAAATTCACGAGAAGGTTACGAAAGCCGATAACATTGACAAATTTATTCCATGCATAAAGGTTAGTCTCAGGTCAATTTGTTCGAACTATACAAGTCTTCGAAACGTAGTTTCACAAAGAAAGAGTAAGTAAAACGTACCTGAATAATTTGCTTTTGTTTACATACTACGTCTCCTAATTAATTATTCATGAGGCTGTTGTGTCGTGACCTGCCCAGAAACGCCGACCCGGAAGGTGATGGGTTTTACCCACTTTGGTATAGGAGGTTTTAGGGATTCCGTTTATAACGTCATTCTTGCGCATGCGCAAAGCACTGGCCGTCAATTGAAACGGCCATCGCTATTCAAATGTATTGGCGGAACTTAAAATGCTATCAATATTCAGACATATTGAGAGAAAATATACCCGTTTACATTGAAATAATGCCTCGAGAACGAAAAAAATGATATTTTGCTTTTATTACTGAAATTCATTTATCCTGGATCCGTTTGTTATTGACGAAAATCTCTTCGTGAATGACCCATGTCAATGGCTTACGAAAGCTTACTTACAAAATAGGTTTTTACGTAATGTTTCGTTATTCGCTATCCAAGTATAGCTATCACATATGGACAGAACTTCTATCTATCTATCTATCTGTCTATCTATCTATCTATCTATCTATCTATCTATCTATCTATCTATCTATCTATCTATCTATCTATCTATCTATCTATCTATCTATCTATCTATCTATCTATCTATCTGTCTGTCTGTCTGTCTGTCTGTCTATTGAGAAAACTCTCCAACGATCTGTTTACATGTGCAATTAAAAAATGTCCAACCATCTGTCTAGAAGTGCAGTTTTATTAAATTGAAGATTCCTGTGGACAGACAACGTTTGTTTTGGTTTAAACAATATTTTATTTCTAGCAAACATCATGTACAGAGAGAGAGAGAGAGAGAGAGAGAGAGAGAGAGAGAGAGAGAGAGAGAGAGAGAGAGAGAGAGAGAGAGAGAGGTTTGACTGAGAAGCTGACAGTAGACAGACAGACGGCAGACAGACCGACTGACTGAATGACTGACTAACAGATGAACGGACGGACAGCTATACAGAAAAATAAACTGATACTGACAGTAGAAAACAACTAATGAGGGACTGACAGACGGGCGTCGAGTCAACGTTGGTTCGACGTCATGCCGTCGACACCAACTCCAACTCACTTCAACGTCACATGGCCGTTGAGAGAGAGAGAGAGAGAGAGAGAGAGAGAGAGAAAGAGAGGTTTGACTGACAAACTGACAGACGACAGACCGACCGACTGAATGAATGACTTACAGACGTACGGACGGACAGACAGAAAAATAAACATACTGACAGTCGAAATGAAAGCTAATGAGTGGACTGAAAGACGGTCGTCGAGTCAACGTTGGCTCGACGTCATGCCGTCGACACCCACTCCAACTCACTTCAATGTCAAGTGACCGTTGAGATGAGAGAGGTTTGACTGATCCATGTATCCAAGAAGAGCTAAGCTAATAAGCCATTAACCCTTTTTGTACCAAATAATGGAATCTTCCTCCTTATATATAGCAGGAGTCCATTTCAACATTAAGGCGTGTCAGGTTGTGTTTTCTTCAAAATTTGTTTGGAAAGACGCCGCGTTTTGGGGTTCCTGGTAATGTAAGGGCTGGGCAGGTTGATCTACCTGATTTTACTGTAAAATCTTGCACTTGCGAAGGAGTGTTTCATTCCCACGCACTGAAAGGGTGTTCTACGCTTGTTTTGAATTTAATGTTCCAGTCCCACTGAGTCTTGATGGGTCCGAGCACTGGGCAAATGACATCTTATTAAGCAACGTCGTATTATCGCCAACGCAACGTTCTGACGTTTCATCGACGTTGCAAAGTCAAATTCAGTGCATCGCTTTGATGTTTGTTTGATGTAGACACGACGTTGTTGACACGTTACATGTCGGTTGACGTGGAAACTGTAATTTACATTTACCTACGCTCGCTAAGTGTTGGTACGCTAAGAGAGAGAGAAAGGACCCTGTTGGGTCGTTTGTACAATATATCTTTAAGAGCAGTTAATTAAAACATAAGACTAGGGATTTGCAATCATGAACAACACGCCTTTGCGATTTTGACCCCCTCAAACCCACTTTTATATTGTAAAAATGGGGTTTACAGGGGTACACATTATTTTTCTTATTCCTGTTTGTGGGTACTCGATAGAACCGCCTCAAAACATAGATTGTGGGTACTCGATAGAACCGCCTGTACTTAATGCACAAAATGATTAAATGTTAAAAAAACAAAAACGGGCAAAAAATAAAAATCTTTATCTCGTAGAGGCGGTTCTATCGAGTCCCCGCAATCTATGTTTTGAGCAGAAATAAAAAAAAAAATATCACAATTTTTTATCTTAAAATTTCCTTTTTTTTTTCCCCGAAAAATTGATAATATATTTGTATAGGGATGTTTTCGTAATGCGAAATTTCACACCTGGTAGCATATCGGTGTTTGTCCCATTATCTTACATTAGAATTCGTCAAAAGTTAAATTTACGCTGTAATTAACACTTTATCTGTCCCACTGCCTTGAAGCATATACTACGTTGACGGCCAGGGCTTTTCCCGTTCTATTTTTAGAACCGGAAGTACGTCACGAAAAAAAGCTCCTATTCCATGGTACCTGGGAAGCGAGAAAATAGTGCAGAACAGACCACGCTCCTGCAGTCTAGCCAGGCCTCTTGAAGGGAAGACACCAGTCACGCTGCCAGGAGAACATCACCCATTTATCCAGGTAAGACTTCTTCCCTGTCCCGTCCCCAGTCCTGGTCCCACATACGGGCTATTAAAAATACATTATTTGGCGACGAGCGATAAAACGGAAGGGGAATTCTTCGGTCATTTCGTTAGAAGTGTATTACTACTTCACGAGTTAATCCTCGATTTCGTGAGGGACGGTGAACATGATACGCGGTTCACTTCGTTATTTATTTAACGTTGGGGATTGTGAAGGGTTCAAATTTACTTCGCATTTTCGGACGTGAGGGACGGTGAACATGATACGCGGTTTCTTTTGTTTACAAAGGGAACTGTGAAGGTTCAACTAAATAGCCTGACGGGTTGAAATTGTAGACAAGTGAAGGTCTGAGGCATTTAGCTTCTTGATTTGGCCTGTTTATTTTTTCAACTTCGTGGTGCCAGTCTGTTTTGGGGACAACCGGTTAGTTTGGCGTTGAGCTGAATGAGCCAATTCTTAAGGCAGTCTTGAATTAATTTAAGTGGATGTAATTGGATTGATTTTTGTTTGTATTCCGCCAGTTTTTTCTTGGGGCAATTTTTGGTTTGAAGAAATTCTAAATTGTCCCATACCAGTTGGGGTCTAGGGTTGCCTGGTTGGGTGGCTGATTTTCTCCGTGAAATGGTATAGGAATACCTGGTTGTCAAGAAAGAAGAAAAGTTAATCTGTTGTGTTTTCTAAACCATAGGACTAACATATACTTTTCTTCGAATTTTCGCTGTATTTTATACGCGACATTATTAATTGACTATCCTGTATTACACAAGGTCAATCAATATAAACCAAGGTCAAAAATCATAAATCATGTTTTTTTATTGCGTCAATTAATAAAATTGCCATTAATCAAGTAATTTCATATTGGCCCAGTTACAGGTCCACGGTCAGCTGTATTGGCCTCGACCTTCGGCCTCGTGCCAATACAGCAGACCTCAGACCTGTACCTGGGCCAATATGAAATTACTTGATTAATAACATTATATTATTAAAGACATCCCTAACCTGTATCATTGTGGTATTAATTCAAGAAACCTATGTAAAATCTTTGGCGTTTTCTATACACAAAGTACTTTCTTGAATAAAATTGTTGACAAATAGCTGTAGACATTTTTGGAGAAACGATTATTTTCTTGAGTTTTCTAAATCGAAAATAGTCATTTTTCTTCAATTTTCGTTGTATTGAATAGTATTGGCAAACAACCAACAATTGAAAAAGCATTGTTCTTACATTTTAGGAGTATTCTATACCCAAAATAGTTAAAAAGAACTGCTTATTACTTAAAAGAAGCCAGCCATCTATTGAAAAAGCGTTGTTCTAACATTTTTAGAAGTAGTCTATACTCAAAATTGTTAAACAAAAAAAAAAAAAAAAAAAGAAAAAAAAAAGAACAGCTTATGACCTGAAAGACAGACTTTTCTATGGTTTTTGCAGTATTCTATACGCGAAGATTAATGAAAAGTGTCTTGCCTCTGTCGAAAAGCCAGAAAAAATAAATGTTTTGGGAAAAGAATCTCTGGAGTATTCTATACACAGAGATTATTCTTCAAATATTTATATTATACTTTACACAAGTTTGTATTTGTCACACCTTGCACAAATGAAAGAGCAAATGTTGAGGCAAAGATTATTGACCAGACAGTGGGCTTGATGGAGCAATCGTCTTCTAGATGCACAGGCGCCGGACGACACCATCAGTCAAAGGATGAAGAAATGCTTTCACGTGAACAGAACTGATAGAAGAATGTAGTGGACACGGTGTTGATTTCTAATCCCCATGGCTAGAAACAGCAGTGGACATGGCGTTGATTTCTAATCCCCATGGCCAAGAGCAGAGGAGCACAAGGAGTTGATTTCTAATCCCCATGGCTAGAAACAGCAGTGGACATGGTGTTGATTTCTAATCCCCATGGCCAAGAACAGAGGAGCACATGGTGTGGATTTCTAATCCCCGTGGCTAGGAACGGTAGAGGGCATGGAGTTGATTTCTAATCCCCATGACCTACCTGTTTGATCAGACGGGTAATCCAGCCGAGTATTTGTTGTCGTCTAGACACATATGCTCTGGTCGACACCAGCAGTAAAAATGAGAGGATAGTTTCACGTGAAAAAAGTAGTCTTTGGTCTCAGAATGGACTTGATAAGAAGAGAAAAGAGAGGCCTCATGCCAGTGAATAGGATTCCTACAGTCGTAAAAGACATTCATGGTCAAGATCACATGGTAGGAAGTATGAAGAGTCAAGAAGGTTACAGTAGCATCAAGAAGGCAAACCAGACCAAGGTCAAACTCCAGGGATTAAAGGTCAAGACCACCCACAAGACGGCATATTAAGCCAAGATTGGAGGTCTACACCTTCTAGAAGGCATGGTCGGTCAAGCTCACCTTCAGGTAGGCAGGAATTGTCAAGGTCACCTAGGAGGGAAGGTCAAAGTCACCTTCAGGGAGACAAGAATTGTCAAGGTTACCTAGGATGCATGGAAGTATCAGCTCACCTTCAAGAAGACGTAGATTGTCAAGGTCATCTTCTAGAGGGCATGAAAAGTCGAGATCGCCTTCGAGATGGCATGAGGAAATCACCTTCAATGTCAGGATGTCAAGGTCACCTTCAAGAAGGTATGGAAGGTCAGGGTCACCTTCAAGAAGACGTGAAGCGTCAAGGTCGCCTTCAAGAAGGCATGGAAGGTCAAGGACACCTAGAAGACATGACAGGTTGACTCTTCAAGAAGGCATGGCATACCATCAAGAAATTATGACAGGTCAAGGTCACCAAGAAAGGATGACAAGCCAAGGTCACGCTCCAGATATGCAAGGCCAGGGTCACATATAAGATCATACACTCGACACCACATGTCAAGGTCACGTTGTGATTCAAGGTTATATTCAAGGTCGAGAGTGAAAAGACACTAATGCTAGTACTTCTCGGTCAAGATCACCATAGCATGCCACAAAGGGTATGAAGCAAGTGATGATAACATATCACATCCTGAGGAGTCTTCTAGACACTATAGGGGAGAGAGGCGTGGTGAACTGAAAACAGCTTCCAAAGAACGTGGATTTGATGGAAATGTGTGCCGGATGTTTTTAAACGGACAGAAGTTTGAAAGTTACGAATCAGTTCAAAATTGGTCTTTAGAGGGCAACACTTTGGATTTCTTCGCAATCACTGCAGGACTGGGAAGGGATTCGAGGGTAGATTGGGCTCTAGAGAATTGACAGAAACAAGAAGAATTAAATTCCAGCAATCATTTCAAGACAGGTGAGATCTTTGGAAAGTAGAAGTAAAACAAAGCTCAGGAATCGATACAATTAACTTACTCCACCCATCAAAGACACCAAAGGGAAAGAAACACAAACATGAAGCGACCAGACCATAATGGAAACCTAAACAAAGGAAAGTCATAAGGACAGTTACTTTCCCACAAAATGGCCATATGGCCATCCAAAATAAAAAGACACAAGTGATACACACAGTAAGTAACAAACAACAACATAAATAAACCGCCACAGAATAACCGCATTGGAACGGTCAGTGGAAAGATTTCCACTGGGGGGGGGCTTAAATCGATTTTACGTGGCCCCAATCCTCGCCCTTACTTCCGTCGCGATTTAGACAAATAATTTGTTCAGTCCGCATGAAGGCCTCCTAACTCATCGGTGCAACATCTCCGTGAACACAAATAATCAAAGAACCACAGAGGTGAGACAACGGTGAGGACTCGACAGCAAGAAACCACTGAAATGCTGGAGCAAAAGAAAACCAACAGTTAGACTCCGATGGGCCGGACAAGAGACAGAGCATCAGGCACCAACCAACATTACCTTGAATTAGATCTCTCTAAGACAGGTTGACCGAGTTCTGACCCTTGCCACTGTCACATTTATAGACCTGCCTGAAAAGCATCGGATGCAGAAGACTATTTCAAAATTCTGTCCGGGATATGTTGATAGACAGCCAAGCATGCTTCAATATGGAAATGGAAGCTGTTCTTAATGGAGTAAAACATCAGGCAAATCCCAAGCTGTGGAAGGAAAAAGACATTCTAATGGGGAAAGAAAAGATGTTTCCGTTAACAGTCAGCTCACTAACAGAATCCCGGGTACAACGACTGACTGCTAAGATTTTCTATCAATAAATACATAATCTCCCGAATAATCACAATAGTCCGTTACTCTCTCTCTCTCTCTCTCTCTCTCTCTCTCTCTCTCTCTCTCTCTCTCTCTCTCTCTCTCTCTCTCTCTCTAGTCGGTAGACGGTCTTTTACCCGCCATTGTTGCGATTCACAGAGGCCCGAACCGCACGTCAATTTTTAAAAGTATGGAAGCCAATTAGTGTCACATTTCAGCTGATTTCTATGTGTAACGTTTTACCACACCTGGTAAATGCGGGTTGCTATGATATGTCTTTTTTTTAACAAAATAAGACAACCATACAGGCATTTAATGTTTATTCAACGTTCAACAAACGTTAACTTCCGATAGGGAGCATCATAAACGTTATGTTAGCATAATTTAAGTTCGGTCCCATTGTCTTTTTCAGTCCAACCAGTATGTCTAACAAGCCTCGTGAGTCCAAGTACGGGTACCTGAAGCTACATGATGACTACAAGGATGTCAAAGAGAAGCGTTTTGCTATCAGAAAGGCTGCAAGACTTCATGGGCTCCCTGAATCTACACTGAGATGGCGACTTGCGAACAGTAAGGGCGAGGATGTCAAAAGAGGGGGCCCAGCTATCTTCACAAGGACTCAAGAGGAAATGCTAGCCGAGCACTGTGTGACCATGGCTCATCTTCGCTATGGCTTTTCAAGATGGCAAGTCCTGGAGATGGCAAAGAACATGAGTGAAGCAACTAACAGAGAAGTGAGCCTTCAAAGAATTGGTTTTACAGCTTCCTCAGTAGATTTCCAGAGCTGAAAATGACACACCCCGCCAAAAGAGAAAAGGCCCGCGATGATGCAGTCAATGGAGACACTCTTGATTCCTATTTTGAAGTACTTGGGAGTGTTTTGGACAAATACAATTTGAAGAACAGACCCCAGTTTATATGGAATGTTGATGAAACGGGCATTTCTTTGGACCACAACCCACCCAAAGTTCTCGCCAGGACAGGAACTAATCCCCACTGAGTTACCTCTGGGAAGTCTGCCACAACAACAGTAATTGCCGCTGTTAGTGCTCTGGGTGAGACGATTCCACCGTTTGTCATCTTTACGGGCGAAAGACTTTCTCGGGACATTCGGTCTGAGGGTGTATAGAGGGTACTGAGTACAGGGCTTCACAGAGCGGTTGGTCAAATTCCAATTTATTCCTTGATTGCACGACCCGCAGAAAAAGCGACCGACTGAAGTCGGTTGATTTTCTAAGAGTGCCCTAAAATCACCGTGTCATTCTGTCAGTCTGTCCGTCCGTAACCCGTTTGTGAAAATTGGTGATAGTGACTTAACCGCTTGGAATATTTAAACAATTTTTGGCATACTGATAGATATCAATGAGATCTAACCAATGAACTTTGCGAAATATTACATTCCATTTAGTATAGCCTCGCCGAGGCGAAAAATGTGAATTTTTTCGAACTGCTTCTCCTCGGAAACCGTTGGGCTGATTGAAGTCAAATTTCATATGGAGCCTCTATGGGATGGGGGAAACCAAAATTTGCTCATGGGGTCCAGGTCACATGACCAAAATGGCCGCCAAGCCATATATGGTAAAAACCCTTCAAAAATAGTCTTCTCCAGAACCACTGGGCAGATTTCCACGAAACTTGATAAATAGCATCTGGGACGTAGGCCCATCATAAATTGCTAAAGTGATGACCCTGCGTTGACCTTGACCTTCTTTGTGCCTAGGTCAAACTTTGACACATATGCTTTTGTATTGGAAAAGTGAGAATGCATTTTATCCTGCAAACGATTCAGAATACAGTACTAAAGTAAACTTAAAGATATATTTTTGCTCCTTACGATAAGGCGCATTTATTGGGGGAACCGTTTTAGGTCCAGGTCACATGACCAAAATGGCCGCCATACCCATATATGGTAACACTCATAAAGCTAAAAGTATCCGGCGGGTCGTGCACTTCAGCTGAAGCACTGGTTTCTTTACCAATCACTTCATGCATCATGTTACAATCAGACCATGTATTCTATTCTATGACGGCCATTCTACATATGTAACGAACGACGTGCTAGAAGCAGCAAGACAAGAAGATATCCACCTGTTTGTATTGCCTCCTCACACAAGTCACTGTCTCCAACCACTTGATGCGTCAGTGTTCAGCCCATTTAAAAGGAGCCTCAGTTCTGAATGCCATAAATTTTTGCATGCAGGTCCAAACCGAGTTATTGTAAAGGAAGACTTGCCACAAATAATAAGTCGCGCATTTGTAAGTTCTATGAATGTGAACACCATAATGTCTGGCTTCAGAAAAACTGGGATATCCCCTTATGACCGTTCTGCTCCTCGTGTCTCACCCCCAGCAATAACAAAGGAAAAGCCAGAAATTAAAGTAACAAGGAAAGAACGTAAAGACAACAGAAATGTGAAAATTTTATTTCAAGAAAAGACAAATGAATTTAACAAACAGGAAGAAAATCAAGAACCAAAGAAAAAGAGAAGCACTTTCGTCCCACCGTATGGCGCAGCAATCACGGAGAATGAACGTTATGAAAACAAAAAAGACAACCATGGTGAAAGGAAAGAAAGAAACTGAGAAGAAAAATGAAAAACGTGTAGCAGTTAACACTAGAAAGATGGACCCAACAAGAGGACCATGATGGTCCTATATCGCTCACGTGAGCTAAGAGATTTACATGTGGGTCCTTGGGCGGGACAATTTTTTGGCCTCAGGGCTATAATTTGAACAATCTTGGTAGAGGTCCACTAAATGAAGCTTAATATCAAATATCATAAGCCTGGGACTTCTGGTTTCAGGTAAAAAAAATCTTTCAGGTTTTCCCTATATAAGCCTATATAAACGACGCGCCGGGGGGGGGGGGGGGGGGGTCATTTTTGGCCCCTAGGCTAGAATTTGAACAATCTTGGAAGAGGTCCACTAGATGAAGCAGCAAGCGTCATATCAAATATCCAAGATCTAGGCCTTTTGGATTCAGACAAGAATACTTTTAAAGGTATTCCCTGTATATTTGCCAACGTAAAACCTGGGACAGCGCCATTTTCGGCCCCAGGGCTATAATTGGAACAATCTTGGTAGAGGTCCATCAGTTGAAACTTCATACCAAACATCAAAGACCTGGGCCTTCTGGTTTCAGATAATAAGATTTTAAAATTTTTCCCCAAATAAGGCAATGTTAAACCAGTGGGCCATGTGGCGGGGCCATATTTTGGCCCCAGGGCTATAATTTGAACAATCAGAATCTTGGTAAAGGTCCACTACATGAAGCTTCATACCAAATAGCAAAGACCTGGGCCTTCCGGTTTCAGACAAGAAGATTTTTAAAGGCTCTCCCCATATAAGACTATGTAAAATCAGTGGGGCCCCACGCAGGGGTAGTTTTGGCCAAAGAGTAATAATTTGAATAATTTTGGTATCGGTCCACTAGACGCAGCTTAATACCAAATATCAAAGAACTGGGCCTTCTGGTTTCTGACAAGAAGATTTTTAAAGGTTTTCCCTATATAAGCCTATGTAAAACAAGTGGGCCGCAAAGCGGGGGCACTTTTTGGCCCCAGGTCTATAATTTGAACAATTCTGATATCGGTCCACTAGACGAAGCTTCATACCAAATACCAAAGACCTGGGCCTTCTGGTTTCTGACAAGAAGATTTTTAAAGGTTTTCCCTATATAAGCCTATGTAAAACAAATGGGCCCCCGGCGCGGGGGCATTTTTGGCCCCAGGGCTATAATTTGAAGAATCTTGGTAGAGGTCCACTAGACGAAGCTTCATACCAAATATCAAAGACTTGGGCTTTCTGGTTTCAGATAAGAAGATATTTAAAGGGTTTCCCTATCTAAGCCTATACAACACCAGTGGGTCCATTGGCGCGGGGGCATTTTTGGCCCTAGGGCTATAATTTGAACAATCTTGGTAGAGGTCCACTAGATGAAGTTTAGATGTATTCCTTGCTTCCAAAGGATAATCCTTTTATAGAACATATTTAACTTCACTACAGCTGGTGTGTGGGAATGTGTGGCGGCGGTAAAACGTCTCCCTGCCCTACATCATAGTGTAGATTATATTTTCTTGTCCTTTGGGATCATTGATTCCATTGTGGAATTTTGAAAATATCTGAGGGTCACTGATGAGGCCTAATTGGCCGAAACTAGCTAGTCTGGCCCAGAAAACATGTACACTCCATATTTTTCACTTCTGTGGTGTATTCCTTGCTTCCAAAGAATAACCCTTTTATAGAACATATTTAACTTCACTACAGCTGGTGTGTGGGAATGTGTGGCGGCGGTAAAACGTCTCCCTGCCCTACATCATAGTGTAGATTATATTTTCTTGTCCTTTGGGATCATTGATTCCATTGTGGAATTTTGAAAATATCTGAGGGTCACTGATGAGGCCTAATTGGCCGAAACTAGCTAGTCTGGCCCAGAAAACATGTACACTCCATATTTTTCACTTCTGTGGTGTATTCCTTGCTTCCAAAGGATAACCCTTTTATAGAACATATTTTATACCAAATATCAAAGACCTGGGCCTTCTGGTTTCGACAAGAAGATTTTTAAAGGTTTTCCCTATCTAAGCCTATAAAAACCGGTGAGTCCATTGGCGGGGGCATTTTTGGCCCTAGGGCTATAATTTGAACAATCTTGGTAGAGGTCCACTAGATGAAACTTCATACCAAGTATCAAAGACCTGGGCCTTCTGGTTTCAGACAAGAAGATTTTTAAAGTTTTTCCCTATACAGTAGAACTTCGATGGCTCGAACACCGATGGCTCGTTTACCATGGATGTGTCGAACCCATTCTTGAGCCCCTAGCGAAATCCTTTACATAAGAAATAGGGGAGGATAATTAAGAAGATTTTAGTCTTTTATCTTGCAAATGAATGCTGTGTGTACTCATTAGAATCGCCTCGATGAGGCGATTCTAATGAGTGCATACAGCATACATTTTCATTATAGAACACCGAAAATGTGACTAAAAGTATCTCGTTATGCCTCCTGACAGTAACCTCAGTGGCTCGAACTACCCCTGTCTCGAACAGATTTTCGAGGTCCCAAAGGTGTTCGAGCCATTGAAGTCCATTGAAGTCCGATTGGGGGGGGGGGGGGGGCTTAAATCGATTTTACGTGGCCCCAATCCTCGCCCTTACTTCCGTCGCGATTTAGACAAATAATTTGTTCAGTCCGCATGAAGGCCTCCTAACTCATCGGTGCAACATCTCCGTGAACACAAATAATCAAAGAACCACAGAGGTGAGACAACGGTGAGGACTCGACAGCAAGAAACCACTGAAATGCTGGAGCAAAAGAAAACCAACAGTTAGACTCCGATGGGCCGGACAAGAGACAGAGCATCAGGCACCAACCAACATTACCTTGAATTAGATCTCTCTAAGACAGGTTGACCGAGTTCTGACCCTTGCCACTGTCACATTTATAGACCTGCCTGAAAAGCATCGGATGCAGAAGACTATTTCAAAATTCTGTCCGGGATATGTTGATAGACAGCCAAGCATGCTTCAATATGGAAATGGAAGCTGTTCTTAATGGAGTAAAACATCAGGCAAATCCCAAGCTGTGGAAGGAAAAAGACATTCTAATGGGGAAAGAAAAGATGTTTCCGTTAACAGTCAGCTCACTAACAGAATCCCGGGTACAACGACTGACTGCTAAGATTTTCTATCAATAAATACATAATCTCCCGAATAATCACAATAGTCCGTTACTCTCTCTCTCTCTCTCTCTCTCTCTCTCTCTCTCTCTCTCTCTCTCTAGTCGGTAGACGGTCTTTTACCCGCCATTGTTGCGATTCACAGAGGCCCGAACCGCACGTCAATTTTTAAAAGTATGGAAGCCAATTAGTGTCACATTTCAGCTGATTTCTATGTGTAACGTTTTACCACACCTGGTAAATGCGGGTTGCTATGATATGTCTTTTTTTTAACAAAATAAGACAACCATACAGGCATTTAATGTTTATTCAACGTTCAACAAACGTTAACTTCCGATAGGGAGCATCATAAACGTTATGTTAGCATAATTTAAGTTCGGTCCCATTGTCTTTTTCAGTCCAACCAGTATGTCTAACAAGCCTCGTGAGTCCAAGTACGGGTACCTGAAGCTACATGATGACTACAAGGATGTCAAAGAGAAGCGTTTTGCTATCAGAAAGGCTGCAAGACTTCATGGGCTCCCTGAATCTACACTGAGATGGCGACTTGCGAACAGTAAGGGCGAGGATGTCAAAAGAGGGGGCCCAGCTATCTTCACAAGGACTCAAGAGGAAATGCTAGCCGAGCACTGTGTGACCATGGCTCATCTTCGCTATGGCTTTTCAAGATGGCAAGTCCTGGAGATGGCAAAGAACATGAGTGAAGCAACTAACAGAGAAGTGAGCCTTCAAAGAATTGGTTTTACAGCTTCCTCAGTAGATTTCCAGAGCTGAAAATGACACACCCCGCCAAAAGAGAAAAGGCCCGCGATGATGCAGTCAATGGAGACACTCTTGATTCCTATTTTGAAGTACTTGGGAGTGTTTTGGACAAATACAATTTGAAGAACAGACCCCAGTTTATATGGAATGTTGATGAAACGGGCATTTCTTTGGACCACAACCCACCCAAAGTTCTCGCCAGGACAGGAACTAATCCCCACTGAGTTACCTCTGGGAAGTCTGCCACAACAACAGTAATTGCCGCTGTTAGTGCTCTGGGTGAGACGATTCCACCGTTTGTCATCTTTACGGGCGAAAGACTTTCTCGGGACATTCGGTCTGAGGGTGTATAGATGGTACTGAGTACAGGGCTTCACAGAGCGGTTGGTCAAATTCCAATTTATTCCTTGATTGCACGACCCGCAGAAAAAGCGACCGACTGAAGTCGGTTGATTTTCTAAGAGTGCCCTAAAATCACCGTGTCATTCTGTCAGTCTGTCCGTCCGTAACCCGTTTGTGAAAATTGGTGATAGTGACTTAACCGCTTGGAATATTTAAACAATTTTTGGCATACTGATAGATATCAATGAGATCTAACCAATGAACTTGCGAAATATTACATTCCATTTAGTATAGCCTCGCCGAGGCGAAAAATGTGAATTTTTTCGAACTGCTTCTCCTCGGAAACCGTTGGGCTGATTGAAGTCAAATTTCATATGGAGCCTCTATGGGATGGGGGAAACCAAAATTTGCTCATGGGGTCCAGGTCACATGACCAAAATGGCCGCCAAGCCATATATGGTAAAAACCCTTCAAAAATAGTCTTCTCCAGAACCACTGGGCAGATTTCCACGAAACTTGATAAATAGCATCTGGGACGTAGGCCCATCATAAATTGCTAAAGTGATGACCCTGCGTTGACCTTGACCTTCTTTGTGCCTAGGTCAAACTTTGACACATATGCTTTTGTATTGGAAAAGTGAGAATGCATTTTATCCTGCAAACGATTCAGAATACAGTACTAAAGTAAACTTAAAGATATATTTTTGCTCCTTACGATAAGGCGCATTTATTGGGGGAACCGTTTTAGGTCCAGGTCACATGACCAAAATGGCCGCCATACCCATATATGGTAACACTCATAAAGCTAAAAGTATCCGGCGGGTCGTGCACTTCAGCTGAAGCACTGGTTTCTTTACCAATCACTTCATGCATCATGTTACAATCAGACCTTGTATTCTATTCTATGACGGCCATTCTACATATGTAACGAACGACGTGCTAGAAGCAGCAAGACAAGAAGATATCCACCTGTTTGTATTGCCTCCTCACACAAGTCACTGTCTCCAACCACTTGATGCGTCAGTGTTCAGCCCATTTAAAAGGAGCCTCAGTTCTGAATGCCATAAATTTTTGCATGCAGGTCCAAACCGAGTTATTGTAAAGGAAGACTTGCCACAAATAATAAGTCGCGCATTTGTAAGTTCTATGAACACCGTCTATCATCGACACCGGAAATAGAATCCCGGTGAATCGATACAAAGCGAAAGTAGGCATGGAGCACGGTGAGTGTAGCCTTTATTCCTGATCTATTTTCTGCAAGTGCAGGGCGAATTGATTTCCTTGAAATAACAGAGGGATTTCTGCAACATTTTATGCGTTTTTCGAAGCTGTATGTTTCGATTTAAAGTCAAGAACACAAGTTTATCGATGCTTGGTACTGAGTGAAGACCAGCATTTTCGAAAATTGGTTTCAGATTTTATAATTTCTTGATTTATTTCCGCTTAAACTTTCTTTAACCTGTTTCCGTTTATAATGGGTAGTAAATGAAAACTTTCAGTGGTCATGATTTTATCATGCACTAAGCGTATTTATTAAAAAACTAAAAATCCATGTGTACGGCGTTTAGTTGTTTACAACCAGATAGCTGTACGGAATATAGTCAAAAAAGTGTACGGCGAATAGGAATGGCTACTCCTTTATTCAGAATCAGAAATGTTACTGGTGACACGTCAAATGACATTCATACACCAGGACCTGAATCAGAATCAGAATTGTTACTGGTGACACGTCAAATGACATTCATACACCAGGACCTGTGATGTGGGAAGTAAGTCCCTAGCTCTAACCAAAGAGGTAAATTTAGCTACACAATCATCGGCACCTTCAGCTGTCGAAGTTATCGAATCGGGAAGGGCATTCCAATCTCTAATGGTTCTGGGGAAGAACGACTCATTATAAATGTCAGTTCTTGCAGTAAGGGTCTGAAACGCCAACGAATGGTGATTTCTACAGTGTCTAGCTGGGAGAACAAGGTCATCTGTTGGAATCGGTTTGTATAAAAGGATTAGCCTACTGTCTTTTCTCCTTTTCTTGAGAGACTCCCATTTTAATGTTCAAAGTATTCCAGTCATGCTCCCAGTTTCAAAGCAGTAATTGCCTGTTACAGATCTAGCAGCTCTATTCGGAACTTTCTCAATTTCATCGTTAAGGACCACTCCACTGGGGTCCCAGATACAACTACCATATTCCAAGACTGGGCGAAAAAGACCTTTATATGCTGCCTCTTTTACATCCTGAGGGCACTGATGAAGATTTCGCCTCAGGAAATCAAGCGTTCTATTTGCCTTAGTACACATGTTCCTATATATAAGTATTCCATCTCAAGTTGTGTGAGATTGTCACTCCAAGGTATTTAATGGAGTCCACCTTTTCGAGGACCATTCCCTCTAAGGTGTAAGAAGCCTCAACTTTATTAGATCTCTTCCTACTTATCTGTATAATATTGCATTTAACTGGTTGAAATCTCATGCCTCATTTTCGGGCCCAACATCCTAATCTATCTATGTCAGCCTGAAGTTTCAATGAGTCATCTGTATCTCTAATTTCCCGGTAACAAACACAATCGTCTGCGAACAGTCTTATTTCTGAGTCAATGTCAGTGGAAATATCATTGATGTACAGGGGGAACAAAAGTGGACCAAGAACGGTCCCTTGCGGGACTCCAGACAAAACTGGAGCCCACTCTGAAGATTCACCATTAACAACAACCCTCTGTTTTCTGTAGCAAAGAAAGGAACCTGTGATCGGAAGTTAGTCCCTAGCTCTCATTAAAGAGGTAAACTTAGATACACCATCCTCAGCATCTTCAGCTGCTGAAATAATCGAATCGGGAATGGCATTCCAATCTCTAATAGTTCGGGGGAAGTATGATTCTTTATAAATGTCAGTTTTTGCAGTAAGGGTCTGATACTCCATTCCAATGAATGATGATTGCATTAAACGGGCTGAAATCTCATGTCCCATTTTCGGGCCCAACATCCTGATCTATCTATATCATTCTGAAGTTTCAGTGAATCATCTGGATCTCTACATTCCTGGTAGCAAACACAATCGTCTGCGAACAGTCTTATTGCAAAGTCAGTGTCAGTGGAAAAAAAACATTGATGTACAGGGAGAATAACAGTGGACCAAGAACAGTCCCTTGTTGGACTCCAGACAAAACTGGCGCCCACTCTGAAGATTCACCATTAACAACAACGCGGTTTTCTGTAGCAAAGAAAGGAATCTATCCATATGAAAGTATTTCCCCCAATGCAATAACCAAATAACTTAGATTTAAGTAGTTCATGTGGTGTGGTGTCAAGAGCTTTCTCGAAGTCCAGAATAAATGTGTCTACCTGTCCCCCTTTGTCCACGATTTTTGCCCAATCATTAACAGTTGTTCTCAACTGAGTTTCACAACTATGCCTTTTCCTTAATGCATGTTATCTTTCTGACAAAAGTTTATGTTCATCCAAGTGGGCCTTGATGTTTGAGCAGACTATATGTTCAAGCAATTTACACAGAACACAAGTAAGAGACATAGGGTGATAATTATGATTAAGAGCACCACTCCTTTTTTGAAGAGTGGGCAAATGTTCGCTTAGTGTCATTCTTTGGGGAATTCATCCATATCAAGAGACTGTTAAATAGGTGGACAAAAAAAACTGGATCTAACTCTTTTGCTAGTTCCTTCAGGAATCTAGGATGTAGCTCATCAGATTCTAAAATTTTAGTGGCGTTTAAGCCTTTAAGTAACTTGATCACTCCTGCCGATGACACAACAATAGTATCCATAAATGGGGCCGATCTTCTTGTCAATGGAACCTCCGTGAACTCAGTTTTATTAAACGCATCATTGAATTGACCAACTAGTTCCCCTGCCCTTTCAGAGTCTGATTCAGCAACCCCGTCCCTCCACTTTTATTAAGGGGCGGGATACCTTGTTTGTCTTTCTTCTGACTATTGATATATCTGTAGAAAATAAAGGTGTAGGCAATGATCAGGAACCGATACAGTCATTATCAACCTACAGCTCCCATCAGAGACACCAAAGTGAAAGAACCACAAACATGAAACAACAGACCCCAACGGAAACACCAATAGCGGAAAGCCAAAATGACAGCCACCCCTCCCCTACCCCACAAAACGGCCAAAAGGCCATCCACAATAAAATAATATAAGCGACACAAACACCCAAAGACAAACCATAACAAAAATAAACCGCGACAGAAGAACCTCTTTGATTTGCCTTTACATCACCTATTGAGTTATTCAAAAAACAAATCATGCTGATTTTTTTATATATATATATCAGTCTTGATCTCACGTCTCAAGTTTTCAAATTTTGTTCTGAGTTTACCACTTCCCGTCTGTTTTGCCTGTGCATGAATCTTATTTCTTCTACGAAAGAGGAAAAGCATTTATTTTATTCTTTATTGCTAAACGCCAATGAGGGACAACTTCATTTCCCCCCACTTTTAAGGGTAAATATGCTTTCCCCGACCAACGGATCACGAGGAAATCTGTCTATCTATCTGTCTATCTATCTATCTATCTATCTATCTATCTATCTATCTATCTGTATCTATCTATCTATCTATCTATATATCTACTGCGATTGGCCGGCCTCGGGAGCTCAGTCGGATGTGAGTCTGACTGGTGATCAGGAGGACGTGGATTCGATACATGCCGGGGTCGGCAAAACTCTGTCGTGGAGATTGATCATGAAATCTTTTCTACGGTCATTCTCTCCCTCATTGTCACCCTTCCGCTGATTCAAGAAGAGTAACCGCTTACAAATAAGCCTGCACAGTAAAAGTGTGGATAGGTAAACTGTTTGGAAGAAAATGACCTAAATAGTATTGACTGGGCCGTTGAACTGCCCTAAAAACAACTGCTGCGATCGGACACATTTGACCATTACTCTCAGTTGTACATTACACATACTCCAGAGTTGCAGGATGAAAGCATACACAGTAATTATGCACCTTTTGCCATGTCACCCCCGATGAGGAACAGTGTCGGGGCTATCACACAACCTTGCTTGACTCCATTTGTCACAGAAATTGGATCTGAGAGATTACATTACATGATTAGTTTAAACAATGGTTTATTAGTGACCGTATATAGTTAACTAATTAACTATTGTTTAAACTCATCATGTAATTACGCAAAGATCTCTAACTTGCATAGGAGATGATTCTCCCTGCACGGGGGTACAGGGCTCCAGTTAACGTCTCGATCCGATAGACGGTGCAGTTTGTGGCATTTATTCCGGCAAATGATACAAGTGTAGCATGTTTGGACACCGTAACTTTATTACCGCTGCAACTAATCGAACCTAGAGAAAGTAGTGCGAGTGGGACTGGTCATGCATCTTTATTCTGTTGTATTCATAGAGCGAAAAGTTTTTAGATGTCATTTCATCTCAAAATGTTGACATTTTAAGTCTCGTAATGTAGTGTAATCACTCGTAAGTCATGGCCGAAAGTTCCCGTAAGGATTTTAAGTGCATAACCGCCATCTACCCCTTACGAGTCTTCCACGCGTGTATATTTGAACAGCCGTGATTTCATAATGCGCACTTCTTTTTAACCCACAATAATGCCTCTGAGGCAAAATATGGTCTTAAAACTATACATAGTCATTAGTTCCTAATTAACATTACTACATGTATATTGTGGTGGGTTCTTGCTAATATGACGAGAGAATGGGTGAAAATTGTCGAAGTTTGTTGAAGTCTAAATCGCGACGGAAGTAAGGGCGAGGATTGTGGCCACGTAAAATCGATTTAAGCCCCCCAGTGGAAATCTTCCACTGACCGTTCCAAGGCGGCTCTTCTGTGGCGATTTATTTATGTTGTTGTTTGTTACTTACTGTGTGTATCACTTGTGTCTTTTAATTTTGGATGGCCATATGGCCATTTTGTGGGAAAGTAACTGTCCATATGACCTTCCTTTGTTAAAGATAAAGATAAAGATAAAGAAGCTTTATTTAACGTCGCATATTCGAAACAAATAACATAAGCTCTGTAGAGCTTTTATTGCGACAAACAAAGTATCCGCTAACAAATACTTACCTGCCTTCATTTATCTTCCTAGGACTACCCCTGATAATGCGAGCGTCAGCCAAGGGAGCTCCTAGTACCATTTTTCACGCCTTTGGTAAGGCGCGGCCGGGGATCGAACCCGCGACCTTCCATTCCCGAAGCGAACGCTCTACCACTGAGCTATCGGGGCCGGTAAAGGTTGAGGTTTCCATTATGGTCTGGTCGCTTAATGTTTGTATTTCTTTCCCTTTGGTGTCTTTTATGGATGGAGTAAGTTAATTGTATCAATTCCTGATCTTTGTTTTACTTCTACTTTTTATAAAATTCTGATGACACTGGATAAAGAAAATGTGACAGGCAGGTGAATCTATTGATTTAGCCCAAGTTCTTGTCGGCCATTGTTTACATTTCGAAGCAGCATGTTCGACAAAATATAACACCCGACTTTGACGGGACATACATGCAGAGCAGTACAGTCCTCGAAGATGAGAGAGAAGCATCGGAAGGCCGGTCGGTATACTTTTAAAATGTCATCAGCTATAAACATGGAACTATTCGCCGTACACTTTCGTTTACGCTAATTTGCAACAAGCCGTACACCACACTACTATTCGCCGTACAACAGGTAATTTACGTTTAGGCAAACATTTGTGTTGAAAGTACAATTTGAGGCGAGTTTCTTTTGCAAATTATTTTATCCATCATTGTTCTTTCTGATTAAGTTAAAAAACTTCAGTAGAAAGGCATAAACATTAGACAAAACAACAACGAACTTGCCAAATCCAATTTGTTTACGGTACCAGCTGTCGAATAATCGGTCTGTAATTGCACAATTGTGCGTTTTATAAAAAAAACACTTCTCATGGCTGCAGCAAATTATGTCCACTACTGATATTTGATAACAGTAATATTAACCTAAAGCTTACAAGCAGTAAAATAATCCATTTTCAAGAGGCACTCCTTCACCTGCAGCTAATACTTTCGATTCACCGGGATTCTATTTCCGGTGTAGATGATAGACGGTGATGAATGTGAACACCATAATGTCTGGCTTCAGAAAAACTGGGATATCCCCTTATGACCGTTCTGCTCCTCGTGTCTCACCCCCAGCAATAACAAAGGAAAAGCCAGAAATTAAAGTAACAAGGAAAGAACGTAAAGACAACAGAAATGTGAAAATTTTATTTCAAGAAAAGACAAATGAATTTAACAAACAGGAAGAAAATCAAGAACCAAAGAAAAAGAGAAGCACTTTCGTCCCACCGTATGGCGCAGCAATCACGGAGAATGAACGTTATGAAAACAAAAAAGACAACCATGGTGAAAGGAAAGAAAGAAACTGAGAAGAAAAATGAAAAACGTGTAGCAGTTAACACTGGAAAGATGGACCCAACAAGAGGACCATGATGGTCCTATATCGCTCACGTGAGCTAAGAGATTTACATGTGGGTCCTTGGGCGGGACAATTTTTTGGCCTCAGGGCTATAATTTGAACAATCTTGGTAGAGGTCCACTAAATGAAGCTTAATATCAAATATCATAA
The DNA here is from genome assembly GCA_963580285.1 of Lucinisca nassula. Taxonomy (NCBI): domain Eukaryota; kingdom Metazoa; phylum Mollusca; class Bivalvia; order Lucinida; family Lucinidae; genus Lucinisca; species Lucinisca nassula. The sequence goes on from OY757015.1 coordinate 71,293,461, forward strand.
GCCTGGGACTTCTGGTTTCAGGTAAAAAAAATCTTTCAGGTTTTCCCTATATAAGCCTATATAAACGACGCGCCGGGGGGGGGGGGGGTCATTTTTGGCCCCTAGGCTAGAATTTGAACAATCTTGGAAGAGGTCCACTAGATGAAGCAGCAAGCGTCATATCAAATATCCAAGATCTAGGCCTTTTGGATTCAGACAAGAATACTTTTAAAGGTATTCCCTGTATATTTGCCAGCGTAAAACCTGGGACAGCGCCATTTTCGGCCCCAGGGCTATAATTGGAACAATCTTGGTAGAGGTCCATCAGTTGAAACTTCATACCAAACATCAAAGACCTGGGCCTTCTGGTTTCAGATAATAAGATTTTAAAATTTTTCCCTAAATAAGGCAATGTTAAACCAGTGGGCCATGTGGCGGGGCCATATTTTGGCCCCAGGGCTATAATTTGAACAATCAGAATCTTGGTAAAGGTCCACTACATGAAGCTTCATACCAAATAGCAAAGACCTGGGCCTTCCGGTTTCAGACAAGAAGATTTTTAAAGGCTCTCCCCATATAAGACTATGTAAAATCAGTGGGGCCCCACGCAGGGGTAGTTTTGGCCAAAGAGTAATAATTTGAATAATTTTGGTATCGGTCCACTAGACGCAGCTTAATACCAAATATCAAAGAACTGGGCCTTCTGGTTTCTGACAAGAAGATTTTTAAAGGTTTTCCCTATATAAGCCTATGTAAAACAAGTGGGCCGCAAAGCGGGGGCACTTTTTGGCCCCAGGTCTATAATTTGAACAATTCTGATATCGGTCCACTAGACGAAGCTTCATACCAAATACCAAAGACCTGGGCCTTCTGGTTTCTGACAAGAAGATTTTTAAAGGTTTTCCCTATATAAGCCTATGTAAAACAAATGGGCCCCCGGCGCGGGGGCATTTTTGGCCCCAGGGCTATAATTTGAAGAATCTTGGTAGAGGTCCACTAGACGAAGCTTCATACCAAATATCAAAGACTTGGGCTTTCTGGTTTCAGATAAGAAGATATTTAAAGGGTTTCCCTATCTAAGCCTATACAACACCAGTGGGTCCATTGGCGCGGGGGCATTTTTGGCCCTAGGGCTATAATTTGAACAATCTTGGTAGAGGTCCACTAGATGAAGTTTAGATGTATTCCTTGCTTCCAAAGGATAATCCTTTTATAGAACATATTTAACTTCACTACAGCTGGTGTGTGGGAATGTGTGGCGGCGGTAAAACGTCTCCCTGCCCTACATCATAGTGTAGATTATATTTTCTTGTCCTTTGGGATCATTGATTCCATTGTGGAATTTTGAAAATATCTGAGGGTCACTGATGAGGCCTAATTGGCCGAAACTAGCTAGTCTGGCCCAGAAAACATGTACACTCCATATTTTTCACTTCTGTGGTGTATTCCTTGCTTCCAAAGAATAACCCTTTTATAGAACATATTTAACTTCACTACAGCTGGTGTGTGGGAATGTGTGGCGGCGGTAAAACGTCTCCCTGCCCTACATCATAGTGTAGATTATATTTTCTTGTCCTTTGGGATCATTGATTCCATTGTGGAATTTTGAAAATATCTGAGGGTCACTGATGAGGCCTAATTGGCCGAAACTAGCTAGTCTGGCCCAGAAAACATGTACACTCCATATTTTTCACTTCTGTGGTGTATTCCTTGCTTCCAAAGGATAACCCTTTTATAGAACATATTTCATACCAAATATCAAAGACCTGGGCCTTCTGGTTTCGACAAGAAGATTTTTAAAGGTTTTCCCTATCTAAGCCTATAAAAACCGGTGAGTCCATTGGCGGGGGCATTTTTGGCCCTAGGGCTATAATTTGAACAATCTTGGTAGAGGTCCACTAGATGAAACTTCATACCAAGTATCAAAGACCTGGGCCTTCTGGTTTCAGACAAGAAGATTTTTAAAGTTTTTCCCTATACAGTAGAACTTCGATGGCTCGAACACCGATGGCTCGTTTACCATGGATGTGTCGAACCCATTCTTGAGCCCCTAGCGAAATCCTTTACATAAGAAATAGGGGAGGATAATTAAGAAGATTTTAGTCTTTTATCTTGCAAATGAATGCTGTGTGTACTCATTAGAATCGCCTCGATGAGGCGATTCTAATGAGTGCATACAGCATACATTTTCATTATAGAACACCGAAAATGTGACTAAAAGTATCTCGTTATGCCTCCTGACAGTAACCTCAGTGGCTCGAACTACCCCTGTCTCGAACAGATTTTCGAGGTCCCAAAGGTGTTCGAGCCATTGAAGTCCGATTGTATAAGCCTGTGTAAAACAAGTGGGCCCCGGTGTGGGGGCATTATTGGCCCCAGGGCTATAATTTGAACAATCTTGGTAGAGGTCCACTAGACGAAGCTTCATACCAAATATCAAAGACCTGGGCCTTCTGGTTTCAGACAAGACGATTTTTAAAGGTTTTCCCTATTTAAGCCTATATAAAACAAGTGGGCCCCGGCGCGGGGGCATTTTGGCCCCAGGGCTATAATTTGAACAATCTTTGTAGAGGTCCACTAGATGAAGCTTCATACCAAATACCAAAGACCTGGGCCTTCTGGTTTCAGACAAGAAGATTTTTAAAGGTTTTTTCTTATTTTCACCTTTTCGTTGCCTTGGCAACCAGAGTTCTGCATAGAATAGAATTCTTTGAACAACTTTGAGAGAGGACCACCCACAGATCATTTCTGCCAAGTTTGGTCAAAATCTGTTCAGTGGTTTAGGAGGAGTTGTCATTTATAGAAATTGTGGACATCCGGACGGACGACGACGACGACGACGGACGAAAGACCGATCACAATAGCTCCCCCGGGGCCTTCGGCTCAGGTGAGCTAAAAAAAGGGTCAATGAAATGGAAAACGAAATGTATTCCCCCAATTCACTCTCCGAACACGTAGGACGGAGTCAGGAAACTGTGACCAATGAAAATGTTGAATATTCAAAGAAAATTAAGTATAGTAACGACAGTAAGAAAGAAATTAAAATCAGGGAAACACAAAAGAAAGGAAAATGACCCTTATTACATTCAAAACGAGGAAAGGGCCAGCTAAAAAGGGAGCAGAAAGGCTGTGCCAGCTGCCCCAGTCATTGAAGAATACAATGAAGATGCTGAGGTGTGTTCCATTTGTGGAAAGTGGCAACGAGATGGGCTTAACCTGGAACTTCAAATAGAGTTTGTTTCCTGGGGTCAGTGTGAGCAGTGTGGTGGCTGGGTACATCTAAAATTCTGCAGTTCTGTTCGCGAATTGTCAGATGAAGAGGAGTTCAGGTGTCCCAAATGTGAAATTGAACAATAAATATAAATATTTTCAAACCATGTACATAAGTTCAAAGTTACATTTTTTATGGATTGGAGAGTTAGTTTGTTTCAAAAATTTGTGTTTTCGCTTGAAATTGGTTGCAAACCGGAAAAAATATTTTTAAGTTTACTGTTTGAATGGGCCACCATACCTACACACTGACTGGGAAAGCCTAACCATGACGTCATATACCCGTAATCTACAGCTACTGCGCAAGATGATAAGACCTTTGACCGCTTCGAAAGTGACTTAGTCGTTGCTATTTTTTTTTAATGATTTTGCATGTTTTTCTCATTTGGTCAGCGCAATATTATACATAAGATATTTTCTTAAATAGTAAGATAGTTTTTGTTCATGTGTGAAGGTTTTAACATTTAAAAAATATACCGGAATAATGCTTAGGTGCGCAAGATCATAAGACAGCATCGTATTTCCCAGCAGGCACAAGTTGCCAGGGCAACGTCAAATCAACGTCGGTACAACGTCACGACGTGGCATCGACGTTGATTTGACGTTGCATGAACGTCATGACGTCGCGCCGACGTTGATGTGACGTCACAATTACTTCATGCGCCTGCATGCTGGGTTCTGTTCACATGTTGAAAATTACTTGTAACCTTATATGCATTTTTAAAAAGAGTCTATATATTACTGTTGGTACGTATTTCGTCCAGATAGGTGGATGTATAAAACCTTTATTCGATTGTCAAAATTTACTCCCGGATTTTACACCGGCTCCCTGCAGTTACTTCCGGCTTTTATACTTTCCCAATTTTTCGGTGTTTAGTGCTACTGGTGTGAAATGTAGCGCAATCGAACACGTCCGTCACATGAAAAGTAAACACCAAAAATTCACAAAAATTACCATCATTGAAAGAATCTGAGCGTGACAAGACACCAAATTTTAACATGAAGAACCTGCAAGCTTGCCTAGTTTTAGCTATCGCAGCAACATTAGTCGCCGCCGTTCAGAATGTCTTTGAATATGAGATTGGAAAACTGCTGAGAAATGAGGAAGTTGAAATTCAGTCTCTGTGGAAGGTTTGGGCAATATTTTTGCACCTCTCTGTCTTCATCAGGTCTGAGAGTTTAGCTGTTTCTAAAGACTGTCCATAAAAATAAAGACAGTCTTTAAATTTATGGACTCGCGTGTCTATAGAAAGCAATGCAAATCGTAAGAATGTTCAAAAATTTGAAAATCCAGACTTGCCTACCCTTACGATTTGGTTTTAAGGATATTCTGCGACCAACATGGCTGAAATAGCACAATATGCACTTGAAAAAAGAAATTATGAATTTGAGCATTAAGCAAAGGTCTCAGAAATTTTTTTCTTATTAGTGTAAAAAATAACAGGGCAAAGTTTACTCAAGACAAAACCACTTAAATATCTGAATTACTATAACGAGAGAAATGTAAAATTAATATTGCAATAAATGCTCGTTTGTTTTAGACTTAGAACCAAATTGTTTATGAATAAATAAAAAATATATTGCCACTTGTGTGTGAGTAATTGCACAGGGAAGGTGCACCGGGACATATTTTTTCATAAAACAGCTCCAAAAGCGAATAATTAATTTTCGTTCACGTGGTGTGTAGAAAATTTCGAAACAAAATTCATCATGGCCGAACATCTGGGGATGTGATTACACGCTAGTTCACACGTTGGTATTGACGTAACCATGACAGGATCGCCAAGGTACTTGATATAATCTGAAACTCCAAACATACACCTTTAAAACCGCACCATTCGATTTTCACATAGGAACTATCAAATACTAACATTTAGACAATACATTTGTTGTGTTACTCTGTGTAAAGTTTTTCGGCAAGGAGCCGAACAACACCCTGGCTAAAACATTAGATTAATACGCCAAGGCACTTTTTTATCAGCGAAAGATCGAGTTATTTTTCGTCATATTTACATTATTGCATTAAATTTATGTACGTTATGGAATCTTCTTTTAAGATTCCAGGGGATGTCACCGGCAAAGAAAGATTATACACATTTATTCAATAAATACTTTTGAAACTACTTTTCATCCGCGATTTGTCTGAAGGGAGAGCACTGTTATAGAAATGCTGGTTTCCGGATGGAGCTGAGTACTTTAATTTTTGTCGCACCTGCTTTAGCAGGAAGACATAGGCGTGCAAGTTTCCGTCCGTCCGTCCGTCCGTCCGTTCGTCCGTCCGTCCGTTCGTCCGTCCGTCCGTCCGTCAACATTTTACATTGGATGTCTTGTCATCGCAACTCCTCCTACACTTTTAGACTGATCATTTGGAAACTTTGCATGTGCTTTCGCCATGGTATGAGGATGCGCATGTGGTTTGGACTTAATCTTCGAATCAATTTTTGTCACTTTTTCCATATTGTGAACTTAGTCATTTTTAGGTATGCGATACGTACCTCTTGTCATCGCAACTCCTCTTGCAGTTTTATACCGATCATTTTGAAACTTTGCATGTGCTTTCACCATGGTATGAGGATGTGCATGTGGTTTCGACATAATTTTCAGAAAATTTTTTTCCGCTTTTTGCACATTTTGAACTTAGCCATTTTTAAGCTTCATTTGATATACGATAGGTACCTCTTGTCATCGCAACTCCTCCTACAGTTTCATACCGATTATTTTGAAACTTTGTGTGTGATTTTGCCATGCTATGAGGATGCGCATGTGGTTTGGACTTTATCTTCGGATAAATTTTTGTAACTTTTTCCACATTGTGAACTTAGTCATTTTTAACCTTTGATTGATATATGATAGGTACCTCTTGTCATCGCAACTCCTCTTGCAGTTTTATACCGATCATTTTGAAACTTTGCGTGTGCTTTCGCTATGGTATGAGGATGCGCATGTGGTTTGGACTTTATCGTCGGATAATTTTTTTTCACATTTTCCACATTGTGAACTTAGTCATTTTTAACCTTCAATTGATATATGATAGGTACCTCTTGTCATCGCAACTCCTCTTGCAGTTTTATACCGATCATTTTGAAACTTTGGGTGTGCTTTCGCCATGGTATGAGGTTGTGCATGTGATTTCGACATAATTCTCAGAATATTTTTTTTTTCACTTTTGCACATTGTGAACTTAGCCAATTTTAAGCTTTAGTTGATATACAATAGGTACCTCTTGTCATCGCAACTTCTCTTACAGTTTTATATTGATCATTTTAAAACTTTGTGTGTGTTTTTACCTATGGTATGAGGATGTGCATGTGGTTTTGACTTTATCTTGGGATCAATTTTTATCACTTTTTCCACATTGTGAACTTAGTCAGTTTTTTACCTCACATATATAGGCTATGGATTCTTCTCAAAGCCCTATATTCATTTCTTCTGCCTTAAATAAACTTTTATTTTTTTGTGTGGGGCAGGTGGGGAGCAGGTGCGACATCAACTTCACCGAAGTTGAATTTCTGGTTAAACAAGTTTGGCTTTTACAAGAATTGTCATCGCTCAAAACGAGATAAATGTATCGAGGAAAAGTGGTTCAGTGTAGCCTACATTTACTTTGGCAGCATTTTCAAGCTAAATTTATGTCCAAACCAGCTCAGTCCTGCTCACGCACACTTATAAACGGCACAGACCGGTCGTTAGAGAAGAGTGATGTTGTAAACGCCCAAAGACGTAGTCAAAGAATCTTGAACCAGATATGAAGCCGGTAACCAGATTGATGTCACAAACTGTCATTTTTTCATGGAGGAAAATAATGGTCGCAGCGACGAGTTTCAATTGTTTTTATAAATATTTCTCTTTAAACCACAACCATTTTTCGTATCTTTCGCCTTTACATATTAAGTAAGTTATTTTACACCCCCTGGTCAATATACTGCATATCGATCCGTCAGTATTTTATGAGAATCCTCGTGCAAGTCGTTGGTTACAAATGTAAACATTAGACACGTGTGAGAAGTATACTCTACCACCTAGTTTTACAAAATAGTAACACAGCATTAAACATGATTGTATTGCATTTTTTAGATATAAATGATATGTTTGACAAAATTGTATGAAGTTAATGGAGATTTTAGGCGAAAGAAAATTTAATAACAACTTTAAAATCACAGTAGCTAGTGTTAAAGATTGGTCTTAATTTGTTCCCTTTCTTTTTTTCTACCTGTAAACATTACACAGGTGTGTTCAGTCAGCCACAAAAATAAACTTATCTGCATATTTATTCCAATGAATGCAAGTTTATCTCTCCATACACAGAAAGGACTTCTTTTATTGTGTCAAGAAATGTGTAAAATAAAAAGACAAGATTTTTTTCCTGAACACAAAACATGCCTTGGTTGAAAAAACTTTATTTGAATTTAGTGCAGCTAATCAAAATTTTGATTCCTGGTGCACCTTAAGGAAACATGTAACTACTCAGTGATTTCTTTTTGTCAATGGTACTTGTAGGAATTTTCCAGTTTTGATACACAAAGTTTGGCATTTTTCAGGTGAGTGAAGAAAAAACTCTGAACAATATTTTACTTTTCTAACAGATATTTAAATAACTTTAAGAAATCAAGTTTATGTTCCAATTATATTAGTTGGCTAAAACAAAAGGGTTGCATTCAATTTCTTGTATATTCAAAGCCACTGTCATTTTTGCTCATTTGTCCAGGCGGCCATGTTGAATGTCCTTAAGGCTTACTCTTTTCATGTCCAACTTACGACCATGGCCGAATTCCGTAAGATTTTCGGTGTTTAAAATCTGTAAATTGGCGAGATTATTTCGGTTCAGTTCGGGTAAGCGCGTGTTTATACCGGAAGAAGACAATAGTTGTCTTTCCTGGCTTACTCTCGTTGTGAAATTAAATTTCATTGTCTGATGATAGGGAAGTGATCCAATCACAGTTCATTTAACAAATTTGTTTTGGTATGAGCGGCAAGATGGATGCCTTTACAAAGGAAAAAAAAATAACATGGGGGGGAAAAAAAGAAGAGCTGAATCGGCCGAATTATTGCAAAAAAAAAAAAAAAAAAAATCGAGGAAATGGGCGTATTTTGACCTAACATCAGATACCTTAATACTCTTACGAATAGGAGGTTTTAGGAATTCTGTTTATGACGTCATTCTTGCTCATGCGCAAAGCACTGGCCGTCAGTTGAAACGGCCATCGCTATTCAAATGTATTGGCGAAATTTAAAATGCTAACAATATTCAGACATTTTGAGAGAAATATACCCGTTTACATTGAAATAATTCCTCGAGAAGGAAAGAATGATATTTTTTGCTTTTATTACTGAAATTTATTTATCCAGGATCCGTTTTTAATTGTCGAAAATCTCTTCGTGAATGACCCGTGTCAATGGCTTGAGATACCGTTATTCACGAAAGCTTACTAACAAAATAAGATTTTTACGCAACTGTTCATTTTATTCGCTATCCAAGTATAGCTATCACATACGGACAGAATCTTGATCCATCCATCTATCACCCCCCTCTCTCTCTCCGAGGCTCTCTCTCTATTTCCCCATCCATCCATCTATCTATTGAGAAAACTGTGCAACGATCATCATCTGTCCACATGTGCAATTAAAAAAAAAAACAAAAAAAAAAAAAAAAAACAACAATTCAACGATCTGTCTAGAAGTGCAGTTAAAAAATGTCCAGCGATCTGTCTATATGTGCAATTTTAATAAATTGAAGATTCCAGGTTTTGTTTTCTTCAAAAGTTGCATGTATTTGGAAAATGGCTAAACCTTTTGCAAATAGTGTAGGCCCTGATTAGACGCCGCGTTCTGGGCCTGCACTGAGGGCTTGAGATGTCAGTTCATCTCCATGTCGGATAAAAGTCCCACAGAATTGGAAGCAACGTCTCCAAAATGACCTATACAGTGTTGGCGGGGATGTTAAACCTTAAATCAAACAAATAACCCCTCATACTCGGCGCAGGTATTGCTGAAGATCTGTTGACACTAGTCTCCGGTTAGGTAACCCTTGATTGACAACAAGGCAGTCATCGCATCTGTTAGTACTCTTCAGGCGTCCACTTCTCTGCATATCCGCTACTGCTGCTCTCCTACGATAGCGTGCCCATAGCCAACTGACAACTTACTGTGACGTTTTCACAACATTTGCCATCTGCAACTGCCTACTTCTGGTCTGGAGCATGCCAACGGCTCTCCAACGTTGACCCTCTGTGAGCCGAATCATGGTTCTAATAACTCATTTGTTTATGAAATCTTTTCATACAACAGTCAATACAGAAAGTTTTATCGAAATCTCGCATCGATAGACCGGTTTGTCACTAATATTAAAAGTCACATGCTACCTCATGTACAATTAAAAATTATTTATGCCCCAGTGCTATGCCACTCGAGCATAAATATCATACTGCTCAAAAATAGAATATACACACATGATAGTCAATTAACATGGTATACCTGATATGTGATTATTCCTAATGTTTAGGCTGAAGGGCTTGAAGGAACCCGAATATCCCCTTATTTGTGTGAACAGTATATATCACAGTTTAAACTACATAATAAAATTAACAGTAAAATATCACTTTCTTTCTTTCTACTTATATTGCGATCGGTCACATTTGACCATTACTCGCAGCTGTACATTATGTACACACCAAGTTTAACATCACATTTAAGTTAAGAACAAAAGAGAATAAAAGGACAGAGGTCATGTGGAGGAACCAATGTCCAGACACCATGTCCGCTGTCTAGCAGATGTTTTAAATTATTAGTAGATTTAGAATTTTCTCTGACCAGCAGAGCTAGGGTATGATTGAATTCAAGTGTAATGTGTTTATTGTATTTCCATGTGATGCCTTGGGGCGAAAGTTATCGAAATGAGGATCAAAATCAGAATTGTTACTGGTGACACATCAAATGACATTCATACATCAGGACCTGTGATATGGGAAGTTAGTCACTAGCTCTAATCAGAGAGGTAAACTTAGTTACACAGTCCTCAGCACCTTCAGCTGTCAAAATAATCGAACCGGGAAGGGCATTCCAATCTCTGTTGGTTAGTGGGAAGAACGATTCTCTGTACAGTACGCTCACCGTGGTGGTTATATAGTCCACGGTAACAGAGGAAAAATCACGGATGCCACGCAAGTTATTTGCATGGAAATTAAGCGGGTTTTGCGGGAGGTTCACGTGGAACCTGGAGATGTAAACGGGAGCTTACGCAACAGTTCCGTGGAAAGGATTAACAGCTGGAGCGTGGAAGGATTGACAGTCATTGCAAAAATCAGTATTACAAGACAGCATTCTAGGTACAGTACAGCTGCCGCAAAGCTTGGATGGTCCATGCATCATGAGTGGATATTTTTTACTTCCCGCATTTCTGTTATGTAATTTTTGCATGGAAGTCGTTGGCTTCACGCACAATTTTTATCTCAACTAGCGCAGAGTTTCCATGTGGTTCTTGCATGGACATTAATCCTTTCCGCGCATTCTCACGCATCATGCGTGTACACGGACTGTCGATTACATACAAGAAAAAAGGTATCTTCAAATGAAAGCCATCTTCTTTACGAAATCAGGCCTTTTAGGGAACAAAATATCAACAAAAACATTCTGATATTGGCCATGAAACTACTCAAAACATAGGATGTGGGTACTCGTTAGATCCACCTCAACAAGGTGATTCTAAACTGTTCCGATAATGTATGGTTTTGTGCAGAAATAAGTATAACAATGTACCCCGAAGTAAACTTCAGTCTTACTGTAAAAAAAACACCGAACTGCTCAAACCATTGACATATGATTTTGAGGAGAAATAGTGCGTATGTTTGAGTTTTTCATCCCACCAACAGCTAAGGTCATACCGAGACGGGACCTCAGTTTAAAAATTCATCTGAAACCCTGGATAAGTCCGGTTCGAACCCACGATCCCTGGTTTATGAAGGGAGCAGCTTACCATCCATAACATCACAGATCATATACTCCCAGGTCAGCTGCAGTTTTCGGTTCCAACGTAAAGGCTTATTGAGAATCAGAAAGATCTAATTCAAGGTAGTGTTGGTTGGTGCTTGATGCTCTGTGTCTGGTCAGGCCCATCGGAGTCTAACTGTTGGTTTTCTTTTGCTCCAGCATTTCAGTGGTTTCTTGCTGTCGAGTCCTCACCGTTGTTTCATCTCTGTGGTTGTTTGATTATTTGTGTTCACGGAGATGTTGCACTTATGCGTTAGGAGGCCTGCATGCGGACTGAAAAAAATGTTTGTCTAAATCGCGACGGAAGTAAGGGCGAGGATTGTGGCCACATAAAATCGATTTAAGCCCCCCCCCCCCCCCCTAGTGGAATTCGTTTCCGCTGACCGTTCCAAGGCGGTTCTTCTGTCGCAGTTTATTTTTGTTATGGTTTTCAAGGTGTTTGTATCGCTTATGTCATTTTATTTTGGATAGCCTATTAGCCATTTTGTGGGAAAGTAACTGTCCTTTTGGCTTTCCGCTCTTGGTGTTTCCATTTGGGTCTGTTGTTTGTTAGTGTGTCTTTCCCTTTGGTGTCTCTGATGGGTTGATTGTATCGATTCCTGATCATTGCCTCCACTTCTATTTTACTGTCTTAAGTGGGGTTAAAGGGGCTTAAAATTTATAGGAAAGTCGTGATGATTTATATATTGTTTTTGTTGTTGTTATTTTTATGCCCCCGACATTCAAAGAATGGTGGGGGGGGGCATATACCGTTGCCTCTGTCCGTTCGTCCGTCCGAAACTTAAACTCAGACAGTACTTTTCTTATTTCTGAATGGATTTTGAAATTACTTGGCAAAAATGCAAACCATCATGAGACCATGTGTCGCGTACAAAACCCATGTCCGTACCTCCAAGGTCAAGGTCATATTTAGAGGTCAAAGGTAAAAAAGGGTCCGAAACTTAAACATGGTCAATAACTTTCTTATTTCTGAATGGGTTGGGTGCAGCATGGATGTTGTGCGGCGGACTGCATGCGTGGTGTGCCCGGTCGCGGTTGGCGGCTTTGCTTCCCTCTTTGGTTGCACGCCGGTGGGTCGGGCCTCAGGTTCTGTGGCGGCTCCAGCGTAGGGGCTTATCGAAAATTGGAGAGATAGTGTTGGTTGGTGCCTGGTGCTCTGTCTCTGGTCGGGCTCGTCGGGGTCTGGCTGTTGGTTTTCTTTTGCTCCGGCGTTTCTGTGGTTTCTTGCTGTCGGGTCCTCACTGTTGTCTCACCTCCGTGGTTCTTTGGTTTTTGTGTTCACGGAGATGTTGCACTGATGAGTTGGGAGGCCTTCATGCGGACTGAACAAATTATTTGTCTAAATCGCGGCGGAAGTAAGGGCGGGGATTGCGGCCGCGTAGGGTCGATTTAAGCCCCCCGGTGGAAGTCTTCCGCTGGCCGTTCCGGGGCGGCTCTTCTGTGGCGATTTATTTGTGTTGTTGTTTGTTGCTTGCTGTGTGTATCACTTGTGTCTTTTGGTTTTGGATGGCCGTTTTGTGGGAAAGTGGCTGTCCTTATGGCCTTCCTTTGTTTGGGTTTCCATTGTGGTCTGGTCGCTTGGTGTTTGTATTTCTTTCCCTTTGGTGTCTTTTATGGGTGGAGTAGGTTAATTGTATCAATTCCTGATCTTTGTTTTACTTCTACTTGGCAGAAATGTTAACCATCATGAGACGATGTGGCGAGCGCAAAACCCAGATGCGTACCTCCAAGGTCAAGGTCGTACTTAGAGAGCAAAGATAAAAAAGTGTCCAAAACTTAAACATGGTCAATAACTTACTTATTTCTGAATGGATTTTGAAATTACCTACCAGAAATGTTAACCATCATGAGATGATGTGTCTTACACAAAACTCAGGTCTACATCCCACGGTCAAGGTCATACTTAGAGGTCAAAGCTTAAACAAGAGGACCATGATGGTCCTATATCGCTCACCTGTGCTAACAGATTAAAAGTTCAGACAGTTCCATTCTTTACCGAATGATATGCTGATGACAAGATCAAAAACAGGTATTTGCAGCATTCAAGGGCACGTAACTCTGAGATAGGCAGACATCACCAGTTTTCAAACTCATCTGAACTTTCATTCACAACCTACTTATATGCTAGTTTCAGGAAGGTTTGATTAAAACCAAAGGACTTATGGAGATGACAAGGTACACAATAGAGTTATCCCTGACTTGCTTATAAGTGAGTTTCAAGAAGATCAGATCAAACTGAAGGGGCTGTGGTGATGACAAGGTCAAAAATAAGGCATTTTCAGCAAAGTAGGCGACATACAGTACGTCTCAGTTATAAGAACCAAAAAACACTTTATTCAGAAACTCGGCCTTTCGAGCACTTTCCAAAACACTCAGAATTGTTCCGAGTAGATGTATATATTCGGGGGACATTCCTTGAAAACACTCGCAAGGTCTGCGCTAAGTATGCTGTACATGAAATTATTACGAGTCGTAATAACTTACAAGGAGGCAATATTTTCTCACGAAGTTATGCGGAAATACTCGGAGGAATTTGAGGAAATACCTGGGCATTTTTTTTTTTTTGTTTAATGTTCTTTTACCATCATATATATATTTATATATAATTATAAGATAATATATATCACTGATAGTTATTATAATGTAAACAATGTCAAAAGTCAACAAAGAGGTAATCACTAATTACCCAGGATGTGAAACTGTACAGTGATTTCAAACAAGGGAATCAGTTGGGCATGACGAGTAAATACAATTTTTTCAAGTCCGTAATTGAAAGCATGTTGAACATTATAAAGTTATGGTTAAATTCGATGTAATTACCTTAGAAATGTTAATTAGGTAATTGTATGAATCCCCGTGATAACGTCGTATTGCGTTATATGTGGTCGCTGTCTACAGTCAGAGTTGTCTCTCTTAGTAAACTGTCAATCAACCGGCAAGCTTCCCTCCAGACAATGGTGCAAAATCGGTCATTTTGAACTCAAAATTTCTCCATGTAATTTTGATATTTTCAAAAAAAAAAAAAAAAAAAAAAAAATTATTTTGATATAATATAATCATTTGTCTTTCATTCTTTAATAATTAAATGTGAAGTATAATCGGACAAACGAGAAACAAATAATCAAAGGTGATAACTGTCAGCGAAATTTTAACAGGTTTCCGACGCCATTTTTGGCTTCTTTTTAACTCAAAATTTCTCCATGTAATTTTGATATTTTCAAAAAAAAAGAAAATTATTTTGATTTAATATAATCTTTTATTCTTTAATAGTTTTAATGTGAAGTATTAACGGACAATTGAGAAACAAATAATCAAAGGTGATAACTGTCAGCGAAATTTTGACGGGTTTCGGCCTCTGATACAGAGAAAAAAATGACCGTCCCGTTGTCGAAGTTAAATTAAATTAATCACCACTCGCAAATACTCGCAAACACTCCGAATATCACAGGTAAGCTCTGAGAACCGCGGAATTTCCTCGGAATATCGAGCGCATATCTTGGAGTAAAATATTTTCACTCGGAGTGGTTTACTTCAAAAGATTCGGCGGAAAAAGGCGGATTTAAAAAGTTGTCCGCGGAATGAAAAAGAAAAACGGTTCAAATACCTCAGTCGTACTGTAACTCTGTGAGTAATTTACCGACATCGCCAGTTTTCGAACTCATCCAAGCTTTCATCCCCGACTTACTTGTTTGTAATTTTCAAGAAGACATGATGAAAACTCAAGGAGTTACGGTGATGACAAGGTCAAAAGAAGGCATTTTCTGCAATGAAAGGGACGTATCTCTATGATAAATACATGCAGGCTGACCTGATCAGTTTTGCGAACCCACAAAGCTGTTATCCCTGACTTATTTACAAGTAAGTGTCTAGAAGATCCGATAAACACTGAAAGGGCTAGGGTGATGACAAGGTCAAAAATATGCATTTTCTGAAATCAAGGGGCACATAACTCTTTGAAATATAGGCCAACCGAACCAATTTTTAAACTCTGCTGAGGTTTTACCCTTACTTACTTACATGTAAGTTTCAAGAAAATCCGATGGAAACTGAAAGGGCTACAGTGATGACAATGTTAAAAATAGGCATTTTCAGCTATCAAGGAGATAGCTCATTTTCGTATCTCTGTGATAGATACGCCGACCTCGCCAGTTTGCGAACTCATCGAGCTTTTAATCCTGACTTACTTGTTTGTAAGTTTCAAGAACATATGATTAAAACTGAAGCGGCTATGGTGATGACAAGGTCAAAAATTAGCTTTTTCGGCAAAGTAAGGGACATAACTCCGTGAGTTATCAACCGACATCGCTAGTTTTCGAACTCAACTGAGCTTTTATCCCTGACTTACTTGCTAGTAAGTTTCAAGAAGATCCGTTCAAAACTGAAGTGGCTACGGTGATGACAAGGTCAAAAATAAGCATTTTCAGCAAAATATTGGGATATAACTTCGTAAGTAATTGACCGACATCGCTAGTTTTCGAACTCACCCCAGCTTTTAATATGTTCTATAAAAGGGGTTATCATTTGGAAGCAAGGAATACACCACAGAACTGAAAAATATGTAGTGTGCGTGTTTTCTGGGCCAGACTAGATAGTTTCGGCCAATTAGGCCTTTTAACCCTGACTTACTTGTATATGAATTTCCGGAAGATCCGATCAAAACTGAATGGGCTGCAGTGATGACAAGGTCATAAATAGGCATTTTCAGCAATCAGTGGGACTTAACACCGACTTGGCCGTTTTTCGAACTCATCCGAATTTTTATCCCTAGCCACCTTACATATAAGTTTCAAAAAGATCCGTTAAAAATTGAAGGCGCTACGGTGATGACAATCATTTTCCCATTGTAAGTCTATGGGACCTTGTGGTTGCCATAGCAACCAAAATGTTCGTTCGGTTTCGAAAAAGAGCTTATGTCATCAATGCTCAAACAGGGGCATGCTACAGATGAGAAACGGCTGAGATCAGCCTGCAGGTTGCAGAGATATAACTGGTCAAAGGTGTGGCTGGACGGACGACAGACGACCCACTATACTATTAGCTCCTCTGAGCCTTTGGCCCAGGTGAGCTTAAAAAGGGTTCAAATCTTAAACACAGTCAGTTACTTACTCGTTTCTGGATGGATTTTGAAATTGCTTGACAGGAATGTTAACCATCATGAGACGTCGTGTAGTGCCCAAGTTCCAGGTTGATACCTCGAAGGTCAAGGTCATACTTTGACGTCAACGGTAAAGACAAATGTCTTTCTGAATGTTTTTGGAAATTACTTGGTAGAAATGTGAACCATAATGAGTCGATGTGTCATGCGCAAGACTAAGTATGGTGCATCCAAGGTCAAGGTCATGCTTACAGGTCAAAGGTAAAGAAAAGAGTTTTTTATTGTGTACGCACAATATCTTTGTTGTTAATGGATGGATTATTCAGGCGGGGCATCCGTGTCCTATGGACGCATTTCTAGTTATTATTATCGAACATAATGAAAGCGTGGAATAACAATGTCTTTAAATCTAGATTTTCAAAAGGCCTGACAGCAAGAGAAGTTTTGCTTGGATCCGTATTGTGCAATGCAAGTTTCAAGTCAAGAAGACACGTGTATATGAGGTTGTGCCTTGGAAGTCGTGGAGACCAACATGCTTTTTTCGGTTCCGCGCTTATTCCACGTTACTCAAGGGGCACTCAATGAAACCAGCGTGGACAAGTGTGAAAATTCTGTGGATTATGCGTGGATATTACGTGGAAGTCAATCTTTTTCATTTTCTTCTGTGACCTTGGGCGATATTTATAACCATCACAGTGAGCATACTGTAAATGTTAGTTCTTGCAGTAAGGGTCTGACATGCCAATGAATGTTGTTTTTTTTCTACATTGCCTAGCTTGGGGAACAAGGTCATCTGTTGAAATGCTGGAAGCACCCTGTGGACCTCTGTATAAAAGTATGACTATGAACCTGCGGAATTCCGTCTGTCTGTCTGTCTGTCTGTAGTCTTGTCCGGAATTCCGTCTGTCTGTAATATTTGATAGTGGGTACCTTGTTACCGCAACTCCTCTTACAGTTCTAGGTCAATCCTTTTGAAACTTTACAGGTGTTTTCATATAGGTCTGAAGATGTGCATATTTTTTTTTCATTATCCTTAAATAATTTTTTTCACTTATTTCACCTTTTTTAACTTAGACAATTTTTGAGATCTACTAATGTTAAAATGTATAGGGAGTAGCTACCTTGTTACCGCAACTCCTCTTACAGTTCTAGGTCAATCCTTTTGAAACTTTACAGGTGTTTTCATATAGGTCTGAAGATGTGCATATTCTTTTTTCATCATCCTTAAAATATTTTTTTTCACTTATTTCACCTTTTTTAACTTAGACAATTTTTGAGATCTACTAATGTTAAAATGTATAGGGAGTAGCTACCTTGTTACCGCAACTCCTCTTACAGTTCTAGGTCAATCCTTTTGAAACTTTATAGGTGTTTTCATATAGGTCTGAAGATGTGCATATTCTTTTTTCATTATCCTTAAATAATTTTTTTCACTTATTTCACCTTTTTTAACTTAGACAATTTTTGAGATCTACTAATGTTAAAATGTATAGGGAGTAGCTACCTTGTGATCGCAACTCCACTTACAGTTCTAGGTCAATCCTTTTGAAACTTAACAGGTGTTTTCATATAGGTCTGAAGATCTGCATGTGCTTTTTTCATTATCCAAAACTTATTTTTTAACTTAGACAAGGCGTAGGTACCTTGTTAGGGATTTAACCCTCTCACAAGTCTTTACCTTTAATTCATGAGTCTTTCTCCTCTGACAGGGCTATAGCGGGGCTATAGTCAGATCCTCTGACAGTTCTAGTTTTCCTTACCTCCCCTGGAAGAGAGTTCTACAATTTTGCTGCATGATATCTAAAACTGTTGTACCATACCCTGTGCTCATGGTTCTGGGTATATCAATCCTTACGAAAACTCGCCTATACAAATACATTGTAAACTTTACTGTCGGAAAAAACGAAAATTTTAAGATGTAAAATTGTGATAGTTTCCTTATTTCTGCTCAAAATATGGATTGCGGGTGCTCAATAGATCGATGCGGTTTTAACGAGTACCCGCAATCTATATATAAAGCAGAAATAAGAAACATAAGATTTACCCCTGTAAATCCCAGTTTTACTGTATCAAAGTGGGGTTAAAGGGGGTCAAAATGTAAAATATAAAATTAGTCAGATTACAAGGAAACCTTCAGATCCCCACCCCTGAAAATATATATTCTTGTTCCTTATGATAAGTCGCATTTAGAGATGCCAACTAGGGTGACCCCTGGGTTGCGCTCGGGCCATGCCCCACCCCTTCATTTCATGAAAGGACATACATTTCAGAAACCATTCAGATCCCCACCCCTGAAGCAGACATGCTCTTGTTCCTTATGTTAAGACGCTTTCAGTGGCACCAACCTGGATGTCCCCCGGTGTGCACCGGGGCCTTGCCCTACACCATCCGTTTCATTTAAGGCCTTATATCTCAGAAACCGTTCAGATCCCCACACATAAACCGTATGTATTCTTGTTCCTTATGATAATATGCATCCAATGACACCAACCCAGAACGTGCGAGAACAGCGTTATATTTGGCTCTGCCAGAAGCGTGGGGATTTGCGATGGCGTGCCATCGACTGCGCGCTCGAGTTATTTTAGTGATCATTTTCAGTCAATTTTTACCACACTGTAGGGCATCAATTACTCTATCTGAACACGGGTCTGGTGCTAGTGAAAAGACGCTTGGCGCTGCGCCATGCTAAAAGGGGCTAGGGTAAACGTGAGATTAAATTCTGTTCAGTCTTATTCACGGTGGCTTGAGGTTCACTGCATGGACACTTGCATACGTTTTCAGTTGTTTTTGCATTTTACATAATTGGAACACCTATGGTTATTTTAAAATGTGTTTAGAATCTTCTAGACAATGTTTAAAAAAAACATATTTTTACCATGAAGGCTGAAATATGTAAAGATACCGCCCTTTCGAAAACAAAAAAGGACATTCCTGTTGAAATAATGAAGCATACACCAAAAAGAATGCAACAACAACTTACCCAACTCGGTTGATCAGGTAAACATTTGCCATCACAATGCCGATATAAACGCTATTATCTGATATTGTAATACAGCTGAAAAATCTAAATCAAAATGACTCCTGATACACATCCGACTCTGTGCATCTCATATGATGTCAAAATCCATTAATGAGAGTTCTCGATGAGGCAGTTCTAGCTTGTACCCACAAATTATATTTCGAACAGAAATAAGAAAAAACTGTCCCCAGATTGTGCCTATGCACAGGCTGATCTATGTCTTTGATGGGTGCACTGTGCACATGGAAATGGTTTCATTACGAAAACACGCATATACAGATGTACCGGTCCCGATAGCTCAGTTGGTAGAGTGTCCGCTCCGGGGAACGGGAGGTCACGGGTTTGATCCCGGGCCGCGACATACCAAAGCCGTTAACAATGGTACTAGCTGCTCCTCGCTTGGCACTCAGATTTACGGGGTAGAGCTAGGACTGGTCGATCCAGTGTCAGGATAATGTGACTGGGTGGGGTATCATGTAAGGTGTCTGGGACATGATGCTTCAGTGAGGCAGCACTATAAAAAAGTGAGCATTGATCTCCCTGTCGCAACCAGACACCGTCGTGATATGACTGAAAAATTGTTGAAAGCGACGTTAAACCCGAATTCGCACACACACACACACATACACACACGCATATACAGATGCATTGTAGCTTTCACCTCCGAAAACTTGAAAATTTTGAGATGAAAAATTGTCATTTTTTTCTTATTTCTGCCCAAAAATATAGATTGTGGATACGCCTTAGAACCGCCTCAGCCTCACCGAGGCGGTTCTAACAAGAACCCACAATCTTTATTTTAGAACAGAAATAATAAAAATAAGGTTTCCCCCTGTAAACCCAGTTTTATTAGATAAAACTGGGGTTCAAGGGGTCAAAATTATATAGGCATGTTTTCGTGATGTGAATTTCTACATGTACATGCCCTGGTTCATTAATGAGCAAGTGCCATTGTCACTTCATGCTGATTTGAGACAACTCACAGGTAAAAAGCGAAGACTTAAGCAATGCTGTACAGTCTTTTTTTATTTGATTTGAGGTTTAACGTCCCCGTCAACACTGTATATGTCATTTTGGAGACGTTTCGACCTGTTTTGTGTGACGTATACCCGATATTATGATGAAATGGCATCTCAAGTCCCTTCGCCCAATGAAACCATTTGGGTTAACGCACCGCTTTGCCTGGGCAGGCTTAGGTCGTCTAAGCGGTTTACCAGTACTTGTGTGCGATCGGTTTCAGCTCTGCGAGGAATCATCATGCAGACCCTCTATTTCTTCAAGGCCCGATGGCGGGACCGATTGTAGAGTTCAGTCGGAGGCTTCGCTATTCTCTGGCACAACATTCAGAGGTTGAAGAATTTTCGATTAATTAAATAAATGAAATTCCCTTTAAAATGAAGAAAGTTACGTTCACTGGATATCTCTAAAACTGGATATCCATAAAATCTCAAATGGACTTTCCAAAAGGATAAAATAGTTCAGTAAGCATAACTGTGTTTATTTTAACCCATTTTGTACCACATGGAATCTTACTTCTTATATATAGCAGACGTGCATTTCAAAATTTAGAAGTGTCAGTTTATGTTTTCTTCAAAATATATTTGGAAACTGGTTGAACGTTTTACCTTCTATGGCGTCTGATCTGGGCCTGCACTGTTTGTCAACTACCCGTTTTGGGGTTAAAGGTTTACATGTACCCATATTAATGTAAATGTATAATTTTATACCTGTTACTGTTTTTAGTTCACCTGGGTCAAAGGCTCTCGGGAGGTTGTACATGTACAAATCGAGGCTTTAGCGCGAAACTATTCTAAGTGACATTTTTGGTGAAAAACACTTTTTTCTATAGTTTGATGGTATTTTACATTTTACAACATGTGTACAAATTATCCCATTGTGCACTAACAAATTGCTGAGAAAAACACATATTTGTCCAACTAGTTTATCTGCATTTTATGATTTCAGTCAGTGCGAAACTAGTGCATCTGTTCGTTTAACCCTTAAATTCCAGTATTTTAAGCAAGCACTGTATACCTCATCAGATGCCGTGCTATGCCGTGTTATGTGGCATCTGATAAGATATCTACTGTTTGCCAATGCCCCAGTACACGAGCCCAGTCCTTGTTTTACTTTTTACAATGCTCTGACGTCAGAAGGAGGAGACTAGCACTGCTATAAATAACTGGTACCTGGATTTTGTCAGTGACCGTGACATGGACAATAGCAGGAGGGATGCTTCTGTAGTTAGTAATTTTGGGTCGATTGATAAGCCAATGCCCCAGTACACTAGCTCAGTCCCGATTTTACTTTTTACACGGCTCCCTGACAACACAGGAGACGACTAGCACTGCTATAAATAACCGGTAGCTGGGTCACACAGGGTGGTGACAAAAGCAGGCGGTCAGTTACTCTGCTCTATAATGTAGACTTTTCAGCTTCATCCTAGGCCCTTCTGTATACTTGTATATACTAAATAGGACCAGCACAACGGATTCATCTTTCTGCATTTACAATATTTCATTGATAATGCTGAAGCGCATTTGCAAAACAAGCGTTAAAATATTTTGCACACTCGCGTTAACTGCCTTCTTACTGTATGTCCATAAGACTGGCAAGCAGTAAAGATTGCTGCGATTGATCAGCGGCTTCACTAAGTACAGAAAATATAGACTTTAGTTAAACTTGCAATAAATAAAATAAATCAGAAACCCCTTAAATTGAAATGGACCTGTACAAAGTTATTAGTTATTTGTCACACCGCTGGCAAGATTGAACTGAAGCAAAGTCTGCCAGACAGACAAACCAATCATGAGTTCAGATGTCATACATACCTCTCTGTGTATTTACTGGCCCCCTCCCATTGGGGCTTATAGAAATAGATTGGGCTGCATGGTGCTTCAATGCCAAGCTGAAGCCAACTGTACATGAGTACTCGTAAACCGCTTAGATGGTCTAAGCCTGCCCAGGCAAAGTGGTGAAAATCAGACCCTGCATATTGGTCTGTTTGGGTGGTAGGACTTGAGATTCCATTTTATCTAAATGTAGGGTAAAAGTCCCACAAAATTGGAAGCAGTTAACATCTCCAAAATGACCTAAATAGTGTTGATGGGGACATAAACCATCAGTTCAAACAAACAAACTTCAGACAACAAATATCACAGAGGTTTTGTGTGTAATGTGTAATGACACAGAACCTGTAGTTAATGGATAACTGCTTTATTTAATAAACATTGAGCCAGTGAAATTCCTGTGGCTTGTATAAACATGGCTGAAGGGGTGGGGGGCAAACTATGGATTTTCCAATCTAAATATAGCCCACAAGTTTATGTTCCATAGTGTCCGTTAGTCACCCGATAAGGTCCATCAATGGGCTCCTGCTTATTTCGGCTGCATCTGGAAAATGGTGATTCCAGAGAACACACAACTTTAACCATGTGGTTGCCAATCACAAAAATTGTTGTCTGCTTTGTTGTCTGCTGGACCCTTTAAAAAGTTATTGTTGCAGACAATGTGGACCAAGATCAGACAGCTACCCTAGGAGCAGTTTGATCTGCACCCACTATGTTTGCCTACATGCAAGAGATAGGTTTGAAAAGTTGGCAAGAATATTAAGCAGACAACATTTTCATATGCAGTTTTTTCTTGGCATCTTAAGGGTTAATTAGACAGCACCGATTGGTTGAAGGTCCTTAACTGAAACTTATAAAAAGAGGTGAAGGCAATAATCAGGAATCGATACAATTAAGCCACACCTACCATCAGAGACACCAAATGGAAAGAAACACAAACATGAAATGACTAGACTCTAATGGAAATATCTATAGCATAAAGCCAAAAGGACAGTTACTTTCCCACAAAATGACCAATTGGGTATCCTAAACCAAAACAATATAAGCGATATACATATTCAAAGACGAACAATAACAAAAATAAACCGCACCAGAAGAACCGCATTGGAATGGTAAGTGGGCTTAAATTGATTTTATGCGACCGCAATCCTCACCCTTACTTCCGTTGCTATTTAAACAAAATAATTTGTTCAGTACGCATGAAGGCTTCCACCATCTCCAAGAACACAAAAATCAAACAACCACAGAGATGAAACAACAGTGCGGACTCCAAGAAATAACTGAAATGCTGGAGCAAAAGAAAACCAAAAGTTAGACTTCAATAGGTCCGACCAGAAACCCTTAAATAACAGTATTTTAAGCAAACAGTGTAGCTTCTGATCAGACACCGAGTTCTGTGGCATCTGATCTGGGTCTATTCTGTTTGCCAAGCCCAATCAGATTCTATTGGTAACCCTCTTATGCAACAGTCTGACCTAAAATTGATAAGAATAGTGTAACTATTTTCTATTAATAACCTGGGTTTCCCCCAATAAGTGATAGTCACGTGGACTCTTGCACTGAATGAGATTTTGTGCTCAGTAACTTTGGGTCAATTGATAAACAACTGACCCAAATGGGGGTCAAGTTATGGA
Source organism: Lucinisca nassula (assembly GCA_963580285.1). Classification (NCBI taxonomy): domain Eukaryota; kingdom Metazoa; phylum Mollusca; class Bivalvia; order Lucinida; family Lucinidae; genus Lucinisca; species Lucinisca nassula. The sequence continues at coordinate 71,317,290 of OY757015.1, forward strand.
GATCACAATTACAGTTGCACCCACTGAGTTGTGGCTCTTGCTCATAACATCCTGTGTCAACGTGGTGTACAATTGTACCAAGCATCATCAACATTTTAAAGGGTATATAAGTGCTTTGGGGACCACAAGGCTAGTCTGGCAGGGGAGATAATTAACATAATGTGGCACTTACAGCTATGGGTCTGCTTGTGACATGTCTTCTCAAACTTGTGTACAACTATACCAAGTACCACCAATATATATTTCAAAGGTTGTTGCAGTTATGGCCATTACAATGTTATACTGTCGGGGGAGATAATCACAAGACCATGGTACCTAGAGTTGTGGTTCTTGCTCATGACACACCTTCTTAACATCATGTAAAACTGTACTCAGTATAATCAACTAACTAAAATACAATTTCACCCAATTTGGTGATTTTTGCACTTGACATGCCTTCTTATCTACTAAGAACCATCATTACTAATCAAAGGGATTGAAGTTATAGTTATCACAAGATACTATTGCCAAGGTAACAGTATTGCCAAGGTAACAGACTAAAATATGATGACAGCCAGAGTTTGGTTCTGGCTAATGACATGCCTTCTTAACCTTGAGTATAATCTTCCCAAGTGTCATCAAAATATCTCAAAGTATGTGGAAGCTATGGTGAACACAAGGTTATGTTGTCATGGGAGATAACTAAAATACTATGGCATCTGGAGTTCTGGTTCTTGCACTTTTTGCACGCCTTCTCCTCCTCGTCTACTTTTGTACCATGTGACATCATCATACCTCAAAGGCCAGCAGAGTTGTGGTTCTTGCACATGACATGTGTACCATGGTATAGAACCTTATTATCTCAAAAAGTATCGGAGCTGTTGAAATTATAAATAGTTTGTTTCATTGTTCAACACTGTGAAGGTCATTTTGGAGACATTGCTTCCAATTTTGCGGGACTTTTACCCGATACTGAGATGAAATGACATCTCAAGCCCTGCCGCCCAATTAAACCAATAGTGTTTATAAGCATGGACGGTCCGTCGCGCACTCCTTTACCTGGGCAGGCTAAGCGTCTAAGCGGTTAACCAGTACTCATGTGCAGGTCGGTTTCAGCTCTGCATCATGCAGCCTATCTATTTCTTCAAGCCCCGATGGCCGGGGGCTGAAATTAAGATAAAGGGATAAGAATAACTGATATGCATGCTTCCTAATATAATCTTATAATTAAACTTCATTTTTTATGCAAGAGAAGTAAAATGAAAGGGCATTTTCTCCCTTAATTCAAAATGATCATCAATGGTTGATATGTCTTTAACAACTCTCAGTCATTCTATGGTATAATTATAAATATGATGTGAGAATAAAAACTATTTTTTTTTTAAGTTTCTGCTGAAACAAATAATTACTTTATAATTATAAATTAACTTTCTACTTAATGCAACACTTTTTTGGCTTCAAACTGCTTCAAAACCAGCTTTTTCCATCAGATAGACTAGTTTCGCACTAAACATTATGGCCGTAAATGTTCAATTTCAGCGCGTAACTAGTCCATGTGATGATTTTTTTTATTTTTCAGATATTTTCAATAAAAACTGTCCACAATGTTTACAATACACATTTTAAACTCAAACACTCTTTCAGAATTGTTATAGTAGTCAAAGCAGTAAAGAATTTCAGTTTTTTCCTTCTCCTGTAAAATTATGAAAAATGCAGATAGAATAGTTTCGCACTAAAGCCTCGAAATGTAGTATAGTAGCCGGCCCGTCTGTCCGCCAGCACCTTTAACCAGTTATGTCTCTGCAACCTGCAGGCGGATCTCAGTCATTTCTCATCTGTAGCATGCGGCTGGTCGGGGATTGGTGACATATATGCTTTTTATCGAAATCGACAAAAAAATACTTGGCTAAAATGTATAACTTTATACCTGTTACTGTTTTTAGTTCACCTGGGCCAAAGGCTCCAGTGAGGTTATACATGTACAAATGTAGTATAGTAGCCGGCCCGTCTGTCCGCCAGCACCTTTAACCAGTTATGTCTCTGCAACCTGCAGGCGGATCTCAGTCATTTCTCATCTGTAGCATGCTGCTGGTCGGGGATTGATGACATATATCCTTTTATCGAAATCGACATAAAGTACTTGGCTATGACAACTACAAAGTACCGGGAAAATCATTGTCAACATCGTAGTGCCTTAAGTTTTGATCCGATCTTTCTGAGACTGATATATAAGTAGGCTTGTCATAAAAGCTGAAATGAGCTGGAAAACTGATAAAGTCGACCTGTTTACAATGTACCGTCAAGGTCATACATGTACTGAGAGGTCAAACGTCAAATAAACGGTCTTTTATTCGTCTGGTCTATAACTTCCTTATTCTAAGATTGATTTGGAAATTTCTTTGCAGAAGTGTTAACTATCATGAGACATTTTGTCGATTACATGACCCAGATTAGTACCTCTAAGGTCAAGATAAAAATGTTGTACTCGCACAGTTTGTTACATAACACTTCTGTGTCCCATGTCACATGGAGGGAACATCCATGTCCTATGGACACATTTCTAGTTTATTTTTATTTATTTATTTTGCATTTTCAGATCTCTCCAGGCTACCGAAATGGAACTAATTGGCGGGAAATAAAGCAAATGGCAGGAAATTTGCAAAAAAAAAGCTTATGGTTGGCAACTTTGGGGACGCTGGGTCGGGTCACCTGAAAAACGGGAATCAAGTTAATTGTCACAATCAAGTTAATTGTCACCGTGTTTTCCGCAATCAAACAGCAGATTCATCATTCTTCCTTCTGCCTCTCTAATGACGTTACACAAATTCACGGTCTTAACAGCCAATCTAAAAGATACTTTTGGCTTGTAAATAGCCATTTTATACATTGTATTGTAACTGTAATAATTTAAATTAATTGTTTAAGGACTCCAATTTGATGGCCTTGAACGTGAGGAACCAAGCTTTTATGGCCATTGCTGGTCCTGTTCACCATGATAACAAAAGATAATGCCGGACATGAGACATCAAGAAACCATCTAAGTATTGGCTTTACGAAATGTGAGTTGCCAAGACATTAACGCCCAGTCCTTTTTAATTATACCCCCGGCATACGAAGTATGTCAGGGGGTATATAGTTTTCGTCTTTCCGTCCGTTCGTTAGTTTGCTCGTTCATTAGTTCGTTTAGAAGCCTCCGTGGTATAGTGGTTACGCTACTCGCCTTGTAAACCAGGGATCGTCTGTCTGTTCATCTACTTTTACGACAAAGTTTTGTGTTAAACTTTTTTATGCCCCCGGAATCTAAGAGATTCGGGGGCCTATAGTTTTTGGCCTGTTTGTCCGTTTGGCCGTTTGTCTGTCTACAAAAACCTTTACATTGGGCATAACTTTTGAATGGTAATAGATAGAGCTTTCATATTTCACATGTGTATACCTTATCACAAGACCTTTCCAGTGGTACCATTATTTTTGATCTCGAGACCTTGAACTTGACCTTTGACCTATTTTTTTCAAAATTTTTAAAAACAATAACATTGGCCATAACTTTCGATTGGTAAGTGATAGGGCTTTCATATTTCATATGTGCATTCATTGTCACAAGACCTTTCTAGTGGTAGCATAATTTTTGACCGTGATGTTTGACCTACTTTTTAAAAACTTTAACATTGGCCATAACTTTCGATTGGTAAGTGGTAGGGCTTTCATATTTCACATGTGCACTCCTTGTCACAAGACCTTTCTAGTGGTACCATAATTTTTGACCTCTTGACCCTGACCTTGACGTTTGACCTACTTTTATAAACTTTAACATTGGCCATAACTTTCGATTGGTAAGTAGTAGGGCTTTCATATTTCACACGTGCACTCCTTGTCACAAGACCTTTCTAGTGGTACCATAATTTTTGTCCATCCAGACACCCCCCTCAAGGTCAAGGTCACTGTGGCTGTTTTTAGAAAAACTTTGCATCGCTCTAGCACCAACATTTCTTTTTTAACGGGCCTCCGTGGCCTAGTGGTTAAGAGCGCTGACTCTTGATCATTAGGTCTCTCACCGCTGTGGTTTGAGCCTCGCTCGGGTCACATGTGAGACGCCAAGTTCTGCAACGGAAGGTCAGGTGGTTTTTCTTCCGGTACTCCGGTTTTCGCCCAACTCTGATTAACGATCAGCTCGATATGAGTGAAATAATCTTGAAAGGGCCATAAAACCAAAACCAAAAAAAAAAAACAACATTTCTTTACTGATTTCAATATAACTTCACACAAATGTTCCTTATGACAATATCGCGAGCGAGTTCGACTTTCAAGGTCATGACCTCAAGGTCAAGGTCACTGTGGCTATTTTTACAAAAACTTTGTCATCGCTCTAGCGCCTACATTTCTTCACCAATTTCAATATAACTTCACACAAATGTTCCTTACAAAAATATTTCGAGCGAGTTCGACTTTCAAGGTCATGGCTTTAAGGTCAAAGTCACTGGGGCTATTTTTAGAAAAAATGTCATCGCTCTAGCGCTTACATTTCTTCACCGATTTCAATATAACTTCACACAAATGTTCCTTATGACAATATCTCCAGCGAGTCCCACTTTCAAGGTCAAGGTCACTTGCTATTTTTAGAAAAACATTGTCATCGCTCTAGCGACTACATTTCTTCACTGATTTCAATATAACTTCACACAAATGTTCCTTATGACAATACCTCGAACGAGTTCCACTTTCAAGGTCAAGGTCACTGTGGCTATTTTTAGAAAAACTTTGTCATTGCTCTAGTGCTTACATTTTTTCACCAATTTCAATATAACTTCACACAAATGTTCCTTATGACAATATCCCCAGCGAGTCCCACTTTCAAGGTCAAGGTCACTGTGGCTATTTTTAGAAAAACTTTGCCATCGCTCTAGCGACTACATTTCTTCACTGATTTCAATATAACTTCACACAAATGTTCCTTATGACAATACCTCGAACGAGTTCCACTTTCAAGGTCAAGCTCACTGTGGCTATTTTTAGAAAAACTTTGTCATTGCTCTAGCGCTTACATTTTTTCACCAATTTCAATATAATTTCACATAAATGTTTATTATGACAATATCTCGAGCGATTTTGACTTTCAAGTTCAAGGTCATTGTGGCTGTTTTTAGAAAAACTTTGCCATCGCTCTAGCACCTACATTTATTGATGGATTTTAATGTTTCTTATGATGACATCTCGAGTTGCTCTGACTTTCAAGGTCATGACCTCAAGGTCAAGGTCACTGTGGCTATTTTTAGAAAAACTTTGTCATCGCTCTACCGCTGACATTTATTAACATATTTTAATATAACTTCACACAAAAGATGCTTATGATATCTTGAGCAAGATCTACTTTCGCGTTAAAGGTCACTATGGCTATTTTTAGAGAAACATTGTCATCACTCTAGTTTTACCTTGTTACCTTGATGTTTGGCCTTTTTTATTAAATTTAACATTGGCCATAACTTTCAATTGGTAAGTGATAGGGCTTTCATATTTCACATGTGCATACTACGTCACAAGACCTTTTCAACAATCCCATAATTTTTAACTCGTGACCTTGACCTACTTTTTTAAGACTTGAACATTGGCCATACCTTTTGATTGCTTAGTGATACTGCTTTCATATTTAACATGCGCTGTCCGGGGGCATCAGTGTTTCACAAACACATCTTGTTCATTGCTGATATCTCTGTAACCACATGTTAGATTCTCTTCATGTTTGGTAAAGTATATCTCTATACCATTACCTTTCATATGGAATATCTAAGCCCCTGGGTGGGTTGTCTGTCCGTCTGTCTGTTCATCTACTTTTACATCAAAGTTTTGTGTTAAACCTTTTTCATTGTTGATATCTCTGTAACCACATGTTAGATTCTCTTCATGTTTGATAAACGATTTCATGATGCATGTCCCTGCTCCCCTACCATGGTGTCCTTGACCTCAAGGTCACGGACTTAGAAATTTTACATTTGGTTAAAGTTTTATGGCAAAGTTTATAGATGCCTGTATGTTCTAAACTCTAAGAAAAATTCAATTGATACTTGCATCAATGTTGTATACCAGTCCAAAGATTTCATTGATGCATACCCCAGCCTGCTGCTTCATTAACTTTGATCCCTCACTCCCTTGGTCCATTTAGAAATCTTATGTTTGGTTTAGCTTTTACAAGCACATTTATAGATTCTTATAGCTTCTTGACTTCATTCATATTACATACAAGCTCGAAAGATATATCAGAGGGTGGCACTGGCCGGGGGTATACGTGACCCACTGGTCGCTTTCTCTAGTTGTGAAAATGTTGTCTTTATTGTGTTAATGCCCATTAGATGCTACTGTAATGGCCATGATCTATATATAATGGTGTACAGAATCAAATTTGTACTTCGATGGACTTAAGTCTGAAGAACCATGTTTTCAATTGTCATTAGTTTTCGTGTTCCGTCGGTAATGGCTATCAAATATAAAACTATACAGTATATTATAATGGTCATGAAAAAAAAAAAAACAGAAACAAGACGCAGTGTTAGCATGAAATATTGGATGCCATCGCATTCCTGCCATGCCATTACTTTTCAACCATTTTCATGGTAGATTAGCAAATAATGACCATAAATAGAAAAAAATAAATAAAAGCAAAACGTTAATGCCATGAATAATTTTAAAACACGGAATAATGACCATTTAAATGCACACTCCATATTTTTCAGTTCTGTGGTGTATTCCTTGCTTCCAAAGGATAACCCTTTTATTATACCCCCGGCATACGAAGTATGTCAGGGGGGTATATAGTTTTCGTCTTTCCGTCTGTTCGTCCGTTCGTTGGTTCGTCCGTTCGTTCGTACTTCCGTCTGACCCACCGTTCGTCAACCTTTACGTCAAAGTTTTGCGTTAAACCTTTTTGACAGCTCATTTCTCTGTAACCACATGTTAGATTCTTTTCATGTTTAGTAAAGGATATCTCTATAGCATTACCTTTCATATGGAATATCTAAGCCCCTGGGTGAAGCCCCTAGGTGGGCTGTCTGTCTGTCTGTTCATCTACGTTTACGTTAAAGTTTTGTGTTAAACCTTTTTAATTGCTGATATCTCTGTAACCACGTTAGATTTTCTTCATGTTTGGTAAACAATATCGCTATACCATTACCTTAAATATGGAATATCTAAGCCCCTGGGTCAAGTCCCTGGGTGGGCTGTCTGTCTGTTCATCTACTTTTACGTCAAAGTTTTGTGTTAAACCTTTTTCATTGCTGATATCTCTGAAACCCCATGTTATATTCTCTTTATGTTTGGTAAAGTATATCTCTATACCATTACCTTTCATATGGAATATATAAGCCCCTGGGTGGGCTGTCTGTCTGTTCATCTACTTTTACGTCAAAGTTTTGTGTTAAACCTTTTTCATTGCTGATATCTCTGAAACCACATGTTATATTCTCTTTATGTTTGGTAAAGTATATCTCTATACCATTACCTTTCATATGGAATATATAAGCCCCTGGGTCAAGCCCCTGGGTGGGCTGTCTGTCTGTTCATCTACTTTTACGTCAAAGTTTTGTGTTCAACCTTTTTCAATGCTGATATCTCTGTAACCACATGTTAGATTCCCTTCATGTTTGGTAAAGTATATCTCTATATCATTACCTTTCATATGGAATATCTGAGCCCCTGGGTCTGTCCGTCTGTCTGTTCATCTACTTGTACGTCAAAGTTTTGTGTTAAACCTTTTCATTGCTGATATCTCTGTAACCACATGTAAGATTCTCTTCATGTTTGGTAAAGTATATCTCTATACCATTACCTTTCATATGGAATATCTAAGCCCCTGGGTGGGCCGTCTGTCTGTTCATCTACTTTTACGTCAAAGTTTTGTGTACAACCTTTTTCATTGCTGATATCTATGTAACCACATGTTAGATTCTCTTCATGTTTGATAAACGATTTTGTGATGCATGTCCCTGCTCCCCACCCATGGTGACCTTGACCTCAAGGTCAGGGACTTAGAAATTTTACATTTGGTTAAAGTTATATGACAAAGTTTATAGATGCCTGTATGTTCTAAACTCTAAGAAAAATTCAGTTGATACTTGCATCAATGTTGCATACCAGTCCAAAGATTTCATTGATGCATACCCCACCCTGCTGCTTCATTAACTTTGATCCCTCACTCCCTTGGTCCATTTAGAAATTTTATGTTTGGTTCAGCTTTTATAAGCACATTTTAGATTATTATAGCTTCTTGACTTCATTCATATTACATACAAGCTCGAAAGATATATCAGGGGGTGGCACCGGCCGGGAGTATACGTGACCCACTGGTCGCTTTCTCTAGTAGAACATGTTTAACGTAACTACAGCTGGTGTCTGGGAATGTGTGGCGGCCGTAAAAAGTCTCCCTATCCTACATCATAGTGTAGTTTATATTTTCTTGTCCTTTGGGATCATTGATTCCATTGTGGAATTTTGAAAATATTTGAGGGTCACTGATGTGGCCTAATTGGCAGAAACTAGCTAGTCTGGCCCAGAAAACATGCACACTCCATATTTTTCAGGTGTATTCCTTGCTTCCAAAGGATAACCCTTTTATAGAACATGTTTACTGTCTTAATATGCCATTAATGGTAATTTCATAGGATTTTAATGGCTTGTCTTTGCAGTGATGATGTATTGGTGTTATAAAATATGTATTTAATTACAAAATGAATAGGCTGATTGCATTGTAGGAAGACAAAAGACCAGTTCAAATTAACAAGTTTAAATGGAAAGACTGTGGAGGAAAGGACAGTTTGGCTACTATCAAGTCTTTTGATGTGCCTGAACCTGTTCCTTTGCCAGGAACTTTGACCCTAAATGCGACAGTGGAGGTGAAGAAGACGCTTAACAATCTTAATGTGAGTATTATTTACTATGTTTCTTTTTTATGTTTTATCTGCCATATTTTCGATAAGTATTTGGATACCTCAAGTCTTTACCATACTCTAAACCTTGAAATGTAAAATTTTTCACCAGAAATGTCTACTTGTATCTACAATTGACTGGGTGAGTGGCAACAGTGCATAGGCCGATGAGGATCCCTGATGTCTCATCAAGGTTTAAAACAGTTTGCTCAGGCATGTTTGTCCGAAATCATACAGTAACTACAGTATTTATACCTGTGGCATTTATGCTGATGGGTATATAGTTTTCGCCTTTCCGTTCGTTCGTCCGTTTGTTCGTACTATGAACGTTGGTTCGATCATTCATCTTTCTGCCATGTTCGTGGTTAAAGTTTATAAGACCTCACAATTTTAAGATTGTTTGACAGATTTCAAGGTCACAAACACAGACTTTTCTTGAGATTTAATTTTGTATTTTTTTCTATGATCATAGCAACTGTGAACCTTCACACTTTACTTTATGCTTCTGCTTGACATGCTGACTTGTATACAATGTCTTCCTGACTCAATGAACTTGGCTTTTGTTTTCCTCTCGAACGGCTTTGCTAGATTTCATGGTCCAGTGATTTAAACTTATATCATGAAGCCTATTTGGTGGAGAAATGTCATATCTAGGATATTAGTTCCATGTGACACTATGATTGACCTCAACAATTATCTAGGTCAGTATGACCTATATTTCATGGTTCAGTGATTTTGTCTTATATCTTATATCTTTAATACTTTTTGATGAAGAAACGTCATACTTGGATTATTTGTTCCACCTGACCTGATGACTGACATAATGATATAGGAGGGATGTTCCAGGTGTATTGCTTATTTCTATGTGGAGACTTCAAATTACAAGTTAGCCCAAAAGTGCTCATTTCATGCCCTCGAAGTACTCCCCTTGGCTAGAAATGCAAAGTTGCAGCCTTCCTGCACTTCTTTAAGGCGTCACGGTACGCTGATATGGCTACAGTAATAAGGTACGGATGAATGGCAGATCCAAGTGCTTGCCGGGACTGGTATTTTGCCCAGCAAGGAATGATTTCATTTTCGGAAACAAAAAAAATCACATGGGGCAAGGTATGGGGAACACGGGGGTGAGGCAAAACAGTTACTTTTTCTTTCTTCAAAAAAGCCGTAACTATTGTGGATGTATAAGCTGGGGCATTGTCATGTAGAAGACGGACATGTTTAAAACCAGTGGCAGGGCCTCGTTTCTGATTATACTTTTTCATTTTCTTCAGTACTACGTGTTTGTGGTACTTTCAGTGATGTGTTTGCCCATTTTCACCTGCACTTTATTGCGACTCCTTCACCAGAGAAGAAGATTGCATACAAATATGTTCTATAAAAGGGTTATCCTTTGGAAGCAAGGAATACACCACAGAACTGAAAAGTATGGAGTGTACATGTTTTCTGGGCCAAGACTAGCTAGTTTCGGCCAATTAGGCCTCATCAGTGACCCTCAGATATTTTCAAATTTCCACAATGGAATCAATGATCCCAAAGGACAAGAAAATATAATCTACACTATGATGTAGGGCAGGGAGACGTTTTACCACACATTCCCACACACCAGCTGTAGTGAAGTTAAATATGTTCTATAAAAACTCAAAGAACCTTTGGCAATTATTACGTGTTGGCTGTGTTTAGTGGCCCAGATCTTGTTGCTAACCTTTCTGCCGGGCTCAAATGGACCTAGTTTTCGCCACCAGTGACGACATTGGCAAACTGCTTTTTTGCCATTTTTTAGAAACATTTGAAGCAGAGTTGGCCATTTTAAACCGTTGCTTCTTTTGCTCAGCAGTCAACATATGTGGCACCCATCTAGCAGAAAGCTTTCTTTCAAATGCTTCTTCAAAATAAGGTGAACCGTTGATAGTGATATGCCTACCTTTCGTGCAATATCACGAACTGTAAATCTGGCATCTTCAATGATTTCCTTTATTTTGGAAACGATTTCTTTACGAGATGCAGATTTTGGCCTACCTAATTGGTGCATTTTTGGTGGACTCTACACCAGACTCAAGTTTCTTTTTCCACCGCCGAACTGTGTCATAAGACACACAAGAAGGTCCATAAACAGTAGAAATTTCAGTCATCAGTTTCAAAGAACAACTAAGTTATGAGCAAGCTTTGATTTAAGCCCGTATTTCATCTTTCTTGTCGACACTTCTGCCAACCACTCTTACTATAGTGGTCAGTGATTACGTGTATTCAAAAGGCAAATTAGAATATGTTCTAGAAAGAGCCAGGAATACACAACAAAACTGGAAAACTATGGAGTGTACATGTATTCTAGAAGCCCCTGTGGTGTAGTGGTTATGCTACTTGCCCTGTAAACAAGGGATCGCAGGATCGATCACGGGCTTCTCCAGACTTTCGGATGAATTTTTAAACAGAGGTTCCGTCTCCATATGAACTTAGATATTTTTTTAGCTCACCAGAGCCGAAGGCTCCGGGGGAGCTTATAGGATAGGCAGTTGTCCGTCGTCGTCTGGCGTTAACATTTTCAAACGACATCTCCTCTGAAGCCACTGGGCCGATTGAGTCCAAATTTTATTTGTAGCATCCTTGGGCTGGGGGATTGAAAGTTTGTGTTTTTTTATCAAAATCGGCTCATTAGTTTGGTTGTTATGGCAACTTGTAGTTTCCATAGACTTATAATGGGGAAAACTGAAAAATGGCATTTACTGCCAAGCCTCTGCAGATATTTTGAGAAAACTTTCATAGAAATGTTCCATAAGCAATCCACTATCTGCTGTATGATTTTAAGCTTTCTGCTCATTTTTATTGGTTGCCATGGAAACCAAAATGCAAAAAATCACAAAAAATAGTTAAAAAATCATCTCCTCAGAAACCATATGCTCTAGGAGGCTGAGACTTTATGAAAATATTCACCATATTTGCCTTTACAGGTTTTGTGTTTTTTATGAAATTTGGCCTTTTAGTTTTGTTGCTATGGCAACTTAGAGTTTCCATTGACTTATAATGGGGAAAACTGAAAAATGGCATTTACTGCCAAATGGCATTTACTGCCAAGTCATTGCAGATATTTTTACAAAACTTACATAAACATGTTCCTTGAGTAAACTTCTCTCAGCCATATGCTTTTATGTCAACCTGGGGGTCCCCTAGGTTGTGCCGGGGCCATGCCCCGCCCCCTCCACTTCATAAAATGCCTTATATCTCAGAAACCTTACAGATCCCAACCCCTAAACCATATATATTCTTGTTCCTTATGATAAGATGCATTAAGTGACACCAACCTGGCGGTCCCCCGGGATGTGCCGGGGACATGCCCTGCCCCCTCTATTTCATAAAATGCCATTTATCTCAGAAACCATTGAGATCCCCACCCCTAAACCATATATATTCTTGTTCCTTATGATAAGACACATTCAGTGATACCAACATTGGGGTCTCTCTGGGGTGCGCTGTGGCCATGCCCCACCCTTCCACTTCATAAATGCCATATATCTCAGAAACCATTCAGATCCCCACCCCTAAACTATATATATTCTTGTTTCTTATGACAAGACGCATTCAGTAACACCAATCTGAGGGTCCCCTAGGATGTGGCGGGGCTTATGCCCCACCCCCTCCACTTCGTAAAAGGCTGAATATCTCAGACACCGTTCAGATCCCCACCCCTAAACCATTTAAATTCTTGTTCCTTATGATAAGACGCATTCAGTGATACCAACCTTAGGGTCTCCCTTGCCGCACGGGGGCTATGCCCGACCCCTCCACTTCATAAAAGGCCCAATATCTCAGAAACCATTCAGATCCCCACCCCTAAACCATATAAATTCTTGTTCCTTATGTTAAGATGCATTCAGTGATATCAACCTAAGGATCTCCCAGGCCGCACCAGGGCTATGCCCCAACCTTCCACTTCATAAAAGGTGATATATCTCGGAAACCCTTCAGATCCCCACCCCAAAACCATGTATATTCTTGTTTCTTATGAAAAGACGCATTCAGTGACACCAATCTGGGGGTCCCCTAGGATGTGCCAGGGCTATGCCTCACCCCCTGCACTTAGTAAAAGCCCAATATCTCAGAAACCGTTCAGATCCCCACCCCTAAAGCATATAAATTCTTGTTACTTATGATAAGACGCATTCAGTGATACCAATCTAAGGGTCTCCCGGGCCGCACGGGGGCTGTGCCCCACAACTCCACTTCGGAAACCATTCAGATCCCCATCCCAAAACCATATATATTCTTGTTTCATATGATAAGACGCATTCATTGAAACCAACCTGGGGGTCCTCTGGGATGTGCCCGGGCCATGCCCAACCCCCTCCACTTCGTAAAAGGCTCAATATCTCAGAAACCATTCAGAACCCCCACCCCTAAACCATATATATTCTTGTTCCTTATGATGAGACACATTCAGTGATACCAACCTAGGGTTCTCTGGGGGTTTGCTGGGGCTATGCCCCACCCTTCTACTTCATAAAATGCAATATATCTCAGAAACTGTTCAGATCCCCACCCCTAAAATATGTATATTTGTGTTCCCTATAATAAGACTCATTCACTCACATCAATGTGTCTATGTGCTAGGGCAACATGCTGATGCCATGGCCCACGCCTCTACTTCATAAAAGGCCATATATCTCAGACACCATTAAGATCCCCACCTCATAATCATATATATTATTGTTTCTTATGATTAGACACATTCAGTCACACAAACTTGGTGGTCCACAGGGGCCATTCCTCTCCTCGTCATTTCATAAGAGGGCCTCATATCTTGGAAACTGTTCATATCCCCACCCCTAAACAATATATTTTCTTGGTCCTTATACCCGTCTCCGTATGACCTTAGCTGTTGGTGGGACGTAAAACTCAAACACTCACTCACTCACTCTTGGTCCTTATTATAAGACACATTCAGCGACAACAATCTTGGCTTTCCTGGGGTCTGCCAGGGCTATGCTCCAACCCCTTCGCAGCTTAAAAGGCCTTATATCTCAGGAACAGTACACATCCCAACCCCTAAACCATATATATTCATGTGCCTTATGATAAGATGGATTCAGTGATACCATTCAGGGCTCTCTTGGGTCCATGTCTCATCCTTCCTCCTCATAAAAGGCCTAATATTTCAGATACAGAGTCCACATGGGTGCTCATTTTGAAATGGGGGTTTGTTTTGGAGACTTTATAATCAATAAATTAAAACCTGAAACCATACATGGCTGCCAGTGGGCAGTGTCCGCCTGAGTTCTGGTGAGCATTGTGGCCCATGGGCCTCTTGTTTTGTTTTTGTTTTACGTCCCTTTCACGATTATTTCACTCATATCCAGCCGATCGTTAATCAGAAGTGGGCGAAAACCGGAGTACCTGGAGAAAAACCACCTGACCCTCCATTGCAGAACTTGGCGTCTCACATGTGACTCGAGCCAGGCTCGAACCCACAGCGGTGAGAGACCTAATGATTATGAGTCATCGCTCTTATCCACTAGGCCACGGAGGCCCTCTTAGCTGTTGGTGAGATGTAAAACTCAAACGTTCACTCATTCACTGAAAAGCAAATTTTATGTCTTACACTCAGTCTAACATGTACATTTATTCACCGTTTTGTAGGTATTGAATAACCCTACATATGTGTGTATTGGTTTTTATCATGTCCCACGTGAATATCGAGCAAGAGGACAATAAGCAATTCATTTGGAACATCCCTCGTACCTAGGTCTCTGTGACCTATATTCTATGGTTCAATGATTTTGCCTTATAACTTGAAGACTAATTTGTGGAGAAAAGTCATAACTGGGATATTAGTCCCATGCTACCAGACGATTGACCTTAAGATACATCTAGGTCTATGTGACCTACATCTCATAGTGATTTTGCCTCGTATCTTGAATGATATTTAATGAAGAAATTTAAACATTGGTTATAAATTTCATGTGACCTGCTGATTGACATAAAATATATGTAGTTCGGGGTGACCTCTATTTCATGGTACATTGTTTTTGCCTTATACCTTGGATATTAGTTCCATGTTACCTAATGATAACCTTAAAACGCATCTAAGTCATTGTGACCTATATTTCATGGTTTTGTGACTTTTCATTATATTTTGAATACCATTTGATGGGGAAACTTAAAACATATATATCTTGACTACTATTTGATGGAGAAGGTCTATTACTTGATTATAAATTTATTGCAACCAATGATTGACATGAATATATATCTAGGTCAGTGCTTGGTTCAATGATTTAGCCTTATAACTTGAAGCCTACATGTATTTGATGGAGAAATCTAATACCTAGGATATCTTTAATCATTTTTGTATGGAGAAATGCCATGAATGGAATGTATTTGATTTTTGAATAAAATCCTACAAAAAAAAATTCATGTAACAGCTGTTTAAAAAACCTTTATCATATTTATTTGAAATCATATATAGACAAGGCACGAAATAGGCAAGTTATGCTGTCAGGTGACAGCCATTGTTCTCAGTGAAATGTATATGGAAACAAGCTTTTGACATTGCCATTTCCAGGAGAGGCGGTGACACTGGTTGGGCGTATATCTGCCCCACTGGGCACTTTGTCTAGATACTAATCTTTCCAAGCTCGCCTGCCTGGCATAAGCCCAGGAAGAGATATTGCACCCCCCCCCCCAGCAAACATGTACATTTGGGACCCATATATATATATGGGCAATTAGCCCATACAGGTTCCAGATGGGTCCCATATAGTTTTTGTTTGCCTATATAAGACATATATGGGTCCCATATTGAGCATATGGGCCCCATATGGATCCCGGTTGCAAAAACACATATGGAATCCATATTGAAACCCTTTTGGGCACATATGGGTCCCATATATTTTGTTGCAGGACCTGGCTAGCATTTACATAATAGTTTTTAATAGCTTATAACTTTCAAATTGTATGATGAATTTGGTTCATATATGGTATGATGTCATTGACAGAACTTTCTTTTTAGGTAAATAGATGCTTAAAAGGGGAGACTACGCTTACATAAAAAGTGCTTCCCTTTTAACAAGAAGCTTTTCTTATCAAAGGAAAGCAATTGCTACATAGCCCCATAGAATATGGACTACTGCAGCTTAATAAACAGTATTCCTCCCATTTAGCGGCCCTGCCCAAAAATTGGAAAAAGAGGGGGCACTTATTAGAGACAAAAATCTTACTAGAATGGAGAATTTAAATAAAACCCATTACACGCAGTAGTTGTCCATAAGAACACGTTGGAATCATGGCATGTAAAGTACCAAGTGGACAACACAGACACTCTATGATAGCAGGGGGTTTACAAATACAGTAGAACTTCAATGGCTCGAACTCCGTTGGCTCTTTACCATGGATGAGTCGAAGCCGTTTTTGAGTCCGCAAGGAATTCCTCCAATTTCAAAACAGACACAATTTAGAGAGATTTTCTTCTTTTATCTTGCAGTTGTATGATGTGTGTATTCATTAGAATCGCCTTGATGAGGCGATTCTAATGAGTACACATAATGTACATTTCAAATACAGAACACAGAACAGATGTCCCACAATTATCTCTACCATGCCTACTGATATGGCATTAATAGTAACTCTCCGTGGCTCGAACTACTGCTGTCTCAAACAAATATTCATGGTCCCAAAGGTGTTCAAGCCATCGAAGTTCAACTGTACCTTGCATGATACGATTTACAGCTGATACAGCGATGATTGAAAGGCTAATCTTTACTTTAGGTTAGCCAAACTATTTTTTCCACTGACTGCAGAAGGGGTGCTTATTATTTTGTTCTTGGAAAAACAGTGATGTGGGCCCTTGTAGGAGCAGGTGCGCTAAATGGGAGGAATACAGCAGGTGGATTTCAATGCATTTGCCTTTCTCAGGAACTAAATGCATGCCTGCACACAACAGATTGCTTGCTAAGCCCATGTTATGTCAAAAAGTGCATGCCCAGATCAGATGCCACACTGCGGCGTTTAGTGGTCCAGAGCTGCTGCTGCAGAAGAAAGCCTCTTATAAGGTTTTTTTTTTGTTTGTTTTTGTAAAAGTTCAATTGTTTTCTGAATAAATTTCTGAAAATAACTCCTGAAACACTCATAGCAACAGATACTGTAAGTATTTTGTGATAATTGAAGGATAGTTTCCCTTATTTCTCCTTACAGACCTGTGTTGTGGGGTACTCATTAGAACTGCCTCAGCGAGGCAGTTCTAATAAGTACCCACAACATAGGTTTTTATGGAGAACTGACAAGAACACTTCTTCAATTATCACAAAATACTAAACCTTATCTGTTGCTATGGACACCTCATATTTTCAAAACGGACCAATGCCTTATATTAGGAGGAAGATTCCATTCAACTCTAAAGAGTTAATCCCGCCCCCGCCCATCGGGGCTTGAAGAAATAAATGGGCTGCATGATGCTTCCACGCAGAGCTGAAACCGTCCGCACACCAGTACTGGTAAACTGCTTAGAGGATCTAAGTCTGTCCAGGAACCGCAGTGCGAGGCGGACTGTCCATGCTTATAAACCCTATTGGTTTCATTGGGCGAGAGGGCTTGAGATGTCATTTCATATCAATGTCGGGTAAAAGTCCCACAAAATTGGAAGCAACGTCTCCAAAATGACCTATACTGTGTTGACGGGGATGTTAAACCTCAAATCAAACAAACAAACTAAAGAGTTAATACAAGTGGCTACTATATATATATATTTTAATTTATTTTTCAGGGTGATTTAACCGTATTCAGGAAACTATCAGGGGAGTATATAAAAATTCCATGTATAAGTGGTTTCGGTAGCTGCCACTATGACGATATTTGTAGCATGTTAAAACTAATACCACAGTGTCCAGAACCATTGGAAAAGGCCCATCTTGACTGCAGGTGTCCTGTCAAAAAGGTAATTACAAGAGGTGTATTGGCGGCCTCAGTAGCTCAAGTCAGATGTGCGTCTGACTGGTGATCAGGAGGACGCGGGTTCGATTCCTGCAGGGGTCGGCAACATTCTTACGTGGAGATTGATCATGAAATCTTTTCTACGGTCATTCTCTCCCTTCTGCTGATTCAAGTTGTCAGTTTTTGGCAAAAGAATGTGCACTGTACTGGTTAACCGCTTATGTATAAACCTGCCCAGAAAAAGTGTGGATAGGTAAACTGACTGGCTCAAAAATGACCTAAAATAGTGTTGACTGGGCTGTTAAACTCCAAAACAAACAAACAAGAGGTGTATCCTTCATTTTTTGCATACCTGAAAAAATTCTGTTGTCTACCAGTTTTCTCACACAAAAAAGCAGAATCCTGTATCCCCTACTCACGTTTTCTGATACTGTATCACCACATCATGATAACACGCCTGTATAATTTTGACCTCCTTGAACCCCACTTTTATAGAGTAAAACTGGGCATTACAGGGGTAAACCCTATTTTCCTTATTTCTGCTCTAAAATATAGATTGTGAGTCCTCTAACGAGTACCTACTATCTTTATTTTGAGCAGAATTAAGAAAAATATCACAATTTTTCATCTTAAAATTTTCATTTTTTTGGCGATAAAGGTTACAATGTATTTGTATGTTTTCGTAATGATACTTTAAAACAAGGCTAGATCTGAGGTATGGACTTTGCTACCAGAAAACTAAGATTCTATGTGCTCTTAAGAACTGTCTTAACGAGACATTTTCTTCTTTCACTCTACTGATACTGTGATAGGTCACATTTTACCATTACTCAACACACTTCAGATTCGCAAGGTCATTTGGGCCCCATCAAGCGATTTTGGTACTTATCGCCAATCTGAGCAGCGTAGGTTCAGGCGAGCCTGCGCATCCGCGCAGTCTCGCCAGAACCTTCACTGCTCGCTCATACAAGCAGTGAATCAAGAGGAACCTTCAGACAGAAAGCCATATCCCTGGCCCCTCTGAATGGCTGGGCATGCACAGTTAAAATTTGTCATGACAGAATGCTCGAAGACACAAATTCGCTTGGCGGGGCTCATTTAATATGAAATATCATAGGAAAGAACCACTTGTGTAAGATTATGTATGTAATAAATAAGTTTCTTTTCAGCTAACATTCAGCAATTTTGCTTTTTTTCCAGGACACCTACAACCTGAAGAATGCAAGATTTGAGATAGATGCAGCTGTCTTCACAGGAGATTTTCACTTCATTGGAAACCTTACAACAAAGGATAATCAGATAGCTGCTTGTGTGGATTTTTATATAAGTTTTGAATAGTAAGTTCTGTAACTTTTATTCTATTATTCATGGCCTAGTGGGTTAGAGATATTTTTCTTACTTCTGCTCAAATTAAAGATTGTGGATACATGTTAGAATGCCTCGAGGCGGCTCTAACAAGTACCCGTAATCTATATTTTAGAGCAGAAAATTTTCTTATTTCTGCTCAAAATATAGATTGTGGGTACTCATTAGACCTGCCTCAATGAGGCTATTCTAAAGAGTACTGACAATCTAAATATTTGAGCAGAAATAAGAAATATAAGGTTTACCCCTGTAAACCCCAGTCCTACTATATACAAATGGGGTTCAAGGGGGTCAGAATTACAGGCATGTTTTCCTGGTGTTCTAAGCACAAATAATACTGTACTAGACAGTCTTAACTTGTTATCTCCTTGCAACAACTTTGTGACGGGGAGATAGCATCAGTGCCGTGCATCCGTGTGTGTGTGTGTGTTGGTCCGGAACCTTTTGAACACGATTGAAGACAAAGTGTTCATCATAGAAGCTTCAAACCTTCCACAAAATTAATGTTCCCCTTGGAAGGACGATGAACCCCATTGATTTTCAAGGTCAAGGGTCAAGGTCACAATGAACTTGACCTTAAAAACGTTGTGAACTGGATGGAAGACACAGTTATCCTCGTAGAAGTTTCAAACCTTCCACAAATATTTCTCATGGAAAGACGATGAACCCTATCGACTTTCAAGGTCAGGGTCAGAGGTCAAGGTCACAATCGACTTGACCTTAAAAACCTTGTGAACAGCACAGAAGACACAATTACGATTGTAGAAGCATCAAACCTTTCACAAACATATTCAGATTGTAGATGTTGATAAGTGGTATGCAGTTGCGAGGGGATGCTATGCTTGTGTTGCCTTGTTATAAATGTACCCTGTATTTAAGGGGAATGGGAACACCTTCAGGGGAGGTAACTCCTGCAAAAGTATTTTTGTCTCCCATGTCAATAGGGGTCAACTCTTAAAGGAAAGAATTTGCTCCAGAGGAGCAAATTCTTTCCTTTAAGAGTTGACCCCTTTTTCAGTGGGACACGGCTTATAGGAAAGTGGACAGGAAGTCCCCAAAGTTGTCTCCCTTTGAAAAATGGCGGAAAAATATGCCAGGTGTTCCCATTCCCCCTAATACACCACAACCTCTTTATAACAGTATTAATGGGGTCCAAAGCAGAAACCATGATAGTGAAATAACCATGTTATACACAAAAATGTTTAGATTATGTTTAGAAATGAAATGACATCTCAAGCCCTGTCGTCCAGTGAAACCAATAGGGTTTATAAGCATGGACTGTCCGACTCACACAGCTTTGCCTGGGCAGGCTTAGGTCCTCTAAGCGGTTTACCAGTACTTGTGTGCTGTCAGTTTCAGCTGTGCGTGGAAGCATCATGCAGCAAATCTATTTCTTCAAGCACCGATGGGCGGGGGGCTGTCATTTTTGAGTGGAAAAAGGCCTGAAATTACATGTGAATAGTCTGTGTAGCTGACCATTCACATGTAACATCAAACCTTAATCATTTACTTGGAAATATATTTAAAAAAAATTGTCTTGCACACCAGACAAGGAAATCTGTGATTTTACCCTGGGATAGAAATTTATGTTCTGACCCTGGTGTTCCGACCCCAAATCGAATATAATCGCGTGTTTGATAAATGCACTGGTTGATTACAACCTCATGCGCGGCGGCGTCATGCGTGACGTCACTAAACATTCCTGTTGTGTCATCACAAAATGGCGGACGTCGGTAACCTAAGTGACAGCAGCAATAAAAATTCGCAATAGAAATGGAAGGTATGCAAGAAAAACAATCCTATATGGATGTGAGGGGTGGATAGAAAAATCCGTCCCTCGGGATCACTGTCTGGCATCACTCGGCAAGCCTCGTGATGCCGGACAGTGACCCTCGGGACGGATTTTTCCATCCACCCCTCACACCCATATAAGATTCTTATTGTCTACCCCAGGGATTTTTGTAGCAGTTGAAGGGTTAATTACATTACGAAAACAGGCCTACTCACATACAGTCAAACCTGTCTTAAAGACCACCTGTGAACAAACACCACCTGTCTGCAAAGATCACTTACAATTCCTCCCATCCAATTATACTATATAATGCACCTGTCAACAGAGACCACCTGTGCACTAGGACCAGAGGACAGTCAAAATCCTTCCCAAATGTATATTTTACCTTGAACAAAGACTATTTTGTGCTTTGAATAGAACTGATCAAAGCTTTAATTGAGCAATTTATTTGTTTGTGTACATCCTTTAATGAGCCAAATTATTTTTTTAGTGATCCTTATTAAAACCTGACATAATGTTACCTTTAGGGGATTTAATCAGTGAATCATTCAGGTGTAACTGGGATTATCCAATACATATCTGCATAAATGCTGTGATATAACCCTTGTCATCTATAGAGGTAGAGCAGTTCATACAAAACTGACCCTCTGAATAAAGACCACCTGTGGACAGAAACCATATTTCTTCTTTCCCTTGAGTGGTCTTTGTAGACAGGTTAGACTGTATATTGAAAATGTTTACCACCAAAAATGGAAAGTTTTCAGAAAAAAAATAACAACAAAAAAACTCATATTCTTTTCATATTTCTGCTCAAAATACATATATCTTGGGAACTTGTTAGGACTGCCTCAGAACCGTCTCAGCGAGGCAGTCCTAACAAGTACCCAAAATCTATGTTTTAATATGAAAAATAATATATACACCTGTAATCCCCAGTTTTATTATATAAAAGTGGGGTTTAAGGGTGTCCAAATCATCACGAAAACACGCCTATATAATTTTTACCCCCTTGAACCCCACTTTTATATAGTAAAATGGGGGTAAGCCTTTTTTTATTTGTGCTCTAATATATAGATTGTGGGTACTCGTTAGAACTGCCTTGATGAGGCGGTTCTAACGAACACCCACAGTCTATTTTTGAGCATAAATAAAAAAAAATATCACAATTTTTCATCTTAAAATTTTCTTTTTTTCGGCGACAAAGGAAACAATGTATTTGTATAGGCGTGTTTTCGTAATGTTATATAGGCGTGTTTTCGTAATGTTATATAGGCGTATATATGTTATTTATTCCATTTTCCATTTCAGACAGATGATGGAGAAGTAAACCATCGAAAGAAGATGTTAGAAGTGTTAAGGAGTGGGGGGGGAGTTAATATCTCAGGAAGTGCCCAATTATTTTTATGCCCCCGGAATCTAAGATTCTGGGGGGCATATAGTTTTTGGTCTGTCCGTCTGTTTGTCTGTTTGTCCGTCTGCAAAAACTTTAACATAACATTGGGCATAACTTTTGAATGGTAAGTGGTACAGCTTTCATACTTCACATGTGCATTCCTTGTCACAAGACCTTTCAAGAGGTACCATAAATTTTGACCTCGTGACCTTGGACCTTGACATTTGACCTACTTTCTGTCCGTCTGTTTGTCCGTTTGTCCGTCTGCAAAAACTTTAACATTGGGCATAACTTTTGAATGGTAAGTGGTACAGCTTTCATACTTCACATGTGCATTCCTTGTCACAAGACCTTTCAAGAGGTACCATAAATTTTGACCTCGTGACCTTGGACCTTGACATTTGACCTACTTTTGGCCTCATTTTTAAAAACTTTAACATTGGCCATAACTTTTGATTGGTAAGTGATAGAGCTTTCATATTTCACATGTGCATTCCTTGTCACAAGACCTTTCTATTGGTACTATAATTTTTGACCTCATGACCTTGACCTTGGCATATGACCTACTTTTTTAAAAACTTTAACATTGGCCATAACTTTTGATTGGTAAGTGATAGAGCTTTCATATTTCACATGTGCATTCCTTGTCACAAGACCTTTCTATTGGTACTATAATTTTTGACCTCATGACCTTGACCTTGGCATTTGACCTACTTTTTAAAAACTTTAACATTGGCCGTAACGTTTGATTGGTAAATGGTAGAGCTTTCATATTTCACGTGCATTCCTTGTCACAAGACCTTTCTAATGGTACCATAATTTTTGACCTCATGACCTTGACCTTGATGTTTGACCTACTTTTTAAAAACTTTAACATTGGCCATAACTTTTGATTGGTAAATGGTAGGGCTTTCATATTTCACATGTGCATTCCTTGTCACAAGACCTTTCTAGTGGTACCATAATTTTTATGCCCCCGGAATCTAAGAGATTCGGGGGCATATAGTTTTTGGTCTGTCCGTCTGTTTGTCCGTTTGTCTGTTTGTCCGTCTGCAAAAACTTTAACATTGGGCATAACTTTTGAATGGTAATAGATAGAGCATTCATATTTCACATGTGTATACCTTATCACAAGACCTTTCCAGTGGTACCATAATTTTTGATCTCGTGACCTTGAACTTGACCTTTGACCTATTTTTTTCAAAATTTTTAAAAACATTAACATTGGCGCTGTCCGGGGGCATCAGTGTTTCACAAACACATCTTGTTGACCTTGTGACTTTGACCTTGATGTTTGACCTACTTTTTAAAAACTTTAATATAGTCCATAACTTTTGATTGGTAAGTGATAGAGCTTTCATATTTCACATGTGTATTCTTTCTCACAAGACCTTTCCAGTGGTACCATAATTTTTTACCTCGTGACCTTGTGGCCTCAACCATGACATACTTTAGTGATGGGGCTTTCATATTGCACAGGCGCTGTCCGGGGGCATCGGTGTTTCACAAACACATCTTGTTTATCTTACTTCTGCGCAAAAAACATGTTATAAGAAGTGCCACTATTGGGTGCTTCTAATGAGTACCAATAACATATATTTTCATACAGAAATAAGAAAAATATCAGTCCTTTTGGGATAAAACAGGCGCTTTATGAATTTCGGCTTTCATTATTCTGCTAGTGGCATTTATATATGATAAAAATTTTGGTGTTAGAAATGCAATCACGTGAACAAGTCCTTGACATGAATACCCCCATAAACCCCACTTTATATAGAGAAAACTGGGGTTTACAGGGGTGAACAATTTTATTTTCCTTATTTCTGCTCCAAGACATAGGGTGTGGGTACTCGTTACAACCGACTCAATGAGGCAGTTCTAACAAGCACACACAAAGTATGTTTGTGGCAAAAATAAGTGAGTTTTCAGAGATTTTCAATATTTCAGAAAGTTGCCATTTTGGGATTGTAAAAAAAATGTGTTATGTTGCATAGTGTGTTATTATCGTAATTCTTTGTTGTTTTAAAACAGAAATAGGAAAAAGCATCACATTAACAAGTCAGTGTTTGTGTGTTACAGTTTTACATCCCACCAACAGCCAAGGTCATACCGAGACGGCTAATGAGTCAGTGAAATGAACTACCATTCCGGAAGTAATTAACAAAAAATGCCATTTATTACCCATTATCAGTTACCCCCTATGTATATTGCATTGTAACGCATTGACCTGATAAACAAGACAATCAAGCTTTATCATGTCAACATGATATTGCACTTTTATGAATGTACCGGACTACTGGAAAAATGACGAAAATGTTATTGTTACTGGGAAAAATGTAAAAATTACTTGAAAAAAAAATTATCATAGAAAAATATGGTCAGCTGATACTAAATATATCGACTGCCAGAATGCTGGGACGCACTGAGGACAATCAATAACTGATTGTAAATTGCTAATTTAAGAGTGTACAAGGGGATAAACTGATAAATATAATACCAGATGCAGGGCTTGGAGAACGCATGTAGAATTCGCTCGGCAAGCCTCGCGATTCTACAAGTGTTCTCAAAGCCTTGCCTGATAAACTTGATATCAAAAGACACTCACCTGGTATTCTCTATTTACACTTCTCCTTATTAGGAATCTTTATAACGGAGAATTCATCACGAAAACACGTCTATATAATTTTAGTCGTTAGAGTACCCACAATCTATATTTTGAGCAGAAATAAGAAAAATATCACACTTTTTCATCTGAAAATTTTCATTTTGTCGGCAATAAATGTGTCAATGTATTTGTATAGGCATGTTTTCATAATGTGTTTGTGATGCTTTAACCCTTATCTTGCTGAATATTCAGTTAAGCCACACCCATTTCTGACTTTACACCAATCAGATTACTTCATGTAATTTATTTTTACAAATCCATAAACTTCATGTCAAACAGTGTAGATCCTGATCAGATTCAGAAGCAATCTGATCATGATCTACACTGTTTCCAAAGATAGGGCTTGTCGGGAACAGCATGGTAAGAGTTAATACTAGGGAACAAATACGGTCAATATAAAGAGGATATACTGTATATATAGTCCAACCTGTATTAAGCAAGCACCTATCAGATTATCAAAATGTGATTGCTTATGACAGGAGCTTGTGTAATACAGGTGGGTTTTTATGGTTCAGCTTTGTTAGGAAGGAACTTAACCCATATCTTGCTGAATATTCAGTTTAGCCACACCCATTTCTGACTTTGAACCAATCAGATTACTTGATGTAATTTATTCTTACAAATCAATTAACTGAATGTCAAACAGTGTAGATCCTGATCAGATGGCTTCTAAAGAAGCCATCTGATCTGGATCTACACTGTTTCCAAAGATAGGGGTTGTCGTGAACAGCAGGATAAGAGTTAGCTCTTATCTTGCTGAATATTCAGTTTAGCCACACCCATTTCTGACTTTGAACCAATCAGATTACTTTCTTACAAATCCATTAACTGAATGTCAAACAGTGTAGATCCAGAGAAGCCATCTGATCTGGATCTACACTGTTTCCAAAGATAGGGGTGGTCGTGAACAGCAGGATAAGAGCTAATTAACCTATTGTATACTAGCAGACCCTTCCATTGCTAAATGTTGGACAAGTCCATTTGTCATTTAAGGTGGCAGGCCTATGTTTTCGTTATAATTCCATTTTTGATGGAGAACTCTTTTAGCAAATAGTACAGGCCCTGACCAGATGCAGTGTTCTGTGGCGTCTGATCTGGGCCTGCACTGTTTTCCAAGGTACTCCTTTAGTGATGGGTTAAGGGATTTTTAGTGTTGTTCATGTTAGAAACCTATTTTGAAGGTAGTTGAAGCAATTATACCAAGTGCCCATAACATACATTTTTATGCCCCCACATTAAATGATGATGGGGCATATAGTTTTTTGGTTTTTGGTATGTACGTTTGTACAGGTGTATGTGCGTACATAAGTAAGTGATCCTGTAACCTCCGGTTAAGGCATTTGTTCCAGGTGGATTGGACCTTGGGGTGGGGGCAACTGAGTCATATTGACACATTTCTAGTTAACCCATTGTATGCAGGAAACCCCTAAAGGGGTACCTAGGCATCAGTGCAGGCCCAGATCAGACGCCACATAACGCGGCTTCAGATCAGGGCCTGCACTCTTTGCTAACAGAATTTCCATCAAAAACTTACAAATGGACTTGTCCAACATATAGCAATGGAAGAATCCACTAGCATGCAATGTTTTTTACTATAGAGAAATAAGGTGAAGTATCCCCAAATTACCTGTGGGAAGCCGGCCTCGATAGCTGAGACGTGGGCATCTGACTGGTGATCAGGAGGTCACTTGGTGGATACATGTTCTTTTATGGAGATTGATTAAGAAATCTTTTCTAAGGTCATGTTTTCCCTTCTGCTGATTCCAGAAGGGCAGTTGTCAGTTTCTGGCGTCACATCACAAAAACATGCCTATACAATTTTGACGCCCTTGAACCCCACTATTATATAGAAAAATGGGGGTTTACAGGGGTAAAGGTTATTTTTCTTATTTCTGCTCTAAAATATAGATTGTGGGTACTCGTTCTAATCGCCTTGAACAGGCTGTTCCAAAGAGTACTTACAATCTATATTTTGAGCAGAAATAAGAAAAATATTACAATTTTTCATCTTAAAACTTTCGCTTTTTCGGCGGTAAAGCTTACAATGTATTTGTATAGGTGTGTTTTCGTAATGTGGAGATTGATTATGTATTCTTGCACACCAGACAAGGAAATCCGTGATTTTACCCTGGGGTAGAAATTTATGTTCTGACCCTGGTGTTCTTACCCAAAATTGAATATTCTAGCGTGTTTGATAAATACACTGGTTGAATTCACCTTATTTGCATTATCTGCTGGTTCCTAGTCCGAAGGTTATCAGTGTTGGAAAAACAGGTAAACAGACCCCCCTGACCTTGAAAGGTCAGGGGGGTCTGGTTACCTGTTTTTCCAAAATTGACAATGTGCAAGCTGGGAGTCAGCAAATAATGCAAATATGGTGAATACGACCCAGGATGCGCCGTCGTTAAGGTTGACGTCATGCACGTTACGTGACTTCACTAAGCATTCCTGTAGTGTCATCACAATATGGCGGACGTCGGTAACCGAAGTGATTGCAGCATTACAAATTCTCTCTTAGAAATGGAAGGTATGCAAGAAAAGGAATCATATATGGGTGTGAGGGGTGGATAGAAAAATCTGTCCCACGGGATCACTGTCCGGCATCACTCGGCAAGCCTCGTGATGCCGGACTCACTGTCCGGCATCACTCGGCAAGCCTCGTGATGCCGGACAGTGACCCTTGGGATGGATTTTTCCATCCACCCCTCACACCCATATAAGATTCTTATAATCTTACCTATTATCATGCCTTCCCTTCCACTGATTCAGGAAGAACAGTTGTCAGTTTCTGGCAATGGTTTGTGCACTGTACTGGTTAGTCGCTTATGTTACTGTATAAGCCTTTCCAGGAGAAATGTGAGTTCATAAACTGACCTGCTGGAATGACCTCAATAGTTTTGACCTGTCAGTTAAACTCCAAACAAAATCCATTCTGGAGCTATCAGTGCATACAAGGAGGGTGTTGAATCTTTTTATTTAAGATCTGTTTTTCTTTTATTATTGTTAAAATGTCATAACCATCTAATTTGCCACGTTTCATATTTGCACTGTTTTGAATCATATATAAGATTTTTAAAAAATATATATATATTTTTTTTTTTTTGCATAGCATTAAATGGAAATATCACGTGAACAAGTCCATGAAAATAAAATGCCCCCTGAACCCCAATTTATATAGAGTAAACTGGGGTTTACCATTGAATACATTATTTTTCTTATTTCTGCTCCAAGACATAGGTTGTGGGTTTATATCTCTCTCAATGAGGCAGTTCTATCAAGCACCCACAACATATAAAGTTTTTATTAGAAAAACATCACGGATTTTCATCGGAAAAATAGCCGGTGAGACAGTTCGAACGACAATGCACAATCTATGTTTTTGAGCAGAAATAAGGAAAATAATGTATACCCCAGTAAACCCGAGTATTACTTTATAAAAGTGGGGTTTAATGGGGTCACAGTTATATAGGCATGTTTTGTGTTGAAAATCAAACTACTAATTGATCTAGCAAGTAAGTGTACATGTAATCAAAAGTTCTGATTTTTTTGCTTGAAAAATGTTTGCATAACTGTCAGACTTTTAATTGATCAAAGTTTTAACAATTTGTTGACTAACCACATTCACCTTATTTGCATTATCTGCTGGTTCCTAGTCTGAAGGTTATCAGTGTTGGAAAAACAGGTAACCAGACCCCCTGACCTTGAAAGGTCAGGGGGTCTGGTTACCTGGTTTTCCAATATTGACAATATGCAAGCTGGGAGCCAAATAATGCAAATATGGTAAATTATTAAACTTGATCAGCTGGACCATATGCCCAGCTGGTCAAAACTAACGAAGTCATAATTTAATACATGTATTACATTAAAACATTAATCAGTCAGTGAGTGAGTGTTTGAGTTTTATGTCTCACTAACAGCTAAGGTCATATGGAGACGGGACCTCGGTTTAAAGACTCGTCCAAAAGTCTGGATAAGCCAAGGATCAATCCTGCGACCCCTGGTTTACAAGGTGAGTAGCTTAACCACTGCACCACAGAGGCTTCTATAATCAGTCAGTATGGAAATAAAAAAAAAAAAAAAAAAACGAAAAAAAAAAAAAAAAATTGTATGAAACTAAAACAATTGACTTAGACCTACTACTTAGAGTTTTTATCCCTTACCATGCTGAACCTGGATACACAGTAAAATTCCGCTATCAGCCCTTTTTGTACCAAATGGAATCTCATTCTTTATATATAGCAGGAGTCCAGTTCAAAATTTAGGGGTGTCAGGCTGTGTTTTCTTCAAAATCTGTTTGGAAAATGACTGAACTTTTACAAACAGTGGAGGCCCTGATCAGAGGCCGCGTTCTGCGGCGTCTGATCTGGGCTTGCACTGTTTGCCAGGGTACCCGTTTTGGGGTTGTGGTACAAAATGGATTAAGACCACCTAAAATAAAGTCTAATTCTGCTTTAAAAAGCTTATTTAGTAGGTTGCAGTTATTCTTTCTTCTTGTTTTCTGCATACAGTGTCCTCAGGTCAAAGACCACCTTTGGGACTGTTCATAAGTGGTCTTAAAGACCACTTTTGAACAGTCCCAAAGGTGGTCTTAGTATAGGAATTTTACTGTATCTCTTATTAGAAAACAAAGGTAATACATCCAGATCAGCTGGTTTCCCGAAGCCATATGATCTGGATCTAAACGATTTTCCATACCGCTTCTGAAACCATTTTGAAAGAGAAATTCTTGCATAAATAGCCATGTGCATGGCTGTTTGAAGCCATTGTCAAATGGACCGAAATCCGTGCTCAAACAGCAAAACCAATGTTCAATTCATGAAAATCGCGTGCTTTTTGAACATGGATTTTGAGCTTTTGATATCACAAGACGTGCCTTGCTTTGTTTAGGTTATGTTGAGCAACCCAACGTTATTGCCCTAAACGTAGTGTTTTAGGGTTCTATGATGATGTCAGTGGGTTACTGCATGACAACGTCATTGTAAACAACATTCTGAACTGGCTGCCATTTTGGTTTGCCTGTTGCATTTGAAGAGTTTATTTGGAATTTATATGGAGCTTTTGGGCATTGTCGCCAAAATTTGTTGTCGGAATCGTAAATTAAGCAAGAACAACGATCATTCAAGGTTATTTCATTGCATTAAAATTTGCCGGATCCCTCGGAAGATATTTGAACATTCGACCTGGCGGCCTCATGTTCAAACAGCTTACTCGGGACCCGGCGAATGTAAATGCATGAAAAACTATGGTTGATCCGTGTACTATGCAACAGAAATGGCTAAAAATTTGGGAAAGCTGAAGTATATTGATATTCAGTCAGCATGGTGAGGGATAATAGGGATGCTATTTTACATGTTTTCTGATAGATATGATCCACATTTTGGACAGTACAATAAAACACCCGGTGCGTAAATTTACCGGAAAGGACCAGAAAGGACCTGATTACCGGAAAGGACCGGAAAGGACCTGTTTCTACCCAGTTTCCTCCCTATTTCATGATATTTTTTATCGTATGCATCCTAACTACACTGCTTTCATCGTTAACCACATACTACATGTTTTTGGGTTTTTTTGCATAAAAAAGTAGATTTTTGAAATTAGAGTGCCCAGTGCCTGCCTCAGTCTAATGTGGAACGGATTTGATTGCAGAAGGTCTGTACATATTCTGTATCTATACCTATATGCTAGTTTGACCATGAAATATTATTAACTGTTTTAATTTAGGCCAAGAAGTGCAGTTGTCAGCTTCTGGCGACAGACTTTACGCTACATAACCACAAACGCATACACAGGCCCTGGAAAGGTGTGGATAGGTCAACCGAACTGGTTGACATGACCGTAATATTGTTGAATGGACTGTGAAACTCTGAGTAATTATTTCAATAACCAGCCATTCCCTTCGTTCCACCCAATCATGAAAGGGCAGCTTTCAGTTTCTGTCGAAAGAATTTACTATATAACCCAGCACCAGAAAAGTGGATCGCAAGACTGACCGGCCGCGACATGACCTTTACAGTGTTGACTGGGCTTACCGGTACTAATGTATGTTTTAGCCTGAGCTCTGTGTAAGAACTTCATGCAGTCCCAAAATTAACATGAACTACATTACCTTGGTGTCATATGACATTACATCGACGTTGCTACGACTTCGTTAAATTAAAGAAAAGGAAAGTAGAAAAGAAAGCTGGCGCGCACGCCGTTCCTCGACGTTGTGGAGCCCTGCTTAGGGTAGGAGCGGTCAATTTTCTTTTCTTTTTTCCTATTCCTTAAATTTTCTTACTGTTATAACCTAAAAATGTTTAATGTTTCTGTTTTTCTTTTCAATGGAATAGAATCTTAGCAATGTCGTATCAACGTCAATGCTACGTCGTGATCTACTGACGTTACATCGACGTTGCTACGACGTCGTTAAATTAAAGAAAAGGAAAGTAGAAAAGAAAGCTGGCGCGCACGCCGTTCCTCGACGAATAGGGTAGTAGCGGTCAGTTTTCCTTTCTTTTTCTTCATTTTTTTCATAAAAAAATTTCCGGATTTTGTGTCTTCACCGGCCAATGTATTTCCAATAAGAATACGTCGTATCAATGTCTGTGTAAAACCCTGGCGTTACATTGACGTTGATGGGACGTTTCTTAGACGTCGTGAATGGAGGAAAAAAACCGGCGTGCACGCCGTATTTCAATGTTGAGAGGCCCGCACAGGGTCAGACCTGAAAAGAAGAATAAGGAAGTTACATTGTGCATACTGTTATATACATGTAAATACATATGAGCCGGCACATGAAAAAATCTACAATAAGATGAAAAAAAAACCTACAATAACACCAGTGCAACGAGTAAAGACTCGTTGATCGTATTCTATAATAGGTACATGCGATCAGTGAATACTCTGATCAGACTGCGCGAATGCGCAGGCTGATCTGAGTCTTTGTTGGCCGCTCAATCCTTTTCGTGGTTTTTTTTTTCATGCACTGGCTTGTATATAATAATTTCTGTTGTTCATTTAAAATTAATAATGAATATGTGTTCTTATTTACTTATTGTCTTACGAAATGTGCGCCGTCGCCCTCCGAAGATTGAAGATATAGATTTACTGCATATTATGCAGACGCAGAGCTGCAAAACCACAAATGAGTACTGGTCAGCCAAGTCAACACTTTAAAGGTCATTTTAAAAAATTGAATACGTGATCCAAATGACTTAAGTTTGACACACTAAGAGCGCCCCACCAACCGGGAATTGAAGAAATATAAGGACCGCATGATGTTCTAACGCAGAGCAGAGTTACAAGGACATGAAAACTGGTAAGCCCAGTCAACATTATTAAGGTCATTGAAAACTGAAAACATGTTACAAATGATGATATAAATGCGCCCCCGCCCCAGGGCTTGATTAAATATTGGGACTGCATGAAGTTCTTACACAGAGCTCCACACCTTTCCAGGGCCTGTGTATGTGGTTATGTAGCGTAAAGTCGGTCGCCAGAAGCTGACAACTGCACTTCTTGGCCTAAATTAAAACAGTAAATAATATTTCATGGTCAAACTAGTAAATAGGTATAGATACAGAATATGTACAGACCTTCTACAATCAAATCCGTTCCACATTAGACTGAGGCAGGCACTGGGCACTCTGATTTCAAAAATCTACTTTTTTATGCAAAAAAAAAACCATGTAGTATGTGGTTAACGATGAAAGCAGTGTAGTTAGGGTGCATACAATAAAAATATCATGAAATAGGGAGGAAACTGGGTAGAAACAGGTCCTTTCCGGTCCTTTCCGGTAATCAGGTCCTTTCTGGTCCTTTCCGGTAAATTTACGCACCCTAAAACACCTGTGTGATATATAAATGATCTTAGACATTGGCCCCTGCCCATCCGGGCTTGGAGAAACAATTTTGGGTTGGCTGGTGCTCCCGTGCAAAGCTGAAATTGACTGTAGATGAGCACTGGTGAACGACTTAGAAGGTTTAAGACAGCCTAGGCAAAGTGGCACAGGTTGTACCACCCATGCTTATAAACTCTATTTGTTTTATTGGGCGACAGGGCTTTAGCTGTCCCACAAAATTGGAAGTGACCTAAATATTGTTGCCACAAAATTGGCAGTGCATAATAAAAACTCGCCTATACAAATACATTGTAAACTTTACCTCTGGAAAACCGAAATTTTTTAGATGAGAAATTGTGATATTTTTCTTATTTCTGCTCAAAATATAGATTGTGGGTACTTGTAGCACCGCCTCATCGAGGCGGTGCTAACGAGTACTCACAATCTATATTTTAGAGCAGAAATAAGAAAAATAAGGTTTACCCCTGTAAACCCCAGTTTTACTTTATAAAAGTGGGATTCGCTGGGGTCAAAATTATATAGGCGTGTTTTCATGATGGACCTAAATATTGTTGATGGGGACATTAAACCTCAAATGAAACAAAAACGCACATGGTCATTTCGTATGAAATTTATGAAAAGCATCTGACCATGAGTGTAAGGTTCTGTTTATTATGAAACAATTTTAAATCAGATTTCATTACCTTGTTTAATTATTTTTGGATTATACTACTCTTCAAACACAACAGAAAATCCTACAGCAAACAGCAATTTATTTTTTATTTTCTTATTTCGGGGAAATTAAGGCTTGTCATTTCCTATGAATTGTCTGCTAGGCAGACAATTCATAGGAAATGACAAGTCATATTTTCTCTGCTAGGCAGACAATTCATAGGGAATGACAAGTCATATTTTCTCTGCTAGGCAGACAATTCATAGGAAATGACAAGTCTTATTTTCTCTGCTAGGCAGACAATTCATAGGAAATGACAAGTCATATTTTCTCTGCTAGGCAGACAATTCATAGGAAATGACAAGTCTTATTTTCTCTGCTAGGCAGACAATTCATAGGAAATAACAAGTCTTATTTTCTCTGCTAGGCAGACAATTCACAGGAAATAACAAGTTTTACTTTCTTACTCTAAGAAAATTTATGTTCCCCCACTGAAGGGGATGGGGACATATTGCCTTTGGTGTGGACCCCATAGGCCTATGCTTCAGCATGACACTTTCTTGTGTGCTAGATATCTCATGACCTACTTCATGGATGCATTGCTATAACATTTAGACAGGATAAAGTACTGTTAGGTTTTGGTGACATTGACCTTATTCCAACGTCACAGCCATGCTAAATAAGCGAAATTTAGGCCAACTTTAGGTTGTGTGCAGTATATCTCATGAACATCTTGGTGGATGTTAATAAAATGTGCATGGTTATGACATTTGGTCAGGAATTAAGAACTGATTAGGTTATTTTGGACCATGACCTTATTTTCAAGGTCACAGCAGTGCTGTTAAATTAAGCTTGTTTTGAAAGGGATGTGTGGTGGGGGGACATCCATTTTTCAGAAAACAAGTCTTGTTAGGCTTGCTACTTGTGCAAATTGGCTACAAAATTCATATGACATGTCAAGCCCGATTTTCTCTGAAAAAAATGGGGGAAATGCAGTCTGATTGTCATGATTAATGCTCGAAAAGTTGAAAGAAATGTCAAGTAGTTTATGATTTTAATATTAAAATGCTTGTCAAATTCACTTTTGTAGTCAGTATATTTTTACATTGGGATGTATTGGTCATATTGTACAACACTTTGTTGACGCTTATGACCCACAAAGAGGGTTGACGCATCGTTAAAAACGAAATCATCATCATTATACAACACTTTAAGCACTAGTCATGACATGCAGATGGTATTTTCAAAGTACTTTTTTCTTGTTTTTTTTTTTTGGTAATGCATTAACAGTGAATCATCTGCAATCTGATGGGGCAGAATATTTATCATATGTGAATCCTGTCAACTGCTGGGGCAGAATACTCATCCCATATTAATCATCTGTCATCTTCTGATGCAGAATATTCATAACATGTGCATCATCTGTCGTAGGCTGAGGCAGATTATTCATCACATGTGAGTCATCTGTCATTTGCTAGGGCAGAATATGCATCTCATGTGAATCATCTGTAATCTGCTTGGACAGACTATGCATTACATGTGATTCATCTGTCATCTGCCTGTGTAGTATATTCATCATATGTGAATCATCTGTCATTTGCTGGGGCAGAATATGTATTCCATGTGAACCCTGTCGTATGCTGGTGCAGAATATTCATTACATGTGAATCATCTGTCATCTCCTGGGGCAGAATATTCATCACATGTGAATCCTGTCAACTGCTGGGGCAGAATATTCACTACATGTAAATCATTTGTCATCTGGGACAGAGTATTCATCACATGTGAATCCTGTTATCTGCAGGGACAGACTTCTCATCACATGTGGGTCATCTGTCATCTACTGGGACAAACTATTCAGTACATGTGAATCATCTGTGATCTGCTGGACAGACTATTCATCACATGTGAGTGATCTGTCAACTGCTGGAGCATTCGATTCAAATGAAATAAGCATCATTTATTTATTCGCTCTGACAAATTAAAAAAAAAACAATAACAAAAATGGTTATTGATTGTCATCTGCTCTGGGGTTTACTATAGTGTTTGAAAAGTAGCCATCTTTTGTCTTTATTTTGATACAGCATTATTAAATGATATTAATACAATAAAATTTTAAACAGAAGACAGTTCGTTTTCTGATTATTGCCAGGAAATGAAATAATCCAGATAGAGAGAGAGAGAGAGAGAGAGAGAGACAAGAGAGAATGAGAGAGGAGGAGCAAGTGTCAGAGAGGGGAAATCAATCAAAATGACATTTTACTTTTGTGGCCTGTTGTCCATCATCTGTCCGTCTTTTCACATTTTCAATGTATCCGAAGGTGTATTATCCAAGTCAATTGAGCTGATACTTGGTGGTAAGCATTTGGGCAACATGGAGATTCAGAATTGTTTTGTTCAATCTAAGATGGCTGCTGTGATGACCATCTTGGATTTCTTCAAATAACAAATTCAAATCAAATATAAGATTGAGCTGAAACTTGATTTGGGTGATATGGTGACTCAGAATTGCTAAAATTAATTTCTAGATATTCAAGCTGGCCGCAATTCTTCAAACAACATCCACTGAACTGAATGTTAGAATGAGCTAAATCATAATGGGAGTCAATGGGGCAACATCGAGGCTCAGAAGTGCTAACATCATTCTGTTCAGACATCTAAAATGGCCTCCTGATGGAGGAAATCTTGAATTGTTCAAACCACATCTTTCAAATCAATGTCTGAATCTTGATCAGAATCAGAATTGTTACTGGTGACCCTTTAAATGACATTCATACACCAGGACCTGTGATATGGCAGATGTCACCAAAGATGTGAACTTAGCTACACAATCCTCAGCACCTTCAGCTTTCGAAATAATCAAATCAGGAAGGGCATTCCAATCTCTTATGGTCCGAGGGAAGAATGGTTCTTTATAAATGTTAGTTCTTGCAGCAAGCGTTTGAAACTCCAATGAATGATGATTTCTATAGTGTCTAGGTGGGGGAACAAGGTCATCTGCAAGGATGTTAGCAACATCCATTGGCCTTTGTATAAAAGTATGAGTACTGAGTAGTATATATGATGGGGGTTCTGGGCAAAGGTGATTTCACCCCCTTCTAGAGGGGGCAAAGGCGATAACACAGCATACACAAGGGCTGTGTACCACATACATCTGGAAGCCAACACGCCAGTGCCAAACCCACTAACCACGATGGGGTTCTGAGACAAAAACCAGGCAGGGCCCACCCTCCCCACTGGCGGGCCCCAACTAGCAGGGATTTGCTCCTACCTCCGCCTTGTTCTATGATTCACCAGCTGCAGAGGCCAACACCACCTTTTTCTATGGGCACTGAGACCTCTTCACCAGCCGCAGAGGTCACCACTACTATCTTTTTCTGTGATATTACATGCAGTTGCTAGGGAAAATCTGGGTCCAGGGATCAGTACTTACATAGTTATTATGTCTCCCCCCTTTTTGGGGAGATATTCTGTTTTTTCCCCGGGTGTCTGTCTCACAAAATCGTGTCCGCTCTATTACTTGAAAACCGTTCAAGCTAGCGTCACCAAACTTCATATAAATATTCACATTAGATGACGCGCAGAGCACAAGAACTATAACTCTTGCATTTATACATTTTGAGTTATTTCCCTTGGAAGTTTGTCGGTCACGAAATGTATGTATGTATGGGCAAATTTTGTCCGGTCAATAACTTTCTTGGTTTTAGATGGATTTTGAAATTACATGGCAGAAATATTAACCACCATGAGACGACGTGTCACACACAAGACCCAGGTCGGTACCTCAAAAGGTCAAGATCATACTTGGTCAAATTTCAATTCGTGTTCGGTCAATGACTTTCTTATTCCTGTAAGGATTGTGAAATTACTTGGCAGAAATGTTAACCATCATACGACGATATGTTGCACACACGACCCGAGTCGGTTCCTCCAAGGTCAAGGTCATACTCAGAGGTCAAAGGTTAAAAAAAGGAAGGCTCCAAGGGAGCTTATGGTATAGTATGTCGTCCTTCCGTCGTCTGAGTGAGTGAGTGAGTGAGTGAGTGAGTGAGTGAGTGTTCGAGTTTTACATCAATCAACAGCTAAGGTCATATGGAGACGGGACCTCGGTTTAAAGACTCATCAGAAAGTCTGGAGAAGCCCGGGATCGATCCTGCGACCCCTGGTTTACAAGGCAAGTAGCGTAAGCACTTCAACACAGAGGCTTCTCCTTCCGTCGTCTGCGGACCTCTGCAACCTGCAGGCTGATCCCAACCATTTCTCGTCTGTAGCACGCCTCTGGTGGGTCATTGAGGACATAAGCTTTTTTCGATATGTTATATTGAAGTCAACAAGAAATGTAGGTGGTAGAGCGATGACAAAGTTTTTCTAAAAATATCCAAAGTGACCTTGACCTTGAGGCCAAGACTTTGAAAGTTATTGTCATAAGGAACATTTTTGTGACGTTATATTAAAACCAGTCAAGAAATGTAGGCGCTAAAGCGATGACAAAGTTTTTCTTGAAATAGCCACAGTGATCTTGACCTTGAGGCTAAGACCTTGAAAGTCGTACTCGCTCGAGATATTGTCATAAGGAACATTTGTGTGAAGTTGTATTGAAATCGATGTAGAAAAGTATGCACTAGAGCGATGACAAAGTTTTTCAAAAAATTGCCACAGTGACCTTGACCTTGAGGCCACATCCTTGAAAGTCGAACTCGCTCGAGATATGGTCATAAGGAACATTTGTGTTAAGTTCTATTGAAATCGGTCAAGAAAGGTAGGCGCTAGAGCGATGAAAAACGTACGTACGGTGATGACAGGTCACAGATAGGCATTTCCTGTAATCAAGGGGGACATAACTCTGATATAAAGGAAGACCACACCAATTTTTCAACTCGGCGGAGGTTTTATCCCATACTTATATGAAAGTTTCAAAAAGTTCCTCTGAAAACTGAAGGGGCAACGGTGATGACAATGTCAAAAATAGGCATTTTCAGTGATAATAATAATAGCGTCTTTATTTAAAGAGGATAACATATTAACCAATGCAATTGTTTATCTAACATATGGTCTTCTATAACTAAAATAATCAAATACAATTTATTAACAATGTGACTGTACAATATATACACATTTATGCAACTTGGTAGGACTACATTTAAAATGTCTGAGGACTTGATACATTTACGGTAATAACAATGTGTTTTAAACGAAATAAATACTATTCAGTGGTATTTGAAAGCGTTGTAAAAGTATTCAGATAAAGGAATGAAAATTTAATATTACTTTGGCTAAGAGCTGTAAAAACGTTATGAGAAATATTTGTTTTCTCAAAAATGATAATAGGTACTTGTTATAATATGACTGTCATAATTGAGCCCCGCCAAGCGAATTTGGGTCTTCGAGCATTCCGTCATGACAGATTTTAACTGCGCATGCCCAGCCATTCAGAGGGGCCAGGGATATGGCTTTCTGTCTGAAGGTTCCACTTGATTCACTGCTCGCATAGGCGATAAGTACTAAAATCGCTTGACGTGGCCCAATTGATAAAAAAAACTGTAATCTTAAATGTCTTACTTGAAAACTATTTAAAACCGTTTTTGAGCTCTCTCATGATGGTTGAACATTTTTTGTACTTATTTCTATGTTATTGCACTGTATATTGATTACAACAGACCTGGCTAGCTAAAATAAACAGTAATCAAGAGAACGTAACTCTATGACAGATAGGCCGACCTCGCAGGGAGCTTACCACTAAATATTTTCCATAGGCGACAATAGTAACCTTTTTCATGCTCCCACAAAAACTACACATACAAAACTTTTCAAACCGTACTTATTTATAGAGCCATCCTAGCTGAACAAGTTGTTGAGAAAAAATCCACATGTTGCTCGTCTCCTTTTCAAGTTATGGTCCGCCATGTTTGTTTACATGCAGATTCGCCATGAATACAAACGGATTTTTAATAGAGAGGTGACAATATAAAATCAGCCACAAATTCTTTCAGCTTGCAGATATAATTATAAAACACACATCATTTTATTTCCTTATAACTATCCTTTTCTCACATTGAAATGAAACATGGGATATTTATCCAATGGAAGCCTGTCTGGTATTTAGACTGCAACCAAAAGCTCTGTCCCAAAGTGATAAAACCCAGTACCTCCAGTATTTAGTGCAAAGCTACCTATACCAAACCCTTATTGTCTTTATGATCCATCAAAAGCATTGTCAAATAGGAATTTAGATCATATCCAATT
Source organism: Lucinisca nassula (assembly GCA_963580285.1). NCBI lineage: Eukaryota > Metazoa > Mollusca > Bivalvia > Lucinida > Lucinidae > Lucinisca > Lucinisca nassula. The sequence continues at coordinate 71,357,045 of OY757015.1, forward strand.
ATTTAAATGACAAAGATTGTCAGCATTCCCAAATATGGTAAACCACCTAAAACTCTTATTCTTAAGAACCTCTCGGTAATTTGCCTTAGCTTTAGATGACGGATTACAGCCAAGTTTGTTCTGTTGATGATAATATGTTGACATTGGACTATCTTTGGATGAGGACAATATCTGGTCCCTCGGGCTGTTTCATAGGAAAGAGATTAAATGTATAGTTAAAACTGATGTGATTCTGCAATGAGAGTAGGTACTGTATGAATGTCTGTGAATGCTTTTAGATGTCATTCAGCAACCTTAGCCACAAGTGTCCGTCAGTTTTTCAGCTTAAAGTGATTATTCAGATCTCTTTCTTGCTTATCTACATTGAAAAATAAATATCTTCACATGTATAATTTTAATTGGCACAAGTCCTATCTTTATCTGGCCAGGTAATTACAGCCCTGTGAATTGCTCTTATCTCACGAATCTGACAGCAGACGTGTTTGCAATCATTTTTCTCTGAGAGTTTGTAATACCTTGATTTCAAGCACATATTAGATTCAGATAGCCGTGGCAGCACATTTAGAGGACTTTATTAATTGATTATCCTATATTACACAAGGTCAACTAATATTCAAAAATCATAAATCATGTTTTTAATTGCGTCAATTAATAAAATTGTCATTAATCAAGTAATTTCGTATTGGCCCAGTTACAGGTCCTCGGTCAGCTGTATTATATTACTGTGCTTCCACATAGGACTTCAGTGTTTAATCTTGTCGTTTGATGAAAATGATCATGAAAACAATGAATATTTTGATATCAGAGGGAACCTGAGTACCGGTATACAGAAGGAGGGCTAGCTGAGTGACTTTCCGCACAAAACAACAACAATCAAGACAATAGTGGACATGAAAGGAGCACACGTCTCTCATGGTGTAAATGAATTCATGGCATTTGTAATGTTGATCAAAAAGCTCACTTGGCACATAACGTTTAAACAACATTGATTCAATGTTGATCTGACACCTTGCCATTGAATCATTTTTTATCATGCAATGTTGTTCCAACGTTATCTTCTATCTATATGAATATACACGTTTTTATCACAAAGAAGACGATAGTTATGATTGGCCACGTATGGGTTGAGATTGTGTTGGTCATAGTGAAATAAATACAAGGTTTACTTTTTTCATAAAGCTAGCATTGTATGATCTGTGTAAGATCATGTCATCAACTATTATGATACACATATACAATATGATTGCAATTCTATGGTTTATAAATTATCAAATTTTAGGAAAATATTGGATAGCAGTACTCCCAATCTATTTTTAATGAAGAATTCTAACACAGCGCGCCTATATAGGCAATGGAAAATAACTGTGTTTTATTCTGCAACAAATCACAGCTCGGAAGAGCGTGACGAGTGACGTCATTAAAATTCCCAATTTATGACGTCACTAATCGATTTCCTTGACGTTAGACGGTGTAACGTCATTTTCTCGCATCGAAAACGTAAGAAAAGGATGTGAATGCATGTGTTTCAGTCGATAAATTTTAGCGGGATTTCTTCTAACAATGGCGAAAGGTTGTGAGATTTTGAAGGAAACAACAACATTATTGCCGATTTTCAGCGTGTTAGAATCGCAATAGATCAGCTCTTGTCTGTGATTTGTTGGGTAATAAATCACAGTTTGTCGGTCAGTTGTAAGTAGACAAATCACGCGCGCTACGCGCTCGTGATTTGTCTACTTTACAACTGACCTCCAAACTGTGATTTATTACACAACAAATCACAGTTAGAGCTGATCTATTTCTTAAGCAGTACTCCCAATCTATTTTTTAATGAAGAAATAAAAAAAATCATATTGCCCCTGAAAACACCCGAGTTTTTAGTGTGTTGTAAACATCATAGTCATATATGAGCCGCGCCAAGCGAATTTGGGTCTTCGAGCATTCCGTCAGGGATATGGCTTTCTGTCTGAAGGTTCCTCTTGATTCACTGCTTGTATGAGCGAGCAGCGAAGGTTCTGGCGAGACTGCGCGGATGCGCAGGCTCGCCTGAACCTTCGCTGTTCGCATAGGCGATAAGTACCAAAATCGCTTGACGCGGCCCATATATGATCTGCTGCTGGGTTGTATATGAAAGAGAGAGACAATCAGAATAAGAAAACACCAGTTTTAGTGTGCTGTAATCCTCATTGTGATATATGACATGTTGCTAGATTGTGTGCATTGTAGTTATAATGAGAGAGAGAGAGAGAGAGAGAGAGAGAGAGAGAGAGAGAGAGAGAGACCTTGTCATCCTTTTTTAAGCAATCCTCTAAAACATGTTTCTCACAAACTATTTTGTGCTTGGAGTATTTGTAAGTATTAATATTTAGGTTCTTTGTACCAAGATTATGAATCCACCTTTTTTCTTTTGGTGTGAGAATAGCAAATGCACTTACGCCCTACCCCCTTTTGACAGGTTTGGGGCGGGGGTTTGGGGCTGGGTGGGGGCGGAGGTCGGGGCCAGGAACTCGACATGGAATACAGAATCATTTGGCAACCGAATAATTGAAATATAACAATCGCATGACCCTAACGGTAGTTATAACATCTCATGCAAAGCGTTTGGTGTTTAAAATGAACCGATGGATGTTTTCGAAAATTAGTGCGTTTGTCTCATATGACAGAGAGGAATCTCCATATAAAAGAAGATCAAGAGTTGGATTATGATAAGTGGAAATCAGATTTAGGAGTAAATTCCGATGCTGCTGGTAGAGGGGACAGTGGAAAAAGAAGTGTTGTGAGTTCTCTATGCTACCACATATACACATGGGTGAGTCAGAAATTCCTTTTAAAAACAGATCCAGGTTCAGTGAGCTACAGTTCGTCCGTAATCGAGTATGGAGAATTTGGGCTTTTCTATTTTTGGAATAATAATATTTAGGGACTTCTGTTTTATCTTTCTGAAAATAGTATTTAAAAGAATTTGTTGTTTGGGAGTGTTTCACTTCGGTGGGTAGGTTATTCCAGGTCCTTACAGTTGAGGGCAGAAAAGAATTATAGTATAGATTAGTTCGTGAATCAATAGTCTGTAAGTGATCTGAGTTGTGGAGATTATAGCGTGATATGTCGCTGACGGATGGGGGAATAAGAGAAGTACAGGGGAGTTAGATGCGAGAACATTTTATAAAATAGAGTCAGTTTGTGTTTTTGTCGTCTTTGTTCAAGTGACTCCCATCCAACTTCCTTGTACAGGGCAGTAATAGATATAAGCTTAGTTGCACCAGTAGCTATGCGGGCAGCTTCATGTTGGATCTTTTCTAACTCTTGTTTTTCGTTTTGAGAACAATTGTCCCAAATTACATCCCCATATTCCAATAAAGGTCGAATAAAAGCAGTATAAATAGTTTCTAAGGACTTACGGTCTAATTTGAATTTAAGCCTTCTCATTACATTGTCCTACCCCAAGCTTTTTCTGAAATATATTTTATATGATGGTGCCATTTACAATCGTTTGAAAAAAAGATCCCGAGATGTTTGTGGAACTCTACTTCGGTTATTTGAAGATTTTGCATTATGATAGGTGGATGATTAAGTTTGTTTGATTTGCGGGAAATGAGAATACTTTCAGTTTTGGTCGGATTGAATGATACTAGCCAAGTTTCAGCCCACTTTGAGGTTGTTTCAAGATCTACATTGAGAGAATTAGCAGCGGTGACAGGGTTATCAACGATAATGTAGAGACTAGTGTCGTCCGCAAAAAGTCGTATATTTGTTTGGATGTCAGTTACTATGTCATGTATGAATACTAAGAAAAAGAGTGGTCCTAAAATTGACCCCTGGGGAACACCAGCTCGAATGTATGCCCACTCTGAAGTAACAACCGCAAGTATGACTCTTTGTTTCCTATTAGACAAATAACTGTTAAACCAAGCGAGCTCATTCCCAGCGACGCCAGCTGCCCTAAGTTTAAGTACCAGTCCATCATGCCAAACTCGGTCAAAGGCTTTGCTGACGTCACAAAAAACAGCTCTAACTTCTTTACAGGAATCTAGGGCCTGACAAAAAGTATCGTAAAGGTATGTTAATTGGTTCACTGTCGAATCTCCTGGTATAAATCCAGACTGTAGAGAAGATAGTAAATTGTTGCCACGTAAATGATTATATAGATATTTGAATACGAGTCTTTCGAATAGTTTACTTTCTGAGTTAAGTAGTGATATAGGTCGATAGTTAGAAGGTATAGATCTATCACCTGCTTTATGTATTGGGCAGATATTTGCTTCTTTATAAGAAGACGGAACGAGACCCACGTTTATAGACTGGTTAAACAAATTACAAAAAGGAGCAGAAACTTCCTGAGCAAGCTCTCGAAGAATACGATTACTCAGGTTGTTAGGGCCTGAGGCTTTGCCAGTAGGAAGAGCTTTGAGTATAGACTCAACTTCAAAGCGGAAAAATGCAATAGTATCTAGTTCAGCTGTGACAGGAGTGGGTAATATGTTGGGGAGGACTTGGTGATTGGTATTTAAACAGCTCTGGCTTTGGAAGAAATTATTTAAGATATTTGCTTTGTCGTTATCGTCAGTACTTATGGAACCATTATTTTCAAGAGGTGGTATAAATGTTTTGGACTGTGGGGATATGAATGTTTTTAAAACAGTCCACCAGTCCTTAGATGAAAGTTCTCCATTTGTTAGTTTAGAAGCTATTTTGTCATGGAAAGTCTTTTGGGCATCACGAATAAGTGCAACAGTTTTATTCCTTAAAGTTTTAAATTTTGTCCAATATAATTCTGAGTTAGTTCGCTTAGCTTTTCGCTAAGCTCTTTTACGTTTGCGTATGTATTGTTTTATTTTTGCATTGATCCAAGACGGCTCAGCTGGTTTGATTTTTACTATTTTATTAGGTATACACTCTGAAGCCAAGTTTGCAATAGTGGAGTGTAGATTCGCGGCATATATATTAATTCGTTATCACGCAGGGCGTCCCAATCGATAGCGGTGGCTTTTTCTCGGAGACTTTCATATTAACCTTGGTTGTACTTCCAAATTTTTCTAGTAAAGGAGTGGATTTTGGTTTTGGAAAATTTAAAAATTCCATATATTGGGCAATGATATCTAAGTTCTTGGTTAAGAAAGGGATCACCAACTCCACTGAGAATTAAGTTATTTTTGTTGTTTACTAACAATATATCTATTAGTGTAGCTGAGTGTTCAGTAAAATTAGTGGGTTGACTTATGGCCTGGAAAAAACTATACTGAGTACATAATGTTTCAATTTTTCTTGCAGTGCGTTCGTTTAATACATCAAAATTAAAATCACCAGTAATAATTATATCTGATATACCCGTATCGACTGCAAGTGCTATTGAATTTTCAATATTTGTATAATATTCTAAGTCAGAACTTGGCGGTCGATAGAACAGGCCAAATAATAGCCGTCTGGTGCAGTTGACCAATTCCAGCCAAATGCACTCGACGTTACGTAGTTCGAGATCTTCACGACGTTTGTAGCGGATCCCTTCTTTGATGTATACCATAATACCGCCATGAGAGTCCCTTGGTCGGTCCTTCCGTTCAGGTTCACAAAATGATTCGAGAAGAAGGTCAGTTGAGTTTGTGGTAGGGTTAAGCCAAGTTTCAGTGAAAGCTAGGATGTCAAACTCATTTAGCTCAGCATGCAAAATATCAAGTTTCAATAGTATGCTTTGGACGTTGTAATGAACAAACGATAAGTTGTGAGATAGATTAATGGAGCTAAATAGGTCATGTGACATGTTTGTTGATGAACTGGAGACACTGCTTACAGAAGATGATGTTGACGGGCCGGGGTTTAAATGTATATCACCAGCAAGTAGTAAAAGGAAGACGAACCATGTACAAGTTGCAATATATAGTTCGCAGAAAATAACCCAGAAGGTGAAATTCGTATTGGCTTTTCCGGACTTTCCCTGGGGTAGCACCTTACCGTTAGTGCGTGAGATTACATTAGAATGTAAGTATTCAGATTGCCGGACGGATATGAGAACTGAGAAGCTATTGGTATCATTCTGAGAAAGGGGTATAAATATCAAAAGGTGTATAAAGAGATTAAACCTAAGTATGCGATTGTAAGTCACAACTTATAACTGTTCTAATTTCAACTTAAGTGCTGCCAGTTGCAATATATCAGATAACTGAACTGATAAAATGGTGGATTCCCACAGCAACCATAAACAAACAAATTACTGGCTAATTAACATTGTGTTTGCAAAAATTATAGCAGTAGTATTCTTTTCATACATTTGATATCCAAAATTAAGGTACTGAAGAAAGAGATGAATAACCACTTTAAATTTTATATACCGCTGCCTTGGCAATGGATAAATGAAGGTTTGTTCAAATGGGTCAAGTCGAAATGGCTGCCAAGGTCATATATATATCAGATAATATCAAAAATATATATATATATTCTCTGTAACCACAGGGCCGATTTCTTGAATCTTCATATGCCGCTTCAGGTTACTGAGTAATACGATATCATTTAAATAATTACCTTGGATGACCTCGACCTATTTATCAGTACCAAAGGTCATAGTCACTCAGGTGAGAAAAAAGGGAACAAATAATTCTCAGGGCTCAATGTCAAGGGAGGGGGGGGGGGCTGAGGCGTTTTCAGGACCCCGTGGTCCTCTTGTGTAGCTCATCTCAGCACGAAGTGCTCATGGTGAGCAATTGTGATCGGTCAATGTCCGTCGTCCGCCGTACGGCGTCATCAGTTTGCTTCAAATTCCAACTCCTCATAAACCTACGGCCGATTCGATTCAAACTTCACAGCAAAGTTGCCTTGGTAGTTCTCTACCAACATAGCTAAAATCTTTCCGCTCCGATGAACAAGATGACCGACAGTGGCAAAGCTTAAACATCCCTAAAATAATTCTCCTATACCCTTGGGCCAATTTCATTCAAGTATACCGGAACTTAAAACAAAAAAAAAAATGTCAACAATTTTGCTTTAACTGCCAACTTCTCCTGAACCTTTGAAACAGTTAGATTCAAACTTTGCAGGAACGATAATAAGGCGTCCCTCTACCAAATTATCGATTATTTTCGCCCCGATGAACAAGATGGCAGATTCGACTCAAACTTCACAGCAAAGTTGCCTAGGTAGTTCTCTACCAACATAGCTAAAATATTTCCGCTTCGATGAACAAGATGACCGACAGTGGCAAAGCTTAAACATTCCTAAAATAATTCTCCTATACCCTTTGGCCAATTTCATTCAAGTATACCGGAACTTAAAACAGAAAAAAATGTCAACAATTTTGCTTTAACTGCTAACTTCTCCTGAACCTTTGAAACAGTTAGATTCAAACTTTGCAGGAACGATGCTAAGGCGTCCCTCTACCAAATTATCGATTATTTTTGCCCCGATGAACAAGATGGCCGTCAGAGCTAAAAATAACAACAAATCTTTAAACGACAACTTTTCCTATACCCATTTGCGACTTTCAACCAAACTTCGTACGAATGTTGCTTGGGTGCCCAGCTACCACAGTAGCCAAACGGTTTCTCTCAGATGAAAAAAGGGCGCAAGAGCTACACAATTGGACAACTCCTAAATCTTTAGACCAGTTTCATTCAAACTCCATAAGAAATTTGTTCAGAAGATCCTCAACCAAAATAGCAAAAATGGTTCCGCTTAGATGAGTCCAGAACTAAAAAATAAAAAATGTCTACAATTTGCTTTACATGCCAACTCCCCTAAACCCTTAAGCTGATTTGCTGCAAGCTTCACAGGAATATTTCCCAGTCTCTACCAAAATAGCTAAAATGGTTCAGCACCAATAAACTAAGTGACCGGGAGGGTCAAAGTAGAAAAAACTTTGATCAGTCCGGTCATATCTCGGGCTGGAAAAATCTTTATCCAATGAGAACTTTCAGGTCAACACGCCCGTGAAATAAACACCCTCTAACCCCACTTTATATAGAGAAAACTGGGGTTTCGAGGGGTACACATTTTTTGCTTATTTCTGCTTCGGGACATAGTTTGTCGGTACTCGTTAGAACCGCCTAAATGAGGCGGTTCTAACGAGTACAAACAACCTGTGTTTAAAGTATATATACGAGCACATATCACAATTTTTCATCGGAAAAGTGGACAGTTTGGATAAATGAAAGAATGCACCATATCACACGGATGTGTCATCGTCATGGAAGGCAATTATCACCTTCATTCCCTGTTTGACAGACTCTGTTCTAGTTTTCAGATGACCCTTCAGCTCACCTCAACAATCTCATGACAACTATCGACAACGGCAACAATAAACTTTCCGTCAACTCCAAGAGAGTGCTTTGGTTGTCATCTCTGATCAAAATAAAAACAAAAGCATTGTGAGCGTAATTCTTCCTTTATGGATCTATTATTTGTTGATCGACCCTACGTTATTAATGAATTATCTTTTTTCAAATGTCCACCTATAGTGCAGCGTTAAGGCACAGTGGTTAGGGCAATTGCCTCTGAAGCTAGAGGTCCCTGGTTCGATCACCAGCAGCGCCGATAAAATTTCGGCGCCCCGACATGCTCCACTGGCATCATTTGCAGGGAAGCATGACAAAAAGTGTGCCGCCCATTAAACTGGTACGTTTAATGGAGACTCCGTGTGCAGGTTAACCGAGTTTATGTAATGTACAAATGCATTATTTATTAAATGATTTCCTTATTTATTTATTTATTTATTTATTTATTTATTTATTTATTTATTCATTTATTTATTTATTTATTTATTTATGAGTTTCACTGAACTATTATATCATATTTCAATTTTCTTTCCGAGGTATTTGTCAATGTCACGTGATTGTATTTGTGTATCGAACTGTAGGGGGAGGACCGTAACTAATGCTGTGAGAACTTGTGGCCCAACCCCATTGCACACATGTATATGTCATGTAATGTTGCAATAAAATATGTTTATACTGTACTGCTTTACAGTGAAGTTTATGACTACATAAAGGAAAGGTAGCGCCTTTGCCGTTAAATCCAAATCTTATACATTACTTAAGCTCTGATTAGATGGATCCTTTGTTTGGTTTGTTTGATTTGAAGTTTAACGTCCCCGTCAACACTGTAAATGTCATTTTGGAGACGTTGCTTCCAATTTTGTGGGACTTTTACCCGACATTGAGATGAAATGACATCTCAAGCCCTGCCGCCCGATGAAACCAATAGGGTTTATTAGCATGCACGGGCCGACTCGCAGCGCTTTGCCTGGGCAGGCTTAGACCCTCTAAGCGGTTTACCAGTACTCGTGTGCGGGTCGGTTTCAGCTCTGCGTGGAATCACCATGCAGCCCATCTATTTCTTCAAGCCTCGATGGGCGGGGGCTAATGGATCCTTTGGAAGCAGAGAATACGCCAAATAAAAGAAAATAGCAGACTCGGTTTTCTTGTTCGTTAACAGTACTGAAATGTGCATCATCGGCCACGCCCCCTAGCACCGGTTTAAGCAGAAATCTATTTTCAAAGTGATTCTAAATGAACTTAATGATCCAAAAGGACCAGAAAATATAATCTGTACTATGATTAAAGTTGTTATAACATGAAATAACGTCGGCCCACGTTGGTGACCTATGTATGCTATATATAGTCAATGTATGATTAAAGTTAGTCACTGCCATCGTGTAGGGATATTGTTTGCTTTCTAATTACCATATAGAAAGAAACGGAATATTTTAATGAAATTAATACGGTAAATACCTGTAATTATGGCGGTTTCCATAAATTAGATCAGCGATTAAGGGGAATGGGAACACCTGGCAGATTTTTCCCCGCCATTTTTCAAAGGGAGACAACTTTCTGGACTTCCTGTTCGCTTTTCTATAAGCCCTATCCAAATGAAAAAGGGGTCTGCTCTTAAAGGAAAGAATTTGCACCTCAGGAACAAATTCTTTCCTTTAAGAGTTGACCCCTTTTGACATGGGAGACAAAAAAACTTTTTCCGGAGTTGCCTCCCCTGAAGGTGTATCCATTTCATTTAAATGTTATCAAGACTAATGACAATATCGTTTGGAAAGAAAAAAGCAAAAAAAAAAAAAAAAAAAAAAAAACATCATTACTTGCGACATTGGTTTGTAGGGAAACTTATAGCGAGCCTGTGCGTACGCTCACAAGTGGTGTCAATATCATAAGATAAACAGACAAACCTCTATTGCCCAAACGTCTGGCCGCGCATACGCATTGGAGTGATAAAACTGTTTTTGGCTCGTTAAACCAAACACAATAGTATATAACAAACTATTTCACAGGCAGATCGTATTCTGAAAAATATGGAGCGGATTATTTGTTTCTGTGTGGCAGTATTTTCTGTTCTGTTGTATGTGGAGTCGTTACCAGTGTTTCATGGCAACCCTGTCATGGCAAGACTGAACGAAGAAAGTAATGACGGTATGTGCTTACCTTTTTTATATATAGTTTTTAGCATGGTCGAAAGGCATGCATCTAATGACAGTCTTGTTCTTCTCAATTTTGAGGGCGATTGTTATCGGTCGACCCAAAGTCACCACTAATTTCTTGCTGAAGAGTGTCAACATAGTGGAGCCGTCAATCAACGACCATATTGTTAGCGGCCTTATCTGCTGGAGCCAAAACAAACTTCTTATGAACTTCTTGAATACCTAGTTTAAGGTGACTTTCATAACAAAACAAGAACAGATTAGCCACAATGGTTGCGCAGTTCGCACCTATCGGAATACCAACAATTTGCCTCAATAACGTAGTACCAAATCGTTTGTCAATATTGTCACGTACATGGCCAGAAAGTATAATGCTCTCGAGAAGTGAAAAAAGCATTTCTTACATTTTATGCAAGATAGAGGGAATCTTCCCTTTGAAATATTCATTCATTTTAATCGTTAAGTTTTTCTTTTATAAATTTATGAGGAAGTGTAGTGTAAAGGGTGGGAAAATCTTAAGTAGACAGACTTGAAACACGAAATACATCTGGATTTCAATTTATTTATAACTTCATTAGATTTTTTATAGACCAAAAAAGATTTCTCCCTGATCTTTTCTCTCGGTCACAATATTTAATCACATGTTTTGATGGCAGTAAAACATGAAGTTAATAATTTAGAAAGTTCTGTGTGGCGTAAGAGCTTGCATTTGCAATAAACCGTGTTTTGTATGGTCTCTTATGAAGTTTATGTAACCAATATAATTTAGGAGGCTTGTCTTGCCCCTCGTACAACAAGCTTTTATACTTTATGAGAAATAAATCTGTATATAAAGATGAACATATTGGTTCTCCAAGCCAGTGTGAGCCTTAAAATGTACATTGTAGGTCAAGGTCAAACATGAATCTAAACTCTAAACCGCGTCAGAAGAACCGCCTTGGAAATGTCATTGAAAAGAATTTCACGTGTGTGTGTGTGTGTGTGTGTGTGTGTGTGTGTTGTGTGTGTGTGTGTGTTTTGGGGGGGGGGGGGGTAAATCGATTTTACGCAGTAGCAATCCTCACCCGCACTTCAGTCGCGTTTGTTCAGTCCGCATGAAGGCTTTCTAACTCTAACTCATCAGTGAACTAACTCCGAGAACTAAAAAATCAAACAACCACAGAGATGAAACAACGGTGATTACTCGACAGCAAGTAAACACTGAAATGCCGGAGCAAAGCAAACCAACAGTTAGACTCAGATGTGCCCGACAAGAGACAGAGCAGCAGGTACTAACCAATAATACATAAAATCAAATTTTTATTCCAAGTAAACTTTACGCTGGAACAGTCCTGACCCACCGGCGTGCAATTAAAGAAGCAAATTTGTCATATGACGTCGTGTCTGAGAGTGTAATAACGCCGTGTAATATTTTCGATAATCCACTAGTGGATTAAATATGCAAATTAGCTAGATACGTTCCGTAACGTTACATGTACGACGTCCTTAACGACGTCGCGTTTACTTACGCGGAATATTGACATTTTTGAAAACAATCGTGGATAAAATGCGCTTTAAATGTCATATGATAAATAGAATCTTGCATTCGTGTTCATGTATTATTGAATTTATTAAACTCGTAGAAAAAGTATAAATGCTCGGCAAAGCCTCGCATTTTATCCCTTTTCCTCAACTCGTTTAATAAATTCAATAATACATGAACACTCATGTAAGATCCTCTGTGTGAACAATTTATTCAACTCGTTGAAGAAAAGGGATAAAATGCTCGGCAAGCCTCGCATTTTATCCCTTTTCCTCAACTCGTTTAATAAATTCAATAATACATGAACACTCATGTAAGATCCTCTATTTATCAATCGTGATTGGGTTAACTACCGTGCAGGCAGTCTGTCGTATAACATTTATACTGTACCCACTCCTTTAATATCGAAGAATGGTTTTACGAAATTGGGTACTGAAGTCATTGCAAAATAAAAGTGAAGGCAATGCGCATGAATCGATACAATTAACCCTCACTACTTTCAGAGACACCAAAGGGGCAGAAACACAAACATGAAAAAAAAACTAGACCCTGTTGGAAACATCAATAGCGGAAAGACAAAAGGACAGTTACGTTCCATAAAATGGCCAATTGGCTATCCAAAGTAAACATATATATTAAGCGACACACACAACCATTACAAAAATAAACCGCGACAGAAGAACCGCCTTGGAACGTCAGGGAAAAGAATTTCACTTGTGTGTGTGTGATGGGGGCGGGGGTGTGGATTCATTAGAAGAATCTCATCGAGCGCGCTTTCAATGAATACCCACAACATATTCTTGTATGCAGAATAGCCATTGGGCCACGCAGGTCAAATGACTTCTGCGTTACCTGCCCTTGAGCATAAATATTAGCGAAAAATGATGTATCCAGCTTTCCGCAACCGTTTTTGATCTGATCTTTTTGTTTCTTTTGGTAAATGGGGATAAGCATAAAATCTCTAATGAGTTCGATTTTTGCTTGAATCTGACCACCGGATTTCCAGTTACATCCCATTGAGGGTGAAAAATTGCCCCATAGACTTACAGTGGGAAAAAGATGTCTCCAACTTTGCTTGGTTATTTCTAACCTGACCTTCATCAAACTTCCAGATAGCCAGAAGAAGCTTACAGTCTATGTTTAGTTCGAATTTAGGCCGCACGAGACAAAAGGCTTTCGAATTACCTGCCCTTGAGCATAAATATTAGTGAAAAATAGTGTCTCCACCTTTTCTCAGCTGTTTCTAATCTGATCTGTTTTAAACTTTCAGTAAACGAGAACAAGCATAAAACCTCAGATGAGTTTGAATTTGGCTTGAATCTGACATTAGGTTTTGCAGTTACAGCCCTTAGAGCGGGAATAATTTTCCCATATACTTACAATGGAAAAACGACGTTACCAACTTTTCTCCGCCATTTCTGATCTGATCTTCATCAAACTTGCAGATAACCAGGAGGGACATACAGTCTACATAGAGTTCGAATTTTGGCTGCATGAGACGAACACCTTTGGAGTTACCTGCCCTTGTTTATTGATTTGAGGTTTTACATCCCTGTCAGCACAGTGTTGGTCATTTTGGAGACGTTGCTTCCAGTTTTTTGGGTCTTTTCCCGACATTAAGATGAAATATTATCTTAAGCCCTTTCCACCCAATGAAACCAATAGGGTCATTATGCATGGACGGTCCAACTGGCACCACTTTTCCTGGGTAGGCTTATAACCTGTTTACCAGTACTCATGTGTGGTCGGTTCCAGCTCTGCATAGAAGCACCATGTAGCCCAGTCTATTTCTTCAAGCCCAGATGGGCATTCTTAAAACATCATTAATGATTTTCTGGTAGACAGGTGAGCGATATAGGGCCATTTGGCCCTCTTGTCGAGAGTATGGTAGTACAAACATACCATACAACCACTGTATAAGAGCTCCCGCTTAAACGAGAAGTTAACAGTCTACGTCACGTTCATTTTTCCAGCCTACACTCAGAGACAATCCACCCCCGTACTGTTAATGTTTTAATCATACGGCTCAGTTAAAATCCAAGTTCACAAAACACAGCGTCTGATCAGGTTGTACATTGTTAGCTAAATTGCAGAAATTAAAGTGTTAAACGAATGAACATGAAGCGAATTCGGACATTTTTAGCCCGCCTGAGTACGAAGTCAGTCGTGCGTCGTGTGCTTTAAAGTCAACTCTTCCTAAACCCTAAGGCCAATTTGATTCCACTTTCACAAGAATGCCGGCCCCCCGCCCATCGGGGTTTGAAGAAACAGATGGGCTGCATGATGCTTCCACGCAGAGCTGAAACCGACCGCACATTAGTACTGGTAAACTGCTTAGAGGATCTAAGCCTGCCCAGGCAAAGCGGTGCAAGTCGGACCGTCCATGCTTATAACCCTTATTGGTTTCATTGGGAGACAGGGCTTGAGATGTCATTTCATCTCAGTGTCGTGTAAAAGTCCCACAAAGTTAGAAGGAACGTCTCCAAAATGACCTATACAGAGTTGACGGGGAAGTTAAACCTCAAATCAAACAAACACACTTTCACAACAGTGTAACTCCAACCAATCCGCTCAGATGAACAAAATGGCCGCGCCGAAGCAAAAAAAAAAAAAAAAAAAAAAAAGAAAAATTTAAACGATAACTCTCCTCAGCCAATTTCATTCAACCTTCATAATAATAGTCATGATGATCGTGCTTAGTTTACCATCTCTCACAAATAGCTAAATCGGATCCGCGAAAAGGCGACCAGAATTAAAAATTGAAAAACGTCAACAAAGTGCTTTAAATGCCAACTCCTCCTAAACCCTTAGGCAAATTTGATTCAAACATTTTGCAGGATTTTCGCACAGGAGATACGCTGCCAAATAGGTTAAATCGTTCCACAAGATGGCCGCTAGAGCTAAAAATAGTAAAATCTTTAAACGACAGCTCTTCCTATACCCAAGGACCAATCAAACTTCATAGGAATGATGCATAAGTGCCCAACTACAAAAACATCCCGATAAAAAGATAGGTGTCAGAGCTAAAAATAGAAAAAAATCTATAAAAGACAACTCCGCTAATACCTTTTACCTTTGTGTGCCAGTTTCCTTCAAACTCCATAGGAATGTTGTTTAGATTACCCTATACTGAAACAGGTCACACGGTTGCGCTCCAATCAGCACAATGGCCGCCAGAGCTCAAAACAGAAATTAAAAAAAAAAAACGTTGAGAATACAGACTCAAACTGACATCATGGAGTAAACATTTGAACGAAAAGTATACCCGGCATCAGGGAAATATTTCTCTACCCCTGGACAATAACAACTTTTAAATCCTGATATCCGAGATTTGGGCATATCCTTGCCAGGAATGTAATGTATTTTCTTGCACACCAGACAAGGAAATCCGTGACTTTGCGCTAGGATAGAAATTTATGTTCTGACCCTAGTGTTCCGATCCAGGCAACTAACATAAATGCGCTTCAATTCTATTCAACTGCCGGAACTACTTCCGCACTACTTTTATTTTGTAAACAATATACATGTGCGAGCTGTCAAAACTAACCGGAGGTGTTGTGCAAGAAAAAGAATCCAATATGGGGTTCTGTTGTAGATGGGCGTTTCCAACCCTCGGGATGACCGTGCTGAGCGGAACCTCGGCGTAGCCTCGGTTCCGCTCAGCACGGTCATCCCTCGGGTTGGAAACGCTCATCTACAACATAACCCCATATCAGATTCTTATATTATATATGGATTTATGGGATTAATTAATTGCAATTTTATCATCGGTTTAAACACAAACTATTCCTTATTCTGCTCAACACGACAATCATCACGAAAATACGCCTATGCAAATACATTGAAAAACTTTGCCCACAAGGAAATGAAGGGGGGGGGGGGGGTGCCCATTTGGGGGAATTCTGGCCTTGTACCAAATATTTTTATTTTTTGCAGGTAAACAGCCTAACATGTGAACTTTATTATGGCACACCTCTGGTCGCGCGCAAGGTTTTTTTTTTTTTGTTCGAGCTACAGGCCTTTAAAAGTGAGTTGGGTAGCTTAGCATGACACTGTAGTGTATTTTGAAAGTTAACTTTAGTTATCACCCATGTGTTGTTTCACTGCAATTTGTTCTCGGGTAGACGGAAGGATATCTGAAGTGATGTGTGGAAACATTTTTCGAAACAAAATTGCAACTTAGGAAGATCAAATGCAATTTTCTAACATAAATGGACTTTTCCTTATTTTTAACCTTAATCATTAAATATTTTCAAGTAACTGGTAATGTAGGAGGCAAGCAATGATGATTCCTTCACAACACTATCATTTTTATCAGAACAATCGATAGCGATGTAAAACTGCTTGACTTGAGCTACATTTCATGATTCAGTGAACAAAGAATGGGAAATGGGTGGGTAATTCAGATTGCGAGTTTAGTTACTATTTAACCACCATACCAATACATCAAAATCATGTTGTTACAATAATGTGTTGTGAGATTATTTATTAATCTGTCTGATATATTTATTTTCAAAGATATAGTAGTTTCAGGACAAAATACACAAATGGGTTGTCACCCAACTTGGTGTATGCATTGATGGGGGATACCTGAAATGGGCTTTTCATTTGTCACGTGTAGTCAATCTTTACCAGAATATCTGTCTCAGAAACCTGAGAAATGTTCTACGCTTTTATCTCTACGTTTGGAAGCAGGTCTGTGAACTACAAAAATGTATAAAACATCTGACAAATGAAAGGTAGGCACCAGATCCATTCATGTTTTATCATTTGTTTTCGGTTGCTGATTTTGCTCCATCAGTATCTTGACAGCTGTTAGTTTCAGTTCCATCTGCTCTATAAACCCCACTCAGACATAGCTTTACAAAAGAAAGCTTCAGTCTTACCTATTCTATAATCCCCTTTAGGTACTGTTGTATATCCTTAGATGCATGTATATACCTATAAGCTTCAGTGCTGCCTGTTCTATAACCTTCTTTTTTGGAATAGTGTTTGGAAGCGTCAGATATAACTCATCACTCATTTCTACCTTCGTTAGTATTTAGAGGCCCCAGTGCTATCTTTACAACCTTTAGTTTCTATTTAATCCATCATTAAAACTTCTAATGGATATAGTGTTGTAGCTTTGGCAATATCTTTACACACTGTAGCTTCTTTTTAATCTCTTCTTTAATCCTCTCTTGGGTATTGCCTTGTATCACAAATGGTACTTTTATACCTATTAGCTAAGTTACATCTATTACGAGGACTGTTCAAATATGAATGCAACTAAGCACATAAAAATGATTCCGTGATAGATTTCGATGCAAAATTTATTTTGTCCCCTCAAAGTATTCCCCTTTAACAGATATACAAACTTTCAGTCTTCTGATCCAATCATTGAATGCATTTTGGTAGTCTTTTCGAGGTATACTATGGAGGCACTGGAATATTGCAGAACCGAGGTGTTTGCGCTGTACAAATTTTCGACCAGAAAGGTTTTTTTTCAGCCGCAGGAACAAAAAAAAGTCACACGGGGCAAGGTCAGGGGAATACGGGGGCTGAGGGAGTTCAACAACCTTTTCCTGCTTCAGATAGTCTTGCATAATGAACGCCTTGTGCGATGACGCATTGTCATGTAGCAATCTGACATTGGCCAAACCAGTTGCGGGTCTTCGTTCTTTGAAATATTTCTTCAATTTTCGAAGAACTTTTTTCTTGTAAAACTTCGCATTTACAGATTTGCCTTTAGGCACAGCAACCTGAATAGCAGGGCCCTGATTTGAAAAGAATATTGCATACATTACCTTCTTGACGCTCATGGTCCGCTTTGCAATGCATGGTCTTTTGCAATACTTTGTTGCCCATATTTTGTTCTGAATCTTTCGTTTTGGCTGAAAAAGTGAACCGATGTCTCGTCACCTGTGACGCCATTAGCGAAAGACCGTGCATTGTAATTTGGAAACTTTTTAAGCAACTTCTTGGCGCACTGAACGCGTGTCTTTTTCTGCTGATCTGTCAACAGATGGGGAATCCATCTAGCACAGATCTTTCTCATTTTCAAATCCCGTTTCAGAATTGTATGAGCTGCTCCTAATGAGATGCCAACCATACTAGCTATTTGCCTAGTGGGGTATCGTGCATCGGTAGCAACTGTTTCATTCACTCTAGCAACCATCTTGGCAGATGTTGCTCTTTTCGGCCGACGATCATGTGGTGCATCTTCTGTTGAGCCTAGCGCATAGCTGAATTTCTTACACCAACGAAAAACTGTCGGAAAAGACAATTCATTTTGCCCGTAAACCGAACATATTTCATCAAAAATGTCCTTGCACCGTATACCAAGAATACAACGATTCTTAATATAGGACCGTATTTCAACGGCGTACTCTGACCTCCTTCCAACCATGTTTTGTATTAGTATACAAGAGTAGACAGTGTTTATCGAACGATATACATGGCTAAAGTGCACGGATTTTAACAGATTTGGTATCAATGTATAGGTAAAATGTTTTTCTACGCTGTGATATTTATTTCCAGGTGATTTTCGCATTAGTGCATGAGAAAACGTTCTACTTGCATTCATATTTGAACAGTCCTCGTATATGACCCTCTCTTGGGTTATATGTTGCAGCCTCAGATGTACCTTAACATCATGTAGCGCTTCTGTCCTACTATTGTATAACCCTTTCTTGGGTAGTGTTTAGTAACCTCAGATGTACATTAACACCCTTTAACTTCTTCAAATCTCTTCTCTATAACCCTCTATTGGGTGACATTTTGTAACCTAAGATGTACCTTACACTTCTTTAAGCTTTAGCGTCTGACAGTTAGATCCTTTGGAAGCAAAGAATACACCAAATAAACGAAAATAGCAGACTCGGTTTTATTGAGTCTGTTCATGACCAGTACTGAAATGTGCAACACCGGCCACGCCCTTTAGCAGGGGCTTAAGCAGAACTCTATTTTCAAAATGATTCTAAATGAACTCAATGATCCCAAAGGACCAGAAAATATAATCTGCATTATGATGGATGTACGGGGAGACTTTTTACGGTCGCCACACGGCACAGCACCCGCTGCAGTGAAGATAAATAAGTTCTGAATAGTTAGATCTAGTCTGGCTCCAGACCCTTTCTTTACTTCTTCTCTCTTTCTTTTTCTGGAAGGGACATAAAGCTTGGATAGCATGTAGATTTTTGCTTTACTTCAGTCCCTTGGCTAGAAAGAAAAAATAGCAGACTCGGTTTTATTGAGTCTGTTCATGACCAGTACAGAAATGTGCAACACCGGCCACGCCCCCTCTTTTGTGTAGTATTGCGTAATCTAAGATGTATCTTAACACCCTACAAATCTATAACCCTCTTTTGGGTGGTATTTGTTAACCTCAGAACTTATATTTACATTGAAAAAAGTAGCAGTTACAGTTTCCAGTGGAAATCCGATTCAGTCCATATGGAAAGACCACTTGTTAAGCTTACGATTATTGTAGCATAAGGTAAATGTAAACTGACTATAACCTATCTGATTTAGGTCCGTACCTAGTAATTAGTCAAACCGATGCACAACTAACTAAACATGTGTTCAAGTCCAAAACAGAGAATATTCAAGATTGGTTTCAGGAAGGTGATGTGATACTTATTGATAGGGGCTTTAGAGATGTGTTTGATCTTTTTGAAGAGTGTGGTATCAAGGCTCATATGCCAGGATTCATATGAAAATCACGAAAATGCTATCAACTGAGGAAGCCAATGAAACATGGTTAGTCAGCAATGTAATATATACCAATGTTTACATAAGCATGCACAACCTATATTTGGGACGCTATACATTGGCATGACGGAGTGTGCATTGACCTTTACCAGACTTTTCTTGGGCTAGCTTGAAACTTCTAACTACCCATCCTTTTGCAAACCAATGGTAGACTGCCCTACTTGAATTTAAGGTAGGGAGGAATTTTCCATGGAAAACTGTGCCGGACCTGAGAACCAAGCTCTCGCTCACTTTGTTTCGAGTTGAACTCACATTCAGTTGAGGGCCAGGCTCATGTGAAATTCATATGACAGGACATCAGTTAAAATTTTTGAAGCAAATCTTAGCCCTGTCTCAATTCAATAATGTTGGGCGAAATCAGTTTAAATGGCTAAGTTATGTTAAAAATGTTTTGACCTCCTGTGGTTTTAGCGGCATTTGGGATACACATATGTTCCCCAATAGGAATTGGTTGATTAAAGCTACGAAACAGAAACTTACAGATTTATTTTTAAATGATTGGCACTCACAGTTGGAAAATAAAACGTCTTGTTATAATTACAGAATATTTAAAACTAAATTTGGATTCGAAAATTATCTCGTTAGTGTTGGAGACAAATTCAGAAAATATCTAGTAAAATTTCGGACTAGGAATCACAGATTGCCCATTGAAACGGGACGTTGGAGAAGAGTTCCAAGACAAAATCGGACATGTCATTTATGCCATTCTGACATTGGCGATGAATATCATTATCTTTTAAGCTGTAGCCGTTTTAGTAATCTTAGAAAACTATAAATAGATAGGAAGTATTCTCTGCGACCAAATGTGATAGCTTTCTCAAATCTCCTAAACATTAAGAATCCTATAAAGTTACGAAAACTTTGTATTTTTATTAAAAACATTTTTGAAAGTATATAATTTACCCTCCCACCGTACGCAAATCAATGCGAGTTTTGAGCTACGTATGTAATATTACTAGTGTATGAAATATTGCAATATGCATGTAGCCAAAATGTTGTTTACATGATTAGTGTATGTTTCTCACAGAATTGCTATTATTTGTACATCAAGCCTCGTAAAATACTGCTCTTACATTGTACCTCATATTGCCATTTTGGAGGCCCCCGCCCATAGGGGCTTGAAGAAATATATGGGCTGCATGATGCTTCCACGCAGAGCTGAATCTGGCCCGCACACTAGTACTGGTAAACCGCATAGAGGATCTAAGCCTGTCCAGGAACCGCGGTGCGAGGCGGACCGTCCATGCTAATAAACCCTATTGGTTTCATTGGGCGGCAGGGCTTGATATGTCATTTCATCTCAATGTCGGGTAAAAGTCCCACAAAATTGGAAGCAACGCCTCCAAAATGACCTTTGCAGTGTTGACGGGGACGTTAAACCTCAAATCAACCAACCAACCAATTGCCATTTTGTAATGGATTGAGTGAATAAACTTGACTTGACTTGACTTGACTTGACTTGACTTGACTTGTTAAATAAGTTAAATAAATCTCGTGCATGGTTTTGGTGTATTGGTAAGGTGGTACAATCTGATTACCCCACCGATTTGCAATTCTGTATTCACTGAACCATTAAATGTTGCTCAATTCATTCGGTTCCACACTGCTACCAATTGTACTGATAGAAATGGTACTGTTATCCAATAATCATTATTGGTTTCCTCCCATATTACCAGAAACTTAAAAAAAAACAATGATTAAGGTTAAAAATAAGTAAAAAATATCTTAGTGTTTGGAAAATGCAGTTAATCTTCCTAAGTTGCAATATTGTTTCGATAAATGTTTCTACGCATCACTTCAGACATCCTGCAGTGAAAGAGCACACAGGTAATAACCAGAGTTAACTTTCAAAATACACTACAGTGTAATGCTAGGTTACCCCACCCACTTTTAAAGTCTGTAGCTCGACCTTGCGCGCGACAAGAGGTATGCCATAATATAGTACACATGATAGGATGCAAAAAATAAAAAAGACTTGGTACAAGGCCAGAATACCCCCCTTTCACGATGAAAAAAAAAAAACAATGTTATTTTTTTCTTATTTCTGCTCAAAATAAAGATTGTGGGTACACGTTAGAACTACCTCATCCAGGCGGTTCTAACGATTACCCACAATCTATATTTTAGAGCAGAAATAAGAAATTTCTGCTCAAAATGAAGATTGTGGGTACACGTTAGAACCGCCTCACCGATGCGGTTCTAACGAGTGCCCACAATCTATATTTTAGGGCAGAAATAAGAAAAATAAGGTTTACCCCAGTAAACCCCAGTTTTACTATATTAAGTGGGGTTCAAGGGGGTCAAAATTGTATAGGCGTATTTTCGTGATGGCCTGTCTTTGCAAACAGTGTAGATCCAGATCAGGTTCTAAAATGTTGTCATGCAGTTTACGAATTGGATGAATACTTTATATCAAGTAATTTGTTGGTTTATAGACAGAGATGGGTGTGGCTAAATTAAATTATTCAGCAGGATAAGGGCGAATCCCAGTACTTCCGCCCACGCCCATAGGGGCTTGAAGAAATATATGGGCTGCAAGATGTTTCCACGCAGAGCTGAATCCGGCCCGCACACTAGTACTGGTAAACCGCTTAGAGGATCTAAGCCTGTCCAGGAACCGCGGTGCGAGGCGGACCGTCCATGCTAATAAACCCTATTGGTTTCATTGGGCGACAGGGCTTGAGATGTCATTTCATCTCAATGTCGGGTAAAAGTCCCACAAAATTGGAAGCAATGTCTCCAAAATGACCTTAACAGTGTTGACGGGGACGTTTAACCTCAAATCAAACAAAAAAACAAATCCCAGTACTTACACACCACACGGACTAAGAAGGACACGAGAAACGGGATGGAATGTGAATTTCTATACTCTTCACAAACGTCACTTATCCCTACCTTTCCAATATTTAAATATATGGTTAGTGTCTTTAATAATAAAATATAATCGGTGAGCCTTAGATAATTTTACAGGGCGGGCTTCATCGAGCCCCTATAAAATTGTCGCGGCGTATCGATCGATTATATTTTATTATTAAATTATTTACTATTGGTTGATGTCTTTAATAATAAAATGTAATCGATAAGCTTTAGACAATTTTACAGGGCGAGCTTCAGCGAGCCCTACAAAATTGTCGCGGCGAATCGATCGATTATATTTTATTATTGAAGACATTGGTTAATGTCTTTAATAATAAAATATAATCGGTAAGCCTTAGACAATTTTAGAGGGCGAGCTACAGCGAGGCCCCATAAAATTGTCGCGGCGAACCGATATTTTATTATTAAAGACACTGATTAGTGCTTTTAATAATAAGATATAATCGGTAAGCCTTAGACAATTTTATTGGTCGAGTTTCGGTGAGCCCTATAAAATTGTCGCCGCGAACCGATTACATTTTATAATTAAAGACACGTATCATGCATTTAGTGTATACCGCAATCCAAAAAGTCAAGGGCTTTTGTAATAATTTAGAAAATTTCACTAAACATAGGATGCAGACAGTGTGGCATGTTAAACGACATCCAATGCCATCAGGGCGCTCACACGTAGCATGACGTGACGTCAGAGAATGTGATGTTTCTGACGTCATCGCGCCACACACGTCAGAAACAACATGGTCGCCCGATTAAAAGTTTCTCGACGCTTCACATTCTCACGGTATGGAAAATACAAATCAATAGTTTATTTTAGCTTTGGAAATTATTTTCGAGGTTTAGACGCAACCGAACCGCCGTAGCAGTGCACAGTTATTTCAACCGACCATTCAAAAGCCCGAGAAGGTAAGACTCTAGCTAAAATTTCTGAAAATGTATTTTCAATAAATAAAGCAAACTTAATTACTTGCAGTGTGGTTGTCTTTCCGGGTACAAACGGCTGCATGTTATTGTTTAGACTTGCCATTACGCAAACACGCCTATACAAATACATTGCCATCTTTATCGCCGAAAAAGTGAAAATTTTATGATGAAAAATTATGATATGTTTCTTATTTCTGCTCAAAATATAGATTGTGGGCACTCGTTAGAACCGCCTCATCGAGGCGGTTCTAACGAGTACCCAGAGCAGAAATAAGAAAAATAAGGTATATCCCCGGAAACCCCAGTTTTACTATATAGTGGGGGTGGGGTTCAAGGGGGTCAAAATTATATAGGCGTGTTTTTGTGATGAAATTAGGTGTATGAAAAGTAGGTCCGGTCTATAAACGGCCAATGTTGTATTATAGGTAAGTAGAAGGTATTGTAGGTCACTACCGATTATAGCGACTATTGTAGGTCACTACCGATTATAGCGTGCAGTTATTCGACCCCCTTTATTAGGTTACTAGAATGGCTGATTGTGGTTTAAAAAAAGAACGCAAAAAGAAAGTCTTTTAATTGTATGAATTGTAGACAGTCGTGTCCGAACCTCGGGATGCCGCAGTCTAAGCCTCGGTTTCGATCGGTCCGGCAATACCTTGGTCTCGAAACACCTTTATCATCACGAAAACACGCCTATGTAATTCCAACCCCCTTGAACCCCTCTTTATGCCCCCGCCTTTCGAAGAATGGTGGAAAGGGCATTAGGTGTTACCCCTGTCCGTCCGTTCGTCCGTTCGTTCGTCCGTCGCGACATCGTGTCCGGGCCATAACTCCTAAACCATATAGAATATATTCATGAAACTTCGCAGGTGCATTCATCACACGATGTGTCAGGAACAAGGAAGACAACTCTTGCATTTTTGGTTTTTGAATTAGCTGCCCTTGACTTAGTTCCATATAGTAAACCGTGTCCGGGCCATAACTCCTAAACCGTACGAAATATATTAATGAAACTTCACAGGTGCATTCATCACACTGAGACGATGTGTCATGAACAAGGAAGACAACTCTTGCATTTTTGTTTTTTTTTTAATTATCTGTCCTTGACTTAGTTCCATATAGTAAACCGTGTCCGGACCATAACTCCTAAACCGTAGGGAATATATTCATGAAACTTCACAGGTGCAGTCATCACACTGAGACGATGTGTCATGAACAAGGAAGACAACTCTTGCATTTTGGGTTTTTGAATTATCTGCCCTTGACTTAGTTCCATATAGTAAACCGTGTCCGGGCCATAACTCCTAAACCGTAGGGAATATATTCATGAAACTTCACAGGTGCATTCATCACACTGAGACGATGTGTCATGAACAAGGAAGACAACAATTGCATTTTTGGTTTATGAATTATCTGCCCTTGACTTAGTTCCATATAGTAAACCGTGTCCGGGCCATAACTGCTAAACCGTATGGAATATATTCATGAAACTTCACAGGTGCATTCATCACACTGAGACGATGTGTCTTGAACAAGGAAGACAACTCTTGCATTTTTGGTTTTTGAATTATCTGCCCTTGACTTAGTTCTATATAGTAAACATTGTCCTGGCCATTACTCCTAAACCGTATGGAATATATTCATGAAACTACACATGTGCATTCATCACACTGACATGATGTGTCATGAACAAGGAAGACAACTCTTGCATTTTGGGTTTTTGAATTATCTGCCCTTGACTTAGTTCCATATAGTAAACCGTGTCCAGGCCATAACTCCTAAACCGTATGGAATATATTCATGAAACTTCACAGGTGATTCATCACACTGAGACGATGTGTCATGAACAAGGAAGACAACTCTTGCATTTTTGGTTTTTGAATTATCTGCCATTGATTTAGTTCCATATAGTAAACCGTTTCATGAATGGCATTTGGCGGGGGCATCCGTGTCCTATGGACACTTTTTCTTGTTTAAATAGTTAAAATGGAGTTTACAGGGGGAAAACTTTACTTAAGTCGCGCTTGCTTTTACCATGGCCCGATACTAGTAGGAGTCCGGTTTTCCGTCCGTTCGTCAAGCCGTCAACAATTACGTTCATCCTAGCATTCACCATGATGTAAGAGTCCATTTCTAAAGAACTATTAGAGCCTAATGTATGATACTTGGTACAAGCTTGCATATTGGGATGACAATTTTAATGCAAGCATCCATATTTGACCTTGACCGACATTTCTTGGTCCACTGACTTTGGAAACATTTGCGTTTACCCTAGAGTTCACCCTTACGTAATAGTTCATTTCTGAAGAACTGTAGTAGGCTAATTCATGATACTGCATACAAACTGTCATCTTGGGATGGCAACTTCAATGCAAGTACCCTCATATAAACTTGACCTACACTCCATGGTTCACTTAGTTCGTAAACATTTGCGTTCACCATAGAGTTCACCCTAATGTAAGAGTCCGTTTCTGAAGAACTGTGACAGGCTAATTCATGATACTGGGTACAAACTGACATTTTGGGATGGCAACTTCAATGCAAGCACACATGACCTTGACCTACACTCCATGGTTCACTGACTTCGTAAACATCTGCGTTCACCACAGAGTTCACCCTATTGTAAGAGTCCATTTCTGAAGAACTGTAACAGGCTAATTCATGATACTAGGTACAAACTGTCATCTTGGGATGGCAATTTCAATGCAAGCATCCACATTTGAGCTTTACCTACACTCCATGGTTCACTGACTTTGTTAACATTTGCGACCAACCTAGTGTTCACCCAAATGGTCAAGTTTATTTCTCGAGAACTGTAAGAGTTTCAGTAATGTTAATTGGTATAAACTTGCATCTAGGGGTGGCAACTTTAATGAAACTTACAACTAGGGTGGCAACTTTAATGCAAGCATCCGTATTTGACCTGGACCTGCATTTATGGTTCACTGACAGTGAACAATTGCGTCAACCCAAAGTTCATTACTCAAGAACTATAGCGCTTCATAAATCATGCGTGGTGCCAGCTTGCATCTGGGAAAGCAACTTTTATGAAAGTGTTCATGGTTGACATTGACCTAGATTTTACCGTTAGGTGACTTTGCACCCCACAGGCGCAAAAAGACTTCGGCGGAATTCTTGTTCTTATTTCTGCTCTGAAGTATAGATTATGGTAACTCGTTAGAACCGCCTAGATGAGGCGGTTCAATTTATATTTTGAGAAGAAATAAGTAAATATCACAATTTTTCATCTGAAAATTTTCATTTTTTGTTTCGGCGGTAAAATTTACAATGTATTTGAATAGGTGTATTTTTGTAATGTCCAGTGACAACTTTGAAGGCAGTTACCCCCCCCCCCCCTTTATCTCCTGTTTGTCATACATGTACTTTGATCTCGTTTTCAGATGGAGGTCCACCTCGTCCGCATCTTCAGGCGTTGAGTTCCAAGAATCTGATTACGGACAAGAAGGATGTCACGACAACTATCGACAATGACCCCAATAAAAATGCCGTCAACTCCAAGAGGGTGCAGCCTCTTTCAGCTAATACGCTAGGCCTATCTCCAACACAACGCGACAAAGAGTGAGGTATGTACGGAGATGGTTATTGGAATCAGTAACCATGCAAGTCACCATGCAATACGCATGCGCCGACTGGAGTGCTGGCTCCACGTTTTGCATTTCCGGCCTGATTTCCTACTTTCGATTTATTATTTACAACCAACTGACTGACAACCTGTTCACCTGAGAATACTAGATCTCTAAGTCTTAGGTTTATCAATGTAATAATTAATTCTCATGATCCACACACACTAGAAATAAGACTGTGTCATATGTTAAGTCTTACACATGGTATTTGTAATCATACATCCTCTATCAGCTGAATTGTCCGCTGGAGAGAAAATTGTCAATAAATTCGTCATGGTCCTAGTACGGCAAATGTCACTGTGAAGGTAGGGTATTGTATCCCGTGGTGACTGGGAAGTATGGCAAGCCATTTTACTATTTATAATGGAGAGTGTGTGTGTGTGTGTGTGTGTGAATTCGGGTTTAACGTCGCTTTCAACAATTTTTCAGTCGTATCACGACGGTGTCTGGTAGCGACAGGGAGCTCAATGCTCACTTTTATAGTGCTGCCTCACTGAAGTATAATGTCCCAGACACATTACATGATACCACACCCAGTCACATTATCCTGACACTGGGTCGACCAGTCCTAGCTCAACCCCGTAAATCTGAGTTCCAAGCGAGGAGCAGCTAGTACCATTCTTAGCGACTTTGGTATGTCGCGGCCCGGGATCGAACCCGTGACCCCCTGTTCCCCGGAGCGGTCACTCTACCAACTAAGCTATCGGGGCCAGTCTATTAATTATGAATTGTAGATATCTTATTTATTATAAAAGATATCATATATTATATTAGATATTTATTATATATGATATCTTACATTTATAAGATATCTAATATAATAAATAAGATATCTTATATAGCATATAAGAATATGATATGTTATATAAGATATCTTATATGCTATATTAGATATCTTATATAGGATATAAGATATCTAATATTGGATATAAGATATCTAGTATGATATATAAGATATCTTATTTACCAAAATATATAAGCTATCTGATATGCTAAATAAGATATCTAATATAGCACATAAGATATCTTAGATAACATATCAGATATCTTATATATTACATAAGATATCTTATGTAATATATAAGCTATCTTATTTAATAAGGGAAATAGGATATCTCATATATTATATAAGATATCTTATATGTTATATTAGATATCTTATTTGGTATATTAGATATCTTATTTAGCATATCAGATATATATTCCAGTAAATAAGATATCTTATATCCTATATCAGATATCTTATTTAATATATTAGATATCTTATATAGCATAACAGATATCTTATATAATATATAAGATATCTTATTTACCCAACTATTTAAGATATCTTTTATGACAAATAAGAATATCTAATATATTTTACCAAAAAAATAATGAAGTCTCCCTGAAACTGCCAAGGAATGACTACCCCCATTTATGCCTAACATTCCAGAAACCCTGGCAAACAGTGCAGGCCCAGATCAGATCAGGGCCTACACTATTAATAAAATGTTCAGCTTTATTCAGATTACACAACCTCTCATCATGTGTCATACCTAATTTTCGAAATGGGCTCCTGTCCTAAATAAGCAGGAAGATTGCATTTGGTAAAAAAAAAAAAAAAAAAGATAAAAGGGACAAAGAAAAATTGAACTAATTATGCGAAAAGTAGAGGCAGAAACCAGGCTGAATATATGGACAGTCTGGTGAGAGTCTTTGTTTTTTGTTTTTGTCAAAATACATGCAATGAGCAGTGCTTGGCATAACTCAAGTTTGAAGTTTATTTATAATTCCACTATCTTGTAAGGGAAGGTAATTTAATTATACAAACAAAAGCAAGCTGGATTTATTCTCTCTCTCTCTCTCTCAAAAAAGAAAGATGTTGTCTTTAATCTGATCGCACGTGTTTGAGAACCCGTTTTATTTATAAACACATATGTACAATTACAGTTTATAATTAATAATTATAATTTCTCCAGTCCTCTGTAGCAGTCTAATGGAGAGGTAGTGACTATTATTTGTCATTTCTTTCCAATTTATATAATATATCTTATATGTTAATTAAGATATCTTATTTATCAAACTTATATAAGATATCTTATATGTTAAATTAAATATCTGATATACCAATTAAGATATTTTATATAAAAATATAAATAAGATATCTGATATAATATATCAGATATCTGATATGTTATATTAGATATTTTATATGCTATATAAGATATCTTATTTAGTATATTAGATATCTTATATAGCATATAAGATATCTTATATGTTTTAGTAAACAAGATATCTTATATGTTATATAAGATATCATATATGTTAAATAAGATATCTTATATAACATATAAGATATCTTGTTTACTAAAACATATATCATATCAGATATCTGAATTGCAGAATTAAATAAGATATCTCATATAGGATATAAGATATCTACTTTAGGATATACGATATCTTAATTGTTATATCAGATATCTTATATAGGATATAAGATGTCTTATTTAAATTTTTTTAACATTCCATAATAAATTCATAATTTCTTTGCATCAAACAAAGTATCCTTTAACAAATCCTTACCTACCTTCATTTATGAGGTGCCATTTTACTATTTAATTGAAATTCAAGATTTTGTTTGTTTGTATTGGAGTTAAACGGCCCAGTCCTAACTATTTAGGTCATTTTTAAGCCAGTCAGTTTACCATTCCACACTTTTAGTGGGCAAGCTTATACGTAAGCTGTTAACCACATTTCGAAAACACTGCCTATACAAATACATTGTAAAGTTTATCACCACAAAAAGGAAACTTTAAAGATGAAAAATTGATATTTTTCTTATTTCTGCTTAAAATAGAGATTCTGGTTACATGTTAGAACCCTTCCCCGAGGCGGTTCTAACGAGTACCCACAATCTATATTATGGAGCAGAAATAAAAAAAAAAAGGTTTACCCCTGTCAACCCAAGTTTTACTATATAAAAGTGGGGTTCAAGAGGGTCAAACGCTTTATAGACGCGCTTCATGATAAGTACAGTGCACATTCTTTCACAGAAACGGACAGCTGCCCTTCCTGAATCAGCAGAATGGAGAAAATGACTGTATAGTAGATTTCATGATCCATGTCCAGGAAAGAATATTGCCGACACCGACATGACTCGAACACGTGTCCTTCTGATCACCAGTCAGACCTACATCTCACTGAGCTACCGAGGTCAGCTTGAATTTCAAGATATTTGTTAATAAAATTTCTGATATCTATAATAGAATTATTGGATTGCAATAAATATTATTAGATATGCATAAATAATATAAGATATCTATTATCTATTTTATGATATACATAATGCATTTAGGGACATCTATAATTCGAATTATAGATATCTTTTATTCGATGGAAAGATGTTAAATATTTAAGAACATATAATTACATTTATTGATATCAATAATATAGTTTCTTTTATTCATTATTGAAAATTGTGACATCTATAATTCAGCCTTCTAAATGATATCTATAATTTGATTTTTAGATATCTATATATGCAAAGGAATTATTTATGTATATATCTATATATTGAAAAATAGAGAGCTATAATTTAAACATATATTAGATATCATTATTATAGATATTATTTATAGATATCATTATTATAGATATTATTTATAGATATCATTATTATAGATATTATTTATTGATATCTTGCAATAATTATTGATATACTTTAGTTTATTACAGATATCTATAAATCAAATTATAATTATCAATAAATCAAATTATAGATATGAACAATTAACATTATTGATATCTATAATTATCTGTATTTTTTGCTATCATAAAATGAAATTCATGATATGTTATATATATTTCTTGATATCAATAGATTTGTTTCCTGATATCAATAATTTCTTTGCATATATAAAATCTAACAATCAAATTATAGAGATCATTTAAAAGGCTGAATCATAGATATCAAAATTTTCAATAATGGATATCATAAAATACATTTTGGTCATGAATAAATGAAATTATTGATATTTTATAATATTTATCTATATATTGAAAAATAGATGGCTATAATTTAAACATATATTAGATATCATTTTTATTGATATTATTTATAGATATCATTATTATAGATATTATTTATAGATATCATTATTATAGATATTATTTATTGATATCTTGCAATAATTATTGATATACTATAGTTTATTACAGATATCTAAAAATCAAATTATAATTATAAATAAATCAAATTATAGATATGAACAATTAACATTATTGATATCTATAATTGTCTGTATTTTTTGCTATCATAAAATGAAATTCATGATATGTTATATATATTTCTTGATATCAATAGATTTGTTTCCTGATATCAATAATTTCTTTGCATATATAAATATCTAAAAATCAAATTATAGAGATCATTTAAAAGGCTGAATCATAGATATCACAATTTTCAATAATGGATATCATAAAATACATTTTGGTCATGAATAAATGAAACTATTGATATTTTATAATGCTCTTTAATATTTGGTATCCATATATCAAAATAAAAGATATCTACTATTGAAATTATTTATAACCATTTACTTACTATGGATATCATGAAAAAAAATATATCTAATATCAGTAATGTTAATTATCTATAATTTGATTTATAGATATCTACAAACTGATTAATAGATGTCATTATAACAGATGTTATTTATCGATATCTGACAATTATTATTATTAAACTGTAGTTTATTTCAGATATCTATTAATCAAATTATAGATATCAATAAATCAAATTATAGATATGTACAATTAACATTATTAATATTTATAATTATCTGTATGTTTTGCTTTCATAAAATGAAATCCGTGATATGTAATATATATTTCTTGATACCAATAGATTTGTTTCCTGATATCAATAATTTCTTTGCATAAATAAATATCTAAAAATCAAATTATAGAGATCATTTAAAAGGCTGAATCATAGATATCACAATTTTCAATAATGGATATCACAAAATACATTTTTGTAATGAATAAATGAAACTATTGATATTTTATAATGCTCTTCAATATTTGGTATCCATATACCAAAAAAATAGATATCTACTATTGAAATTATTGATAACCATTTACTCTCTATGAATATCATGAAAAAAAAAATAAATATCTAATATCAGTAATGTTAATTATCTATAATTTGATTTATAGATATCTACAAACTGATTTATAGATGTCATTATTATAGATGTTATTTATCGATATCTGACAATAATTATTATTAAACTGTAGTTTATTTCAGATATCTATAAATCAAATTATAGATATCAATAAATCAAATTATAGATATGTACAATTAACATTATTAATATCTATAATTATCTGTATGTTTTGCTTTCATGAAATGAAATCAGTGATATGTAATATATATTTCTTGATACCAATAGATTTGTTTCCTGATATCAATAATTTCTTTGCATATATAAATATCTAAAAATCAAATTATAGAGATCATTTAAAAGGCTGAATTATAGATATCACAATTTTCAATAATGGATATCATAAAATATATTATGGTCATAAATAAGTGAAACTATTGATATTTTAAAATGCTCTTCAATATTTGTTATCCATATATCAAAATAATAGATATCTAATATTGAAATTATTGACAACCCTTTACGTATTATGGATATCATGAAATAAATAATAAATATCTAAAATCAATAATGTTAATTATCTATAATTTGATTTATAGATATCTAGGGATAGGGATATCTGTAGTTCCAATTATAGATATCTTTTATTCGATATAGAGATATCAAATATTGATGAACATTTCAGAATATCAAGAATTACATTTATTGATATCCTTCATATATTTTCTGATATCCATTATTGAAAACTTTGATATCTATTATCCAGCCTTGAAATGATATCTGTAATTTGATTTTTAGATATCTATATATGTAAAGGAATCATGGATATCATTAGACAAATTTATAGATATCAAGAAATATATATTACATATCATTGATTACATTTTATGATGTTAAATTATTGATAATAATGTTAATCATACATATCTATAATTTGATTTATAGATATCTATAATTTGATATATAAATATCTAAAACACAATTACAGATTTCTCCAAATTGTATTAAATAGTAATATCACATCATGCCTAATACACTTGTCATGATGACTCATACCGCTGTCATTATGACTCGCATAGCTGTCATGATTACTCATATACCTTTTGTCCTGACTCAAACACGTGCCACTCTCTATCACTTTGGCTCGTTTAGCTCTTGCTATGACTCACTTTGACCCATACAGCTGTCACGGTGACTCATACTTCTGTAACCATTACTTATCATGCTGTCTCGAGTTGCATACAGCATGGATCATACAGCTGTCACGACTACTTAAACACTTGTCAGCATAACTTATAAAGCTAATGACTAATACTGCTGTCACCATGAATCATACGCCACCATAAATCAAACAGCTGTCATCTTGACTCATACAGCTGTCAGTGATGCAAGCATCTGGCATCATGGCTTTTACAGCTGACACCATTACACATAGAGCTGTCACAATGACTTATGTAGCTATAACCGTGACCGGAAGCACAAAGCAGTAAATATTAACATTACCACAGTTATGTTCTAACAATCTAATTAAAAATAGTACTGTTACTCTTCACAAACAATTATATTAAAAAAAAAGAGTTCAAATAATAGCTATATGAGTCCAAGTGGTAGCTTTATTAGTCATCGTAAAGTAAAACATGTATGAGTCATATTGACAGCTGTTGTAGACATGGTGACAGTTGTAGTAGTCATGGTGGCAGCTGTAGGAATCATGATGTGAGTCATGTTGACAGGTGTATAAGTGATGTTAACACTTTCTGTTCTAATTGGTTTCATATACACATGTAAACTGATTTACTATGTTATTTTTCATATATATTGTGTAAGTCATGTATACTTTGCAATGTATGATTCCACTGATATTGTAATCAGTATTTCATAAATAAATAAAAGAACTATCAACAGGACTCACATAGCAAAAAACCTTCATTCCGACAGCTTTCACCATGAATCCCAAAGCTATCTCAATGACTCAAATAACTGTCATCATGATTCGTGCATCTCTAAGCGTGATTCCTAAAACTATCCCCTTGATGAAAGCAGCTCTCACCATGGCACATACATCTGTCTCCGTGATTCATACAGCCATCGGTATGTCTCATCCAGCTATAAGCATGACTCATATAGCTGTCACCAGGGGTCAGTGACACCCACAGCTGTCTCCAAGGCTCATACAGCTATCACAATGACCCATATAGCTGTCATAATGACTCTCATACTGCTGTCACAATGACTCATGCAGTTGTAACAATGGCTCATACAGCTGTCTATATGGCTCATACAACTATCACCATGACTCATTCAACTATCATCATGACTCGTACTGCTGCCACCATGACTGATAAAGCTGTCATCATCACTCATACAGCTATCGCCATGACGTATGCGGACAGCACTTTCATAGCTGTTAGCATGGCTCTTCCAGCTGTCTCTGTGGTTCTTACAGCAATCACCATGACTCATACCGCTGTCACCATTACTAATTCAGCGATTGTCATGACCTATTCAGCTATCACCATGAATACAGCAAACATCTATCTCCATATCTACTGTAGATATTGCGATGACTCATACAGCAATTAGATCACTCACACAGCTGTTACCATAACTCATACAGCCAATAGTCTTTCTGTGCTAATTGGTTGCACATACACATGCCACTGATTTACTATTTTATTATTTCTTATATATTGTGTATACCATGTATGCTTTGCAGTGTATGATACCACTGGTATTGTTTTCAGTATTTCATTTATAAATAACAGAAATATCAATATGACTAACACTGCTAATACCTTCATTCATACAGCTTTCACCGTGACTACGATAACCATCACAATGACTCATATAACTGTCATCATGATTCATGCATCTCTAAGCGTGATTCCTACAGCTATCACCTTGCTGAAAGCAGCTGTCACCATTGCATATACTTCTGTCTCCGTGACTCTTACAGCCATAAGTATGTCTCATACAGCTGTATGCCAGACTCATATAGCTGTCACCAGGAATCATTGAGCTTTCACTTTGACACTTACAGCTGTCTCCAAGGCTTATGCAGCTATCATAATAACCCAAACAGCTGTCACAATGACTCATACTGCTGTCATCATGACTGATACAGTTGTAACCATGGCTCAAACAACTATCACCATGACTGATACAACTATCATCATGACTCGTTCTGCTGCTAGCATGACTGATAAAGTCGTCATCGTCACCCATACAGCTATCGCCATGACGATGCTGACAACACTATCATAGTGCTGTAAGCATAACCCATGGAGCTGTCATCATTGATCATACAGCTGTCTCTGTGGTTCTTACAACAATCACCATGACTCATACTGCTGTCGCTATTTCTAAAGTAAAGTAATTATCATGCCCCATTCAGCTGTTACCATGACTAACACAATGTCTCGGGTATCTTAATTTCACATACAGCTGCCACCAATACTTATTGTATTTTCAACAGTTATAGCTTCTATAGCCATCAGCATGGAATATGCAGCTGTATCCATTTGTCATACATCACCTTAAAGGCTGTCACAATGACTCAAATAGCTTTCTTTACGACTTCTATAGCTCTTACAATCACTACTCCAGGTGTCAGCATGAATCTTACGAAGGTAACCATGACACCTTGTCACCATGACTCATACAGTTACCACCATGACTCGCATCCCTTCCACTAAGACTTATATAGCCTTCATCGTGTCTAATACAGCAATCACTATAACTAATACAGCTGCTACGACGACTCATAGCATAACTCATACGGCAATCACGATAACTCGTACAGCTATCAACACGACACAAACAGCTATTACAATAACTCATAGAGCTATTTCCATGACTCGGATATCTCTCAGCACGACCTTTAAAGCTTTCACCAAGACACCTATTGCTACCACCTTTACTCATTCAGGTGTTATTTTGACTTTTTAGCTATCGTAAACACCTATACGGCTGTAACCATGACTAATACAGCTGTTAACATCACACATACAGCTGTCCCCATGACTCACTAATCTTTCATCATGACTGCTGCTACGAGTGTCAGTATAACTACTACAGCTATCAATATGACTAATGCATCTTTAAAAATAGCTCATACGATCGTCATCATGGCTTATATAGCTATCGCCAATGCTTACAGCTTCCACAGTAACTCTTACAACTGTCACCATAATTCATGCAGCTCTAAACGTGATCCCAACAGATATCACCATGGCGAATGCAGCTGTCACCACAGCTCATACAGCTATCTCCATGACTCATAGAGCCACCAGTCTGTGCTCATACAGCTTAAAGCATCGCTCATATTGCTATCGGCAGGGTTCATACAGCAAACACTATGTCTAATACAGCTGTAACAATGAGCCAGATGACTACGCCTAAAGCTGTCTTCATGCCTGGATGACTCGAACGGCTGTCACAGTCACTCATTCATTGACCACCATGGCCCATATAGCTATCATAATGACTAATACAGCAAGCTCCCGCCCATCAGGACTTTGAGAAATAAATCGGTATGCAAAGTGCTTCCACGCAGAGCTGAAACCGACCGCACATGAGAAGTGGTATGCAGCATAGGTCTAAGCCTGTTCAGGCAAAACGGTGCGAGTCGGACCGTCCATGCATATAAACATTTTGATTTCAAAGGGCGACAGGGCTTGGGATTTCATTTCATCTCAATGTCGGGTAAAAGTCCCACAAAATTGAAAGCAACATTTCGAAAATGACCTAAATAGTGTTGACAGGGACTTTAAACATCTATTCAAACAAACAAACAAACAAAGAAAAGACTAATAGAGCTATCTCAATCACTCAAACAGCTATCACCATGAGGGTTGTAGCTATTACCATCACTCATACAGCAATTAAGATGACTCATACAGCTGCCACCAGGACTCACATAGATATTACCACGACTTCTATAACTATCACCATGAATTATACAGCTACCACCATGATTCATACAGATATATTTATTCACATACAGCTGTCGCCACGACACACAGCGCATTCAATAGCCATATCTCTAAAACTGTCACAAAGAACCATGCAGCTGAAACCAATCGCTCATACAGCTGTCCATATCAACATGACTCACACAGCTTTCCTCACGACTCCTACAGCTGTCACCATGACTTCTTCAGATGTCATCATGTCTCATACAGCGGTCCCCATGACACATACAGCTGCCATCATGACGCATACAGCTGCCAGCACGACTTCTACACGAATCATACGGCGCCCAAAATGACTCGGATATCTTAATTTCATATACAGCTGCCATAAAGATTTATTCCTTTTCAACAGTCGTATCTCCTGTAGCTATAAATTATGCAGCTGTAACCATTGTTCATGTAGCTATCAACATCGCTTATAAGGCTGTCAACATGACTCACACGGCTTTCTTTATGACTTCTACAGCTGACACTATGACTACTTTAGTTGTCACCATGACTCTAACAATGGAACCCATGACACCTATAGCTGTCACCATGACTCAAACAGCTGTCAACGTTGCTCGCATCCCTCTCACTAAGACTGATATAGCTTTTGTCGTGTCTAATTCAGCGATCACTATAACTTATACAGCTGACACGACGAGTCATATCATGACTTATACAGCCATTACGATGACTCATACAGCTATCAACACGCCACCACGACACATACAGCTATGACCATAACTCAAACAGCTTTTACCATGACTCCGATATCTATTAGCACGCCTTTTAAGCTTTCACCAAGACACATACAAAAATCGCAATTACACATTCAGATGTCACATTGACTTGTATAGCTATTGTTATGACCCATTACCAATTCAACTGTTAATATCACACATACCATGACTCACAAATATGTCATCATGGCAACTGCTGCTTTCAGTATGACTACAACAGCTGTCAATAGATCTTTCAAAATGGCTCATATGGCTGCCATCATGGCCTTTACAGCTATCACATGACAACAGCTTTCACCGTGACACTTAGAACTGTTACCATAATTCATGCAGCTCTCATCTTGATCACTACAGCTGTCACCATGATGAATACAGCTGTCATCTTAGTTCATGCAGCTATCTCCGTTACTCATACAGTCATCACTCCGTGCTCATACAGCTATGAGAATCGCTCATATTGCTTTCGTCAGGGGCCATAAAGCTTACACAGCTGTAACAATGAACCAAATGACTATGCCTAAAGCTGTCTTCATGCCTCATACAGCTATCAGCATGAATCAAACAGCTGTCACAGTGACTCATTTAGTGACCATTATGACTAATATAGCTATCACTATGACTAATACAGCAAGCCCCGTAAACCTCTATTCAAATAAACAAAGGGAAGACTAATACAGCTATCACAATTACTCAAACATATATCACTTTGAAATTTTGATTCTTGTAGCTATTTCCATAACGCATACAGCTATTAAGATGACTCATACAGCTTTCACCGTGACTCACGCAGCTATCACCACGACTTCTATCACTATCACCATGATTCATACAGTTACCAACATGGCTCATACAGATATTTTAATTTCAAACACAGCTGTCACCAAGACCCATAACACTTTCATCAGCCATATTATCTAATGTAATGTCACTATGATTAGTGCAGCTGCAACCATTGTTCATACAGCTGTCCATATCAACATGACTCACACAGCTATTCTCACGACTCCTACAGCTGTCACCATAACTGCTTCAGATGCCATTATGTCTCACACAGCGGTTGCCATGACACATACAGCTGTCATCATGACGCATACAGCTATCAACATGACTCGCATAAGTCTTCACAGTTGCTCACACAACTGTCAACATGACTAATACAGCTAGCCCCATGACTTACAATGCTATCATCATGACTCATTGAGCTGTGACCACCATTAAAGCCTCCGCGGGTGTAGTGGTTAAACTACTCGACTTAGAAACCATGTATCTTGGGGGTTCGATTTGAGCAGATAATGTTATCTTAGTGCAGATTATATTTTCCTTTCCTTTATGATCATACGCCTTGCAAACTATATTGCTGTGTATGAAGATACTCAATAAAACCGAGTCTCCGATTTTCGTTCTTTATGTGTTCTTTGTTTCCAAAGGCAACCTTTACCTCACTGCAGCTGTTGTTAAGTGCCGTGTGGCGGCCGTAAAAAAGTCTCCCTGTGCTTCATCATAGGGCAGATTTTATTTTCTTTTCCTCTGGGATCATTGAGCCTATTTTGTTTACTTTGAATATCGAATATCGCTTAAGCCGGTGCTAGGCATATGCAGCCTTGCAAACTATATTGCTGTGTATGAAGAGCCTCAATAAAACCGAGTCTCCAATTTTCGTTCTTGTATGTGTTCTTTGTTTCCAAAGGCAACCATTTAGCTTTTTATTCTCCAGACTTTTGGATAAGTCTTTAAACTGAGGTCAACTTTCTATATGATCTTAGTTGTTGGTGGGAGAAAACATGCCTCAGCACACACACACACACACACACACACACACACACACACACACACACACAGAGCTGTCACCATGACTTACATGTATACTGCTTCCACCATGACGACTACAGCTGTCACTACGACT
Source organism: Lucinisca nassula (assembly GCA_963580285.1). Classification (NCBI taxonomy): domain Eukaryota; kingdom Metazoa; phylum Mollusca; class Bivalvia; order Lucinida; family Lucinidae; genus Lucinisca; species Lucinisca nassula. The sequence goes on from OY757015.1 coordinate 71,396,914, forward strand.
GATAAATGTACGTATCACTACCACAGGGACACATTCATTTATTACCATGACTCTTTTAGCTATTACTAGGACTTAAACAGCTTCCACCATGACTCCTAAAGCTATTACCATTAATCATACTGATATTACTGTGACTAATACAGCAATCAACACGACTCACGCTGCTAGCGCATTGACGACTAAAGTTATCACCATGACGCTGCCACTTTGATTCATACAGCTGTCCCTATGACGTATAAAGCTGCCAGAAGACCAAAACAGTTGTCACAATGACTCTTTCAGCTGCTGTCATAATTCAGAGGTTGGTGCTATCGTTATTACTATACTACAGCTGTCACCATGACTCCTTCATGGGCCAGTCTGGCTTATACCACCATGACTCATACAGCTGTCCCTATGACGTATAAAGCTGCTACAAGACCTATACAGTTGTCACAATGACTCTTACAGCTGCTGTCATAATTCATAGGTTGCTGCTATCGCTATGACTACACTATAGCTGTCACATGACTCCTTCATCGGCCACTCTGGCTCATATCACCATGACTCATACAGCTGTCCGTATAAAGCTGCCACAAGACTCATACAATTGTCACAATGACTCTTACATCTGCTAAGCCCCGCCCATAGGGGCTTGAAGAAATATATGGGCTGTATGATGCTTCCAGGCAGAGCTGAATCCGGCCCGCACACTAGTACTGGTAAACCGCTTAGAGGATCTAAGTCTGTCCAGGAACCGCGGTGCGAGGCGGACCGTCCATGCTAATAAACCATATTGGTTTCATTGGGCGACAGGGCTTGAGATGTCATTTCATCTCAATGTCGGGTAAAAGTCCCACAAAATTGGAAGCAGCGTCTCCAAAATGACCTTTAGAGGGTTGACGGGGCCGTAAAACCTCAAATCAAACAAACTTACAGCTGCTGTCATAATTCAGAGGTTGCTGCTATCGCTATGTCTACACTTTATTTGTCACCATGACTCCTTCATCGCCAACTCTGGCTCATATCACCATGACTCTTGCAGATGTCACTATGGTTCATAAAGCTAATATAGACTCATAGAGCTATCATCATGTCGCCTTAAGCTGTCACCATGGCTAATAAACTATCATCCTGGTTCACACAGCTTTCATCATGACTCACACAGTTATAAGCATGGCGCATATAGCTTTCAACATATGTCATACAACTATCACTATGACTTTCCCCAAGAATCACATAGCCAAGATAATCCTGCACCCTACGATTTTCTGTTCCATGTTGTAGTACTTGCTTCCAAAAGATTATCCCTTATATATGACATTTTAACTTCAGCTGGTGTTTAGGGAATGTGTGGCGGCTGTCAAAAGTCTCCCTGCCCTTCGGCATAGTTTGGGTTATATTTTCTAGTCCTTATCGATCATTGATTCCACTGCTTAAATTTCAGAATATTTGAGGGTCACTGGCAAGGCCTAAATGCGGAAACTAGCTAGTCCGTCCCATAAAAACTTGGTTCCGTATTGTAGCCATTGGTTGCTTGCAAAGGATTGCCCATTATATAGAACATCATACAGTTATTACCATGTATCAAATGGCTATCACCATGTCACCCGCAGCTGACTTCCTGACTCATACAGCTATCATCATGATTCATTTAGCTGTCATCATGACTCATTCAGCTATCCCCACAAATCATTTTGCTATCACTGTTACGCCTGTATTACCTTGGCACATACAACTATCACCATTACTCATACAGCTGTCACCATGACTAATACACCTACCACAAATACTTCTGCAGCTGTCAAGATTATTCATAAATGATTCAGATTCTGTCTCATGAATGAATCAGTTAAATTTGTTCAAACTTGGTACAATATATCATTGTGACCGACCTTAGTTTTTGATGACCTTGACCTTATTTCTAAGGTCAAAGGTCCCCAAAACTGTCAATTTTGGCTTATCTGCACAGGTGTCTTGAATGAATAGCTGTAATTTGGCCAGACTTTCTAGAACATTATTTGTACAATATGTCATTGTAACCTACCAAAGATTTGGTTTGCTTTTGGTGACCTTGACCTTTTTTCAAGGTCACAGCCCCTCAAGAACTGTCAATTTTAGGTCAGAAATGGCTTACCAGCACCCTTTCACATGAGCGAATTGTGATATACTTTTATCTACTCTGTAAACAGTAGATATTTACCGTAAACTTCGCATAAATGTTGCGTACCCTGAGTGGTTCTACAGAAAATAGGAATTGTAATTCTGGTTTACTTCCTTTCGGAGATATGACCCCTTTGAACATTGAAAATAGTCACCTTATTCATGTATTAATGTCAACTTTATTAAGGGAAAGACTAATGCACCTTCACTTTGAATTCATTTTGACAGTGTTTATGGCAGCCCATCGGGGCTTGAAGAAATAGATGGGCTGCATGATGCTTCCAGAGCTGAAATCGACCACACACAAGTACTTGTAAACCGCTTAGAGGGTCTAAGCCTGCCCAGGCAAGGCGGGGCGAGTGGACCCATCCAAGGTTATAAACCCTATTGGTTTCATTGAGAAGTCATTTCATTTCAGTTTTGGGTAAAAGTCCCACAGAATTGGAAGCATCTTCTCGAGAATGACCTATACAGTGTTGACGGGGATACTTAACCTCAGATCAAACAAACAAGTGTTATGGCACTTGCTTGATGAAAATTAGTGGCAAGGCATAATGCATTGCTTTAATTTTTCTAATGGCATACTGCACTTGACGTTTTTATTTTGATTCGAGGTTTAACATCCCCATCAACATTGTAAAGGTCATTGTTGGAGATGTTGCTTCTAGTTTTGTGGGACTTTTACAAGACATTGAGATGAAATGACATCTCAGGCCCTGCCACCCAATGAAACCAATATATTTTATATGTATGACGGGCCAAACTCGCACCACTTTTTCCTGGTCAGGCTTAGAACCTCTAAGCAGTTTACCAGTACTCATGCGCCCTCTGTTTAAGCTCTGCGTGTAAGGATCATGAAGCCCAGTCTATTTCTTCAAGCCCCCATGTGTGGGGGCCAGTATACATTTTGATTGTTTTCATACAGCATGCCTTTTTGATCTAATTTGTATAATTTCTACATTTAGGCATGATATAGTGAAGCTGGAGACTAAAGATCGCTGCCATGAGGAAGGTACAGTACAATATTTGAGGAACCCAAAGGAATTTTGTAAGAACTTTTTACTCTAAATTAGGAAAGCTTTGAGTGAGTTGACTTAAGATTACAGTTTGCCAATTAGACGTGTGCCATTAATTGGTGTAGTCTCAAATATGTTATGCTATCCAATTGATAGGAGTTGTTTAGATGATTCCATTTAAATGCCAGTTAAAGTTAATGGGGCTTGACCAGAAAATATGCAAAAGTAGGATTGGCTCAGCCGTTACATATTTTAGGTGAAGCTTTAGACCTATGCTATAAAATAAAAGTGAAGGCATTGGTCTGGAATCGATACAATTGCCTCACACCTCCCATCATTGACAAGAAAGTGATGTTCCATGTATCATGTACTTGTAATTACAGGATTATACTAAATCGTTTAATACAGTTATAAAATCAGACTAAAGATTTTTAGCTCACCAGAGCCGAAGGCTGTGGCAGATCTTATAGGATAGGCAGTTGTCCGTCGTCTGCGTAGTATGTCTGGCATCAACATTTACAGACAACATCTCTGCTGAAGCCACTGGTCCGATAGAGATCAGATTGTATCTGTAGCATCCTTGGGTTGTAGGATTTAAAGTTTATGTTTTTCATGAAATAAGTGTGGTTGCTATAGCAACTTTGAGTTTCCATAGACTTCTGATGGGGTAAATTGAAAAATTGTATTAACTGCAAAGCTTTTGCAGATATTTTGACAAAACTTATGTTCCTCGTGTAGTGCCAACTGATTTTAGGCATACTGTTCCTTTTTAGCTCACCTGTACTAAGTACATGGAGAGCTATTGTTGTCATCTCGGTCGTCTGCGTGCGCGTTTGCATTTTTATTTGTGTGATCCTTCCCGTCACACTTCTTAAAGTTATTCAAATGCTTAAAACTCAACAGCCACTCATATTTGGAACTAAAGTACCTGGGAGGGTCTTCTGATGTTTAAAGAGAACCGGCCGCTGGGTTTATGCCCCTGAGTGGGCCTAGGGGTCAAAATCTAGAACACCAATGTAATTCTGTGTTAAAGTTTTTGAAATGCTTATATCTCAACAGTCACTCATCACAAAACATTCATACTTACAACTTGGATACCTGGGAGTGTCTTCTGAGATTCCAAGACAACACACCCTTGTGTTCATGCCTGGAAATGGGGATGGGGTGGGGCTAGGGGTCAAAATCTAGGACACCTTTGTAATTTGTTGTATACGTTTCCATTATGCTAACAAGTTTTAGACACAATTGGTAATACATCAACCAATCAAGTGACATTGGTTCACGTGTAAAAGGGTGAGGGGGATGATGACCTACATTTCACAGTCCAGTGATTTTGCCTTATACCTTGAAGACTATTTGTAGAAGAAATGTCATACCTGGGATATTAGTTCCATGTGACTCCATGATTGACCTCAAAATATATCTAGGCCACTGTGACCTATATATTTAATGGTTCAGTGATTTTGCCTATTATCTCGAATACTATTTGATGTAGAAATGTCATACCTGGATTATTAGTTCCAAGTGACCTGCTGATTGACCTCAAAATATATCTACATCAGTGTGACCTATATGTCATGGTTCAGTGATTTTGCCTATTATCTTGAATACTATCTGATGGAGAAATGTCATACCTGGATTATTAGTTCCATGTGACCCGATAATTGACCGCAAAATATATCTAGGTCATGGTGACCTACATTTCATGGTCTAGTGATTTTGCCTATTACTTTTAATATTATTTGATGGATAAATGTCAAACCTGGGTTATTAGTTCCATATGATCCCATTATTGACCGCAAAATATATCTAGGTCAGTGTGACCTATATTTCATGGTTCAGTGATTTTGCCTATTATCTTGAATACTTTTTGATGGAGAAATGTCATACCTGGATTATTAGTTCCATGTGACCCGATAATTGACCGCAAAATATATCAAGGTCAGTGTGACCTTTATTTCATGGTTCAGTGATTTTGTCTATTATCTTGAATACAATTTGATGGAGAAATGTCAAGCTTGGATTATTTATTCCAAGTGACCCCATGATTGAGCTTGAATTATATCTAGGTAGGTGTGACCTGTGTTTCATGGTTCAGTGATTTTGCCTATTATCTTGAATACGATTTGATCGAGAAATGTCTCACCTGGATAATTAGTTCCATGTGACCACATGATTGACTTAGAAATATATGTAGGTCATTGTGAGCTATTTTCATGGTTCAATGATTTTGCCTTATATTCAGACACAATTTAATTCTGTTATGTAATATCTGGAATTATGTTCCATGTGTCCCAGTTATTGATCTCAGAATATATAGCTAGGTGAGTGTGACCTATATTTCATGGTTCAGCAATTTTACCTTATATCTTGAAGGCGCGAAACAGGCGAGCTATGCTGTCATGTAACAGCTCTTGTTAGTTTTTGCCAAACCAAAATGCCAAAAAGAATAACTAAAAAAATCATCTCCCCAGAAACTATATGCTCTATGAGGCTGAGGCTCAATGGACATATTCACCATATTTTCCCTTACATGTTTAGTGTTTTTCTTTTGTTTTTTATTTTTCATGAAATTCTGCTCATTATTTTGGTTGCTATGGCATCTTAGAGGTTACATAGCCTTATAATGGTGAAAATAGAAAAATGGTAGTTACTGCCAAGTCTTGCAGATATTTTGACAAAACTTTCATATTAATATCCTTTATGCTGTCATCTATCTGATTTTAGGCCTAATGATCACTTTTATTTATTGCTTGGCTGCCATGGAAACCGAAATGCCAGAAAAATACTTAAAAAAAACAACAACATCTTCTCAGAAACCATATGGGACTGAGACTTTATGGAAATATTCACAAAATTTGCCATATCATGTTTAATATATTTAATGAAATTCGGCTCTTTAGTTTGGTTGTTATGTCAACTTAGAAGTTCAATAGAGTTGTAATGTGGAAAATTGAAAACTGGTACTGACTGCCAAAATATAAGTGAAGGCAATGATCAGGAATAGATGCAATCAACCCACAGCTCCCATCAGAGACACCAAAGGGAAAGAAACACAAACATGAAACAACAGACCCTAATGGAAACATCAACTCAGAAAGCCAAAACGGACAGTTAATTTCTCACAAAATGGCCAACTGGCTATCAAAAACAAAATAATATACGCGACACAAACACTTGAGACAAACCATAACAAAAATAAACTGCGACAGAGGAACCACCTTGGAACGGTCAGTAAAATGAACCCCGCTCCGATGGGGTGGGGGGGGGGCTTGAATCAATTTTTCATGGCAACAGTCCTCGCGAATACTTCCGTCGCGATTTAGACAAATACTTTGTTCAGTCCGCATGAAGGCTTTCTAACTCATCAGTGCAACATCCCATACCTATATTGTTAATGCGTGAAAGTACATCAAGTACAAGCTTTTGATGAAAAGTCATGCTTGAATGGCCCCCGGGATGTGGCCAGTTTAGACACCCAGGGACATGATTGGCACAATTTATGTAGGGGATCACTTGACATTTCTACATGCTTAATATATATGCTCTGCGCCTAGTGGTTTCAGAGAAGAAGAATTTAGGGTTAAGGGGCCCGGGGAGTGGCCAGTTTAGACCCCAGAGGCATGAATGGCACAATTTATGTAGGGGACCACTTGACATTGCTACATGCTTCATATGTAAGCTCTGGGCCTAGTGGTTTCAGAGAAGTTTTTCCCAATGTAAGTCTATAGGAGCTATATGTTGCCATGCCAACAAGAGTTTCCATCTGATCTGCCCCAAAATATAATGCATCTTTTCCCCCAACCTGATAATGCCTCTCATGAAATTTAATCATGATTGGCCAACTGGCTTTAAAGATATACTTAGTTGAACATGTGAAAGGACGACGGACGACTCATACATGTACGTATCACTCATACAGGGACAGATTCATTTATTACCATGGATCTTATATTATTACCAAAGGACTTAAACAGCTTCCACCATGACTCTTATAGCTAATACCATTAATCATACTGGTATTACTATGACTAAAACAGCAATCACCACGACTCACACAGCTAGCACATTGACTCCTAAAGTTATCACCATGACTCATACAGCTGCCATGATTCATACAGCTGTCCCTATGACGTATAAAGCTGCCACAAGACCCATACAGTTGTCACAATGACTCTTAAAGCTGCTGTCATAATTCAAAGGTTGCTGCTATCGCTATATCTACACTACATCTGTCACCATGGCTCCTTCATCGGCCACTCTGGCTCATATCACCATGTCTCGTGCATATGTCACTATGGTTCATAAAGCTATCACCATGGCTCATAGAGCTACCATCATGCCGCCTTAAGCTGTCACCATAGCTAATAAACTATCATCCTGATCCACACAGCTTTCATCCTGAAGCATGACTCATATAGCTTTCCCCATAGGTCATGCAACTATCACTATGACTATCCCTAAGAATCACATAGCCCAGAAAATCCTGTACACTACTACAACCGGCCCCGATAGCTCAGTTGGTAGAGTGTCCGCTTCGGGGAACGGGAGGTCATGGGTTCGATCCCGGGCCGCGACATACCAAAGTCGTTAAAATGGTACTAGCTGCTCCTCGCTTGGCACTCAGATTTACGGGGTAGAGCTAGGACTGGTCGACCCAGTGTCAGGATAATGTGACTGGGTGTGGTATGATGTAATGTGTCTGGGACATGATACTTCAGTGAGGCAGCACTATAAAAAGTGAGCATTGAGCTCCCTGTCGCAACCAGACACCGTCACGATATGACTAAAAAATTGTTGAAAGCGACGTTAAACCCGAATTCACACACACACTACGATTTTCGGTTCCGTGTTGTAGTCCTTGCTTCCAAAGGATTATCCCTTATATATGATATTTTACCATCACCACAGCTGGTGTTAAGGGAATATGTGGCGGCCGTAAAACGTCTCCCTGGCCTTCATCATAGTGTGGGTTATATTTTCTAGTCCTTTAGGGTCATGGATTCCACTGCGAAAGTTTGAGAATATTTGAGGGTCACTGGCTAGGCCTAATTGCGGAAACTAGCTAGTCTGTCCCAGAAAGACTTGTACACTACGTTGCTATCACTATGTCAACCGCAGCTACCTTCATGACTCATACAGCTTTCATCATGATTCAGTTAGCTGTCATCATGACTCATGGAACTGTCACCATGAGTCAAACAGCTGTCATCATGACACATACGGCTATCCCCACGAATCATATAGCTATCTCGGATACGCCTGTATTACCTTGGCCCATACAGCAATCACCATAACTTATACAGCTATCAGCACGACTAATACAGCTACCACAACTACTCATGCAGCTGTCAAGATAAATCATCGAGCTCTCACTATAACTCACACAGCTATCACACAGCTTTCACCATGAATCATATTTTAGAATAATTACTCTTATAGCTATCACCATTTGTTATACAGCTAACACCATGATTCGTACTGCTGTAATTATGTGTCCTACAGTTGTCCCCATGATTCATATACCGTAGCTACCATCATGAATTGTATAACTACTCTTACAGCTGTCATCTTGGCTTATACAGATATCAGAGTGACCCATGCAACTGTCAACAAGGCCATTAAACTGTAAAAATTGACTTATACAGCTATTACTATGACCAGTTAGTGTACTACATATATCTAACAATCTTCTAGCCAAATATTCATGTTGGAGAGGTACAGATAAACACCTCGTTTTTCCTCACTATAAGAATATAAAAATATGCAAATATATATATAAATATATATGACTATATTGTGATGAATGTTACAAGTTTTAAAATGTCTGCAAAATGTACAGATCTGTCCATGTTCATTAAAGAAGTTGGAGGGGGATATTGCTTCTGCTTCGTTTGTCCGTCTGTCTGTCCGTTTTGATGCGTAACATATCCTAAGAACCGCGTATGCTAGCGTTTTGAAATTTTATATATGGATTCCTCGTGGACAATTAGGTGACGCGATTTTTTTTCTCATCCCCTTTCGAGAGTTATTGCCACTTGATTTTTTTTGTGGGGGGTGGATAAAATCTTGTCAGCAAAATATCTCAAAATTCATTGGAGCTAGAACATTGAAAGTTAGTGAATAGATTTGTGGTGATGAGTTATGACCCTTTGTCACTTTGGGTATTTGTACATTGTACCTCTGTATGTTTTGTGATACAAAGCATAACTTAAGAATTGCGTGTGCTAGGGTTTTGAAATTTCATATATGATCTTATCCGGAGAATGCCCTTTTCATGAGTTATTGCCCTTTGATTTTTTTTTTTATAAAATCTTGTCAGCAAAATATCTCAAAGACTATAAGAGCTAGAGCCTTGAAGGTTGGTAAATAGATTGGTTATGATGAGTAGATGACCGGATGAACTTTTGATTAAATTCCGAAAAATACTTCATGAGTTATGGCCTTTTGTCACTTTGGGTATTTGTACATTGTATGTTTTGTGATGCATGACATAACTTAAGAATCGTGTGCCAGTGTAGTTGATAGAATGCTGGACTACTAATCAGATTGTCGATTATGAATCAGAGGGTTCAAATGTTCAAGAGTTCAAATGCCGGTGGAGGAATGGAAATTTGTTCTCTTTTGTTCTTATTTTCTTTTTTCTTCATATATACACATTACCAGTTATCATCTCCCTCGCACAGAGAGTGAGTGTTTGGGTTTTACGTCTAAACAACAGCTTAGGTCATACGGGGAAGGGACCTCGGTTTAAAGACTCATCCGAAAGCCCGGGATCGATCCAATCTCTGTCCCTCGCACAACCAAATTAGAAGTGGCGGCAATGATCAGGAATCGATACAATCAACCCACAGCTCCCATCAGAGACACCAAAGGGAAAGAAACACAAACATGCAACAACAGATCCCGATGGAAACATCAATAGCGGAAAGCCAAAAGGACAGTTACTTTCCCTCAACATGGGCAATAGGCTATCAAAAATAAAATAATATAAGCGGCACAAACACCCAAAGACAAACCATAACAAAAATAAACCGCGACAGAAGAACCGCCTTGGAACGGTCAGCGGAAACGAATTCCACTGGTGGGGGTATTAAATCGATTTTACGTGGCAACAATCCTCGCCCTTACTCCCGTCGCGATTAAGACATAATTTGTTCAGTCCGCAAGAAGACCTCCTAACTTATCAGTGCAACATATCCGTGAACACAAAAATCAAACAACCACAGAGATGAAACAACGGTGAGGACTCACAGCAAGAAACCACTGAAATGCTGGAGCAAAAGAAAACCAACAGTTAGATTCTGATGTCCAAGTTGTTAGGGAATGGGGATATTGCATTTATCCATGCATGCACGAGTGTGTGTGTGTGTGTGTGTGTGTGTGTGTGTGTGTGTGTGTGTGTGTGTGTGCATGCATTTGTGTGCATGTATGCATGCATGTGTGAGTGCATGCACGCATGTATGTGTGCATGCAAGTCTACATTAGTGTGTGTGCATGCTTGCATGAGTGTGTGTGCATGCATGTGTGCTTGCATGCATGCTTGCGTGTTTGCACACGCATATGCATTCATGTATGTATGTGTGCATGCATGATGGCATACATGTGTGTGTGCATGCAAACGTGTGTGTGCATGCATGTGTATGTGCATGCATGCATGTGTGTGAGTGTGCATGCATATGTGCATGTCTGCATGTGTACATGTGTGCATGTTTGCATGACTCGCATCCCTCTAAAAATGTCCATAAGTATCTGTCAATCTTTTATATTTAAATTGCGATGAACTTTTCCTTGTGTTTCAGAATCAACATGGAGGGGAAGAACAACAGTTGCAGACGCTAAAAGCAAGAAGAAGTGAAATGAATTATAAATAAAAATTAAATAACATACTGTCTGCCAACAAAATTCAGTTGTTTTCTTGCTTACTATCAGTTTTTGTTTTGTGTGTGTGTTGTTGTTGTTTTTTATTTTTTGACATGCCTGCTTTTAACATGGCACGACTTAGGGACCTATTTTTCTGTCCATTTGTTTGTTCACCCACCAGCCATCAAAATAGATGTGAAGGCAATGATCAGGAATCGATAAATAAAACCACAGCTCCCACTATCTAGAGACACCAAAGGGAACGAAACACAAACATGAAACAACTAGACCCTAATTGAAATATCAATTAACACAGAATGGCCAATTGGCTATCCAAAATAAAACAATATAAGCGACACAAATACTCAAAGACAAGCCAAAAAAATAAAAATAAAATAAAATAAACCGCGACAGAAGAACCGCCTTGGAACGGTCAGCGAAACGAATTCAACTGGGGGTTTAAACTGTGTTTTGTACAAATAATTTTGCAGTGGAACTTTCTTATAGAATTGGGACATAGCGAGTTCACAGAACTCATAAGAAAAAAAAATGTAAATAGATCACCAATATGCTGATAACCAGTGCAAGTATAGTGCGCATTCAGCTTTTAGAAACGGACAAGCAGAAGAGGGCGAAATACCATAGAATATAGTCCGTGATCATTCTCACTCGCAAGAAACATCCTCAGTCTAGAGATGATCAATCCCTCGAGCTTGCGCATTCAATTGAGCCACTGGGATACTTTATGGACACAAAGCTGCTGTTGAAATAAATTATGCCTATACTGTTAAAACAAATTAACAAGTCCGGGAAATACATACCCATTTAGACCCCACTTCATACATATGAAAGTAGGGGTTGGCAAGGGTATTCATTTTTACCATATTCTTACCCACAGCATAGACGTATATACTCATTAAAATTGCCTCGAACAGTCTGTTCTTATGAGCACTAACAATCTAAATTTGAACCAGAAATAGGAAAAGTGCCACAAACTTCAATAGATGAAGAACAACTGACAGAAAGCAGTGTAAGATGTGTGTGTTATAATGGGTCCCATTGACAGAAGTACTGAATTGAAGAGCTTATACATTTTCCAATGTTTTACAATGTCATTAACATGCTGATTAAAGCATCAAAAATAACATTGATGAAATTATTCGGAAATGTAAGCAGAGAAACGTTTGTTAAATGCATTGCCAAAATATTCGCACAATAAAATGACGTCTGTAAACGTGTTAGAAATGATAATAAAATCGTACTGAAGGCAATGATCAGGAATCGATACAATTACGGCTTACAGCTTATAAGAAATAAGCCTTCCCAGGATAATGTGGTGCGATACGAACCGTTTTTTAGTTCACCTGAGCCAAAGGCTCAGGGTGAGCTATTGTGATCATTCACCGTCCGTCGACGTCGGCGTCGTCGTCCGTCCGTCCGTTTACAATTTCTTTAAACATCATCTCCTCCTTAACCACTGAACAGATTCTGACCAAACTTGGCAGAAAAGATCCATATGTGGTCCTCTCTCAAAGTTGTTCAAAGAATTCAATTCCATGCTTAACTCTGGTTGCCATGGCAACGAATAGGGGAAAATAGGAAAAAATCTTTAAAAATCTTTTACTCTGAAACCAGAAGGCATAGGTCTTTGATATTTGGTATGAAGCTTCATCTAGTGGACCTCTACCAAGATTGTTCAAATTATAGCACTGGGGCCAAAATGCCTCCATGCAGTGGCCCACTGTTTTTACATAGGCTTATATAAGGAAAACCTTTAAAAATCTTCTTATCTGAAATCCAAAAGCCGCGTCTTTGATATTTGGTATGAAGCTTCATCTAGTGGACCTCTACCAAGATTGTTCAAATTATAGCCCTGGGGCCAAAAAATGGCCCCGCCTCGGGGCACACTTGTTTTATAAAGGCTGATATAGGGAAAACATATAATATAAAAATCTTCTTGTCTGAAACCAGAAGGCCCAGGTACTGAACCTCTACCAAGATTGTTCAAATTATAGCCCTGGGGCCAAAAACGCCCCCCACCCCCGCGCCAGGGCCCACTGGTTTTATATAGGCTGATATAGGGAAAACATATAAAATCTTTTTGTCTGAATACAGAAGGCCGAGGTCTTTGATATTTGGTATGAAGCTTCATCTAGTGAACCTCTGCCAAGATTGTTCAAATTATAGCCCTTGGGCCAAAAACGCCCCCGCACCGGGGCCCACTCGTTTCACATAGGCTTATATAGGGAAAACATATAAAAATCTTCTTGTCTGAAACTTGAAGGTCCAGGTCTTTGATATTTAGTATGAAGCTTCATCTAGTGAACTTCTACCAAAAATTGTTCAAATTATAGCCCTGTGGCCAAACCCCCCCCCCCCCCGCGCCGGGGCCCACTGGTTTTACATATGCTTATATAGGGAAAATGTTAAAAATCTTCTTCTCTGAAATCAGAAGGCCCAGGTCTTTGATATTTGGTATGAAGCTCCATCTAGTGGACCTCTACCTAGATTGTTCAAATTATAGCCCTGAGGCCAAAAACGACCCTGTCCCGTGGCCAACTGGTTTTACATAGGCTTATATAGGGAAAACCTTTAAAAAATCTTCTTCTCTGAAACCAGAAGGCCCAGGTCTTTGATATTTGGTATGAAGCTTCAACAAATGGACCTATACCAAGATTGTTCAAATTATAGCCCTGGGGCAAATAATGCCCCTGCGCCGAGACCCACTTGTTTTACCTGGGCTTATAAGGGAAAACCTTTAAAAATCTTCTTGTCTGAATTCCACAACTATCATTATAGGTAATATGCCTATCGCTTCGGCTTGTCACCACCGGTAGTACAGCTGTCACCTCTGTTTCACAGCTGTTTGCAGAGTTAGTATGGCTATCCCCTTAGTTTCACAGTTATCGCCACAGTTAATATGGCCATTACTTGAGTAATAGTTGCCCAAATATGTAATAAAGCTATCAACTAAGTTTCACAGTCTATCACCTGAATTTCACAACTATCTCCAAAGGTATTATGGCTATCACCTTAATTTGACAGCTGTCACCACAGTTTTTCACCTACATTTTATAGCTATCACCACAGGTAATATGGCTATCACCACGGGTAGCATGGCTATCATCGCATATCTGCGAATTTGTTGTGAGTTGTTGTTTAGTGTTTTCTAATGGTCTGATCACCCCCTGTGGGGAAGAGAGGGCTGATTGTTCCGTTTCATAAACACTTGTATTTTTTCTTGTTTTGTGTATGTTTCCTCTTCCTGTCGTGAGTGGGCTGTGTCTTGTGACTGTGGCGCTCCCTGGGTCTTTCTTTTAAATTTTTACAGCTGTCGCTAAAGATAGTATTTAGCACCCAATTTCGTAAAATCATTCTTCGAAATAAAAAGATTGGGTACAACATGGATATTATACGACAGACTGCATGCATGGTAGTTAACCCAATCACGGTTGGCAACTTTTCTTCCCTCTTTAATGGCACGCCGGTGAATCAGGCCTCAGATTCTATGACGGTTCCAACGTAAAGGCTTATTGAGAGTTAGAGAGATCTAATTCAAGGTAATGTTGGTTGGTGCCTGATGCTCTGTCTCTGGTCGGGTCCATCGAAGTGTAATTGTTGGTTTTCTTTTGCTCCAGCATTTCAGTGGTTTCTTGCTGTCTAGTCCTCACCGTTGTCTCACCTCTGTGTTTCTTTGATTATTTGTGTTCACGGAGATGTTGCACTGATTAGTTAGGAGGCCTTCATGCGGACTGAACAAATTATTTGTCTAAATCGCGACGGAAGTAAGGGCGAGGATTGTGGCCACGTAAAATCGATTTAAGCCCCCCAGTGGAAATCTTCCACTGACCGTTCCAAGGCGGCTCTTCTGTGGCGATTTATTTATGTTGTTGTTTGTTACTTACTGTGTGTATCACTTGTGTCTTTTGGTTTTGGATGACCATATGGCCATTTTGTGGGAAAGTAACTGTCCTTATGGCCTTCCTTTGTTTGGGTTTCCATTATGGTCTGGTCGCTTAATGTTTGTATTTCTTTCCCTTTGGTGTCTTTTATGGGTGGAGTAAGTTAATTGTATCAATTCCTGATCTTTGTTTTACTTCTACTTTTCATGCGGACTGAACAAATTATTTGTCTAAATCGCGACGGAAGTAAGGGCGAGGATTGTGGCCACGTAAAATCGATTTAAGCCCCCAGTGGAAATCTTTCCACTGACCGTTCCAAGGCGGTTCTTCTGTGGCGATTTATTTATGTTGTTGTTTGTTACTTACTGTGTGTATCACTTGTGTCTTTTTATTTTGGATGCCCATATGGCCATTTTGTGGGAAAGTAACTGTCCTTATGGCCTTCCTTTGTTTAGGTTTCCATTATGGTCTGGTCGCTTAATGTTTGTGTTTCTTTCCCTTTGGTGTCTTTGATGGGTGGAGTAAGTTAATTGTATCGATTCCTGATCTTTGTTTTACTTCTACTTTGCTGTCACCCCAGTTTCACACACAAAACCTATCATCTCAGTTTTCACAACTGTCGTAAAAGAAAGGTAATACAGTAAACACCTCTTATTTACAGCTGTCACCAGAGGTAGTCACAGCTATCACCACAGGTAATATGGCTGCCACATGAGGTGCACAGCTGTCATCACAGGTTATATAACAATCACCTCAGTTTCACAGCTGGCAATATATGTAGTATGGCTATCACATGATTTTCACAGCAATCAAATCGGGTAACATGGCTGTCGCCTTAGTTTTACAGCTTCTACCACAGATTACATCATTTTAGCTGAGTTTCTCAGCTTTCTTAATTGATAGTTTGATATTCACAGGTAATATGGCTATCACATTACTTTCTCAGCTGTCACCAAAGATGGTATACATATGACATCAGACTTTCTTATGAATGTTCTCATTGCTCTTAAAGGCACTCATTTTTATCCCCACGTTTTTTAAAAAAAAGTGGGGATATTGTTATCGCCTCCGTCCGTCTGTCTGTCTGTCCGTCTGCCCGTCTGTCTGTCCGGCTATCTTCTCCTAAACCGTTAGCCGGAATTCAACCAAATTTGGTATGCGAGTTGCTTACATGAATGGCATGCGCAAGAGCACATTTTTTTTGTCCCCGCCCCCAGGGACCCTGGAGGGGTCAAAAGGTCAAATATTAATAAAATTCAATTACAAAGTCAATTTTGAAGATTTTGATGCCAAACTTTGCACATGTACTTAGTTATGAAAAAAGTAAAACATATTGAACGGGATTTTGGCTGTGACCCCTAGGTCACGCCCTGGGGGCCGTACTTGGGGGGGGGGGGGGTCGGGGGTCAAAATTAAAGTTTTTCAGAACATAGTCATGTTGCATATCTATACGAAGGGGATAATGGGTAGAATAAACTACAAGTAAACTTTTGACCCTGGGGTCAGATTGGGGCCCTGGGAGAGGGGTCAAAGGGTCAAAATTTAAGTTTTTTGGAACATAGTCATGTGGCATATGAAATTGAAGGGCATGATTAGTAGAATATAATACAGGTAATATTTTGACCATGGAGTCAAATTAGGGCCCAGGGTGAGGGGTTTTCGGTACTTGGCCCCTCTGTAGAAAACGTGGGGATTTGCGATGGCGCGCCATCGACAGTATTCTAGTTGATTTTTATTTACAGCTGTTACTACAAGATATATAGCTATCATCTGTGTTTCACATCTGTCGTCCATAGGTAATATAGCAATCACCTGTGTTTCATCATTGTCACCCGAGGTAGTATGGCTATTACTTGAGTTTCACAGCTATCACTTCAGCATCACACTTATTACCACAGGTAGTATGGCTATAGCCTCAGTTTCACAGACGTCACCACAGGTAATCTTGCTATAATCTGACATTTACAGTTGTCACCTCGGGTGATATGCTATCACCTCGTATTCACACCTATCACCACAGGAAAACAGCTTTCACCACATGTAATATAGCATTCACCTGTCTTTCAAAATTGCCACCACCTGCAGAATGGTTATCACCTGGGTTTCACAGCTACCACCACAGGGAATAAAGCTATCACATTAGTTTCACAGCTGGATTTTACATCAGAGTTACAGCTGTCACCACAGAAATATGTCTATCACCTCAGTTTCACAGCTATCGCCAGAGACAGAATAGAAATCACCTGTGTTTCACATTTTTCACCAGAGGTAGTATGGCTATCACTTGAGTTTCACAGCTATCACCTCAGCATTACATTTATCACCAAATGTAGAATGGCTATCGCATCGTTTCACGGCTTTCAACATTGGTAATATGACTACAATCTGAGTTTTACTTTATCACCGCAGGTAAGATGCTATCACCTCGGTGTCACAGCTATCACCATAGGAAGTTTAGCTATCACATCAGTTTCACAGCTGTCATCAATGTTATATAGCAGTGACCTTTGTATCTCCATTATCGCAACAGGTAGAATGTCCATCAACTGAGTGAGTGGGTGTTTGAGTTATACATCCCACCAAAGCTAAGGTCATACGGAGACGAGACCTCGGTTTAAGACACATCCGAAAGTCTGGAGAAGCCCGGGATCGATCCTGCGATCCCTGGTTTACAAGGCGACTATCGTAACCACTACACCACGGAGGCTTCTATCCATCACACGAGCCTCACAGCTAACAGCACATATGACATGACAATCACTTCACTTTAAAATCTGTTAGCATGATAAATAAATAATCCTCAGATAATAAGGCTATAACGTGAGTTTCTCATCTATAACCACAGGTAGTATAGCTATCACATCCGTTTTATAGATATCACCACGGGTAATATGGCTATCCCCTAAGATTTTAAAGTGGTCACCACAGATTATGTAGCAGTAATATTAGTTTCACAGCTGTCACCATATGTGGTATGGCTATCACATGGGTTTCGCAGCAAACAAAACAGGTAAAACAGGTAAAATGGCTTTCACATTAGTTTCGCAGCTATCACCATAGCTAATATGGCTATCGTATGGCTTTCAGAGCTTTCCCTACTGGTAGTATGGCTATCTCCTCGGTTTCACAGCGGTCACCACAGGTGTTATGGCCATCGTGTGAATTTCACAGCGTTCACCACAGATTATATAGCAATCATAACAGGTTATATTGTTTCTCCTCAGTTTAGCTGTCACCACAAATAATATGGTTATCACCTGGGTTATATACTATAGGAAATATGGCTATGACATTAGTTTCACATTTGTAATCACAGGAAGTGCGGATATCACATCAGACTTGCAGTTGTCCCAACAGGTCTTTTGGCTTTCACCCCAGTCTAACAGCTTTCAACACAGGAAGTATAGATACACCTTACTTTTACAGCCTTTCACCAAAGGGCATACGGCTATCACCTCATTTTCACAGCTGTCCCAACAGGTTATATAGCAAACATCTCTGTTTCACAACTATCACCTGAATTTCTCAGCTATCACCAAAGGTTATATCGCTATCACCTCAGTTTCACAGCTGGCGGTTAAACATTAAAATTGATCTTTAGTTTAACGCTGCAGCATATATCCAAGCGAAAGTTACCTGACGTCCCTTCTGACGTTTTGAAAACGTTTATAAAACACAACTGTTAGCTGGGTATCACCACAGTTGCACAGCTGTCACCACAAAATAGAAGTGAAGGCAATCACCAGGAATCGATACAATTATCTCACAACCCCCATCCAAGACACCAAAGAGAAAGAAACATAAGCATAACATTCACCACAATGAAAACGCCACAATCGGAAAGACCAAAGGACAATTACTTTCCCACAAAATGACTGTCCAAAATAAAAAGATACTGTAACAATAATAAACCACAACAGAAGAATCGCCTTGGAACGGTCAGTATTTTTACTGGAGGGTGAAATCGAGTCTAACTCTTGCTTTTCTTTTTGCTGTCGAGTCATCAGCGTTGTTTCATCTCTGTGCTTGTTTGATTATTTGTGTTCACGGAGATGTTGCACTGATGAGTTAGGAGGCCTTCATGCGGACTGAACAAATTATTTGTCTAAATCGCGACGGAAGTAATGGAGAGGAGTGTAGCCACGTAAAATTGGTTTAAGCCCCCTAAATGGAATTCGTTTCCGCTGACCGTTCCAAGGCGGATCTTCTGTCGCGGTTTATTTTTGCTATGGTTTGTCTTTGGGTGTTTGTGTCGCTTATGTTATTTATTTTGGATAGCCTAGTGGCCATTTTGTGGGAAAGTAACTGTCCTTTTGGCTTTCCGCTGTTGGTGTTTCCATTAGGGTCTGTTGTTTCATGCGTGTTAATCCATCCCTTTGGTGTCTCTGATGGGAGCTGTGGGTTGATTGTGTCGATTCCTGATCATTGCCTCCACTTCTATTTTACATGGCTATCGAATGTTTTACAGCTGGTTTTTTTTCATGAATTATGGTTATCAACACAGTTTACCAATTATCACCACAGGTTATATGCCTATGACAGTTTAACAGCTATAACCACATACTATGTGGATGCCACTACAATTTCGCTGCTATTGATTGATTGTGTTGGGGTTTAACGACATGTCACTTTGTGTCATCTCCCAGAAAAAAGGAGAAAAGAGAAAGAAGAAGTAGAGGAGATGAATGAGAGTGGGCAGAGACAGCGCTAAATAAATGAAAGTGAAGAAATAGAAGAAATACCAGCGTTACCTTCTATCCTTAACTGCTGCTAGGCCAGCAAGCCTTGCCTAACTGTAAGCCAATATCAGTTGGCGCCCAGTTGATGCCACACCTTCGCCTCACCCACCCCCCCACCCCCCACTATTTTGCAGCTATATGTAATCTGTCACGACAAGTTATGTGGCCACTACTACTGAAACATAACTATTACAACAGGTTATGTGACTAACACTTACTTCACAGCTGCCACCACAAGATATTTGGCTATAACACGACATGTTTACTTTACTATCACTACTATGTCCAGCGGTCACCTTAAGAGATATGGCTATTATAACAGTTTCAAGGCAGTCATATCGGGAATATGAAATTAACTCGATTACAAAACTGTTACCACATAGTTTAAGGTTATCATTACAGCTTTACAGCACAATCTCAGGTTCAAAATACCATTATTTCTAATCTGTCACTACATGTTATATTACTATCACTGCAGTTTCTCATATGCAACCACATTTTATATGACTTTCGCAACTTATCACTGCTATCACCATACACTAAATATCTATTACCAAAGCTTCTTAAGTGTCTCCACATAGTGTAGTGGTTTTGCTACTCGTCTCATAAACCAGGGATCGCAGCTTATAAACTTGTCGCCACCGTTTCTGTCATCGAAATATCAACATAGGCTATATAGCTATTTACACAGTTTCAGCGCTGTCGCCGCTGGTTATTTTGATAATCAGCACAGTTTCCATGACTATCACCACAGGTCACATGTGTAATATTACTTTCACAACAGTTTCACGGCTATAACCATAAGTAATAAATAACGACACTATCACAGCGCTCACGACAGATTACATGGCTATTATAGCAGCTCACAGTTATCCCCGAAGCTATATTGCTATCACAACAGTTTAGCTCTATTACCACCCGTTAAGGTTATCAAGCCAATATCACAGCTAAAATCACACGGTTATTTAGATTTAAACACAGTCTCATACGTGGCTTTCGCCACAGTATAACAACTATCACCACATGTTTATTAGGTTTCAGCACCTTTTTACAGCAGCTGTCACCATGGGGTTATTTAAATTTCATTACACTTGCACCTTTACCATAGGTTGCGTCGCTATAACCACAAATTCGAAGCTATGACCACAGGTTATATGGATTTCAGCAGAGATTCACAGCTGCCACCAAAGGTTATGTGGCTATCAGCGCAGTTTTACAGCTATTACCACATGTAATTTAGATTTTAGCACAGTTTCACAGCTATCATCACAGTTTCACCGCAAAATATATAGATTTGTTTGTGTTTCTTTCCCTTAGGTGTCTCTAATGGGAGTTGTGTGTTAATTGTATCGATTCCTGGTCAATGCCTTCACTTCTATAAAGTACATTTACATGGATGTCGCAGTCCATAAGTTTATTTGACTATCACCAAAGTTTCATAGCTGTCGACGTAGGTTACGTTGGTATCACCACAGTGTTACATCTATCACTACATATTATTTAGATTTCATCATAGTTTGACAGCTATCACCATTGGTTATGTGATAATCCCTGCAGTTCCACGGTTCATTAAGGTTTTAGCACAGTTCCAAAGCTGACATCACAGGTTACATGGCCATCATCACAGTTTCACAGATATCACCACAGAATTTAAAGATTTCAGCACAGTTTCACAGCTGACACCAAATGCTTTTATAGATTTCAGCACAGTTTCAGAGCTGTTACCAAAGGTAACGCAATAATCAGCACAGAGCAAAGCTTTCCTCACACGTTATTGAGTTTTTAGCTCAGATTCATAGCTGTCATCACACGTTACGTGGGTGTCATCACCGTTTAACAGCTATGACTACAGATTATATAGGTTTTAGCAGCACAGATTATATAGGTTTTAGCACCACAATTTCACAGCTGTCACCATCGGTCACACCAATTCCACAGCTTTCCCCACAGATTATATAGATTTCAGCAGTTTCATAGCTGTCACCTGTGCACAGGTAATGTGTATATCGCCAAAGCTTCAAAGCTATTACCACGGGTTATTTATAAATTTCAGGGCAGTTCATAGCTGTCACTGCATGTTACGTGGCTATCCCCACAGTTTAACAGCTATCACCATAGGTCATCTCGATTTCAGCATTGTTTAACCTCATCATCACAGGTTATTTGGATTTCAGAACAGCTTCACGGTAGTCACCACAGTTACGTGGCTATCGCGGCAGTTTTACAGCTTTCACCACATGTAATTTATATTTCAGCACAGTTTCACAGCTCCCACAACAAATAATATTGATTTCAGGCCACACTTTCACAGCTGTCACCACTTGCAAAGGTTATTTGTCTATAACAATAGTTTCACAGCTGTTGTCGCCATAGATTACATGACTTTTACGACAGGGTCACAGCTATCACCACAGGTAAATTATATTTCAGCACAGATTCACAGATGTAATCACCTCACAGTTTCACAGCTCCCATCATAGATAATATAGATTTCAGTACACTTTCACAGCTTTCACAACTCTCAAAGTTTATTTGGCTATAACTATAGTTTCACAACTGTTGTCGCCACATATTATATGTTTTTTTTTTTTTTTTGCGACAGTGTCACAGCTATCACCACAGTGAAGAGCTTATTAGAGGAGAGCACCAAACCCCTCTATTAAATACATACGGACAGTGGTTTCCGTGGATTTGTATCTGCTTGTTTAAAAGGCAGCCAGTTAACAGTTTCTGCCAAGGGCCATAAGTGTCAGATGCTGAAACCACAAAGTGTTTTATTACCCAGTAATCTGGAGTTTATATCACAGCCAGTGAATCAGACAATGTATTTGAAATGTATTGATGATCAGTTTATATAAAAGTGCTTTAGTGTTATGCAATTAATGGTCAGTTCTTCATTTATATATATGTGTTTTGTTTTGTTTTTCAAGAAATTAATCGTATTTTATTAAATGGACTGGCGGTAAGTTTTTACCTGATGCGACTTCAGTTTGAAGTAAACATTGATATAGATAAGAGGGTATTTGATTATACGATTAAAGGATAATTAATTAAAGGATACTTTTCTCCATACTTGGATATTCATTATAATCGCGAAGGCGATTCTAAAGAGTGCAGGGGAAACAATGACAGTTATCCCTTTCAACAAATACTCAATGGAAAAAGGAAAATGTCCCTTGTAGGGACAATGTTCCAGATAAGGCCGGTTGCTTTAGTTAATTTTCAAAATGTTTTTACTCCTTAAGTTTTTTTTTTTGTTGCTGTATTTTTTGCGCCAAGACATTTCAGCTTTTCCTTTAATTTTGACGACATCCTTAGCTATCAACAAGAATAAAGACTGTGTAAATTTAAGAAAGCATAGCCCATCTGCATCTCGATTTCAAATGATAAAGCTCGTTAACAGAAATATAACTTCTGACATTAAAGTCTCACCCCACTGTAATGATAACTAAAGATCATATTTGAACTTTTCTGTTTGAACCTAACCAATCAGATCAGTTTTCCGGAAATGGCAGGCTGAAGAGTTAACAGCTCTAGTATTATGTACCACTTGCCACATGCTATTTAGATTTCTGCATAGTTTCACAGCTGTCACCACAGGCAACATAATAATCACTGCAGTTTCACAGCTGTCACCACAGGTTTAGTTTCAAGCATAGTTCCATAGCTGTCATCACAGGGTACGTGATCATCACCACATTTTCACAGCTATCACCACATATTTTGGAGATTACAGCACAGTTTCACAACTGTCATCGCAGATTACGTGGCTATCACACCAGCTGCAGAGCTATAACCACAGTTTCCCATTTATTACCACAGGTTATCTAGATTTCAGTACAGTTTCACAGCTCTAACGCCAGGTTATTTAGCACAGATCACAGCTGTCACCACTGATTACGTGACCATCGCCAGTTCCACAGTTTTTATTACAATATTTCAGAATCCTGATGCGATAATTGGTCGAAACAAGAAAGTTTGGCCAAAACATGTACTTTCCATGCTTTTCAGTTCTGTTGTTTTGCTCTTCCAAATGATAAACCTTTCATAGAACATATTTGATGTGGCTATAGCAGGCGTTAATGGAGTGTGTGGCGGTCGTAAAATGTCCCCCCGCCTTTCGTCATAATGTAGTTTATATTTTCTTGTCCTTCGGGGTCATTGGTTTAAAGTGGAATTTTGAAAATATTTCAGGGCCACTGAAGAGGCCTTATTGGCCGAAACTAGCTGCTCTGGCCAAGTAACCTTTTGCGCTTCATGCTTTTCGGATTTGTTGTTTATTCCTTGCTTTAAATGGGTAACTTTTTTATAGAACATATTTCACAGTAGGTTGTTTTGAATTCAACAGTTCCACAGCCGTCACCATAGGCTACGTGACTAGCACCACAGTTTCACAGCTATCACCACAGGTTATTTATAATTCAGCATCGTTTCATAGCTGCCACCATAGGTCAAATTGCCATCACCGATGTTTCACAGATATCACCACAGGTTATTTAGTCTTCAGTATAGTTTTATAGCTGTCACAACAGAAAACTCGCAGTCACAACAGGCAACTCGGCATCACAAGAGTTTCACAGCTTTCACAATAAGTTATTTTAATTTCTGCACAGTTTCACAATAAATAACATAGTTGTCATCACAGTTTCACAGCTGTCACCATAAATTATACAGATTTCAGTAGATTTTCACAGCTGTCAGACAGATACTTGGCTCTCACCAAACTTTCGCAGGTATCACCACAGGTTATTCCGATTTCATCACAGTTTCACAGCTGTCACCACAGGTTATGTGGTTATCCCCACAGTTTCGCAGGTATAACCCCAGGTTATTCAGAATTCAGCACAATTTCACATCTTTTACCACAGGTTATGTGGTCCAGCTGTCACCACATATTACGTGGCTATCGCACCAGCTGTAGAGCTATAACCACAATTACCCATCTATCACCACAGGTTATTTAAATTTCTGTAGAGTTTCACAACCCTTGCGCCAGGTTATTTAGCACAGATCACAGCTGTCACCAGGGGTTACGTGACCATCGCCAGTATCACAGTTGTTATACTATATTTCTGAGTCCTGATATGATAATTGGTCGAAACTAGAAAGTTTAGCCAACACGTGTACACTCCATGCTTTTCAGTTCTAATGTGACTATAGCTGGCGTTAAGGGAATGTGTGGCGGCCGTAAATTGTCTCCCCGCCTTTCGTCATAATGTAGTTTATATTTTCTTGTCCTTCGGGATCATTGGTTTCTTGTGGAATTTTGAAAATAAATTCAGGCCTTATTGACAAAAACTAGCTGCTCTGGCACAGTAAACGTTTGTACTCAAAGCTTTTCGGATCTATTATTAATTCCTTGCTACCAAAGGATAACTCTTATAGAACATACTATTTTGAATTCAGCAGTTTCACAGCTTCAGGGTACGTGACTATCACCACAAGTTCACAGTTATCATCGCTGTTTCATAGATATCACCACAGGTCAATTAGTTTTCAGTTTAGTTTTATAGCTGTCACGAAAGACAACTTGGCAGCACAACAGGTTACTCGGCATCACCACAGTTTCACAGCTTTCTCAATATGTTATTTTGATTTCAGCACAGTTTCACAGCTTCTCAACAAATAACATAGCTGTCACCACAGTTTCACAGCATCGTTTCATAGCTGCCACCATAGGTCAAATTGCCATCACCGATGTTTCACAGATATCACCACAGGTTATTTAGTCTTCAGTATAGTTTTATTGCTGTCACAGCAGAAAACTCGCAGTCACAACAGGCAACTCGGCATCACAAGAGTTTCACAGCTTTCACAATAAGTTATTTTAATTTCAGCACAGTTTCACAATAAATAACATAGTTGTCATCACAGTTTCACAGCTGTCACCATAAATTATACAGATTTCAGTAGATTTTCACAGCTGTCACACAGATACTTGGATATCACCAAACTTTCGCAGGTATCGCCACAGGTTATTCCGATTTCATCACAGTTTGATCTGTCACCACAGGTTATGTGGTTATCACCACAGTTTGCCATCAATTACTACAGGCTTTTAGATTTCAGTGCAGTTTCACAGCTGTCGCCAAGGTTATTTAGATTTTAGCACAGGTCACAGCTGTCACCACTGGTTGCCTGGCCATCGCAACAGTTCCACTGTTTGTTTTACTATATAAGGATCATGATGAGGCTCATTGGACGAAACTAGTTAGTTTTGCCCAAGAAAACTTGTACACTCCATGCTTTCAGCTCTGTTGTATATTCCTTGCTTCCTAATGATAAGCCTTTCACAGAACATATTTGCTGTGACTATAGCTGGCGTTAATGGAGTGTGTGGCGGCCGTAAACTGTCTCCCCGCCTTTCGTCACAATGTAGTTTATATTTTCTTGTCCTTCGGGATCATTGATGGGATTTTGAAAATATTTCAGGGCCACTGATGAGACCTATTTGGCCGAAACTAGCTGCTCTGGCCCAGAAAACTTGTGCACTCCATGCTTTACGGATCTGTTGTTTATTCCTTACTTCCAAAGGATAACTCTTTTATGGAACATATATCACAGTAAGTTATTTTGAATTCAGCAGTTTCACTGCTGTCACCACAGGCTATGTAACTAGCACCACTTTTTCACAGCTATCATCACAGGTTATTTATAATTCAGCATCGCTTCATAGCTGTCACCATAGGTTAAATGGCCATCATCGCTGTTTCACATATATCACCCCAGGTCATTTTGTTTTTAGTATAGTTTTATAGCTGTCACAGCAGACAACTCGGCATCACAACAGGTAAATCGGCATCACCACAGTTTCACAGCTTTCTCAATATGTTATTTTGATTTCAACACAGTTTTACAGCTTCACATCAGATAACATAGCTGTCACCACAGTTTCACAGCTGTCCCCACAAAGTATACAGCTTTCAGTACATTTTCACAGCTGTAACACAGATACTTGGCTATCACCAAACTTTGGCAGGTATCACCACAGGTTATTCAGATTTCAGCACAGTTTCACAGCTGTCACCACAGGTTAAGTGGCTATCCCCACAGTGTGCCATCAATCACCACGGACCTGTACATTCCATGCTTTTAGGCTCTGTTGTATATTCCTTGCTTCCAAATGATAAGCCTTTCATAGAGCATATATGCTGTGACTATAGCTGGCGTTAATGGAGTGTGTGGCGGCCGTAAACTGTCTCCCCGCCTTTCGTCAAAATGTAGTTTCTATTTTCTTGTCCTTCGGGATCATTGGTGGAATTTTTAAAATATTTCAGTGCCACTGATGAGACCTATTTGCCCGAAACTAGCTGTTCTGGCCCAGAAAACTTGTGCATTCATAGCTATCACCATATTCTAGATATTCATAATTCTGCCTCATTTCACAGCTGCCACCATAGGTTAAATGGCCATCACCGCTTATTCACAGATATTACCACAGGTTATTTAGTTTTGAGTATAGTTTTATAGCTGTCACAACAGACAACTCAGCATCACAACAGGAAACTCGGCATCAGAGCTTTCTCAATGTGTTATTTTGATTTCAGCACAGTTTTAAAGCTTCACAACAGATTACCTAGCTGTCAACATTGTTTCACAGCTATCACCACAAATTATACAGATTTCAGCACAGTTCTACAGCTTCACAACAGATAACATAGCTGTCAACACTGTTTTACAGCTTCACATCAGATAACATAGCTGTCACCACAGTTTCACAGCTGTCACCAAAATTTTATGCAGATTTCAGTACATTTTCACAGCTGTTACACAGATACTTGGCCATCACCAAACTTTGGCAGGTATCACCACAGGTTATTCAGATTTCAGCACAGTTTCACAGCTGTCACCACAGGTTAAGTGGCTAACCCCAAAGTTTGCCATCGATCACCACGGACTTGTACATTCCATGCTTTTAGGCTCTGTTGTATATTCCCTGCTTCCATATGGCCTTCCTTTGTTTAGGTTTCCATTATGGTCTGGTCGCTTAATGTTTGTATTTCTTTCCCTTTGGTGTCTTTTATGGATGGAGTAAGTTAATTGTATCAATTCCTGATCTTTGTTATACTTCTACTTTCCAAATGATAAGCCTTTCATAGAACGTATTTGCTGTGACTATAGCTGGCGTTAATGGAGTGTGTGGCGGCCGTAAACTGTCTCCCCGCCTTTCGTCTCAATGTGGTTTAAATTTTCTTGTCCTTCGGGATCATTGCTGGAATTTTGAAAATATTGCAGGGCCACTGATGAGACCTATTTGGCCGAAACTAGCTGCTCTGGCCCAGAAAACTTGTGCACTGCACGCTTTACGGATCTGTTCTTTATTCCTTGCTTCCAAACGATAACTCTTTCATGGAACATATTTCAAAGTAAGTTATTTTGAATCCAGCAGTTTCACTGCTGTCACCACAGGCTACGTGACTAGCACCACTGTTTCAAAGCTATCATCACAGGTTATTTATAATTCAGCATCAATTCATAGCTGTCACCATAGTTTAAATGGCCATCATCGCTGTTTCACAGATATCACCCCAGGTCATTTAGTTTTCAGTATAGTTTTATATCTGTCACAACAGACACCTCGGCATCACAACAGGTAAATCGGCATCACCACAGTTTCGCAGCTTTCTCAATATGTTATTTTGATTTCAACACAGTTTTACAGCTTCACATCAGATAACATAGCTTCCACCACAGTTTCATAGCTGTCACCACAAATTATACAGATTTCAGTACATTTCCACAGCTGTCACACAGATACTTGGTTATCACCAAACTTTCGCAGGTATCACCACAGGTTATTCCGATTTCAGCACAGGATCATAGCTGTCACCACAGGTTAAAGTATTTCGCTGCCGTAAAATGTATCCCGCCTTTCGTCATAATGATGTCTATAATTTCTTGTCCTTCGAGATCATTGGTTTATTGTGGAATTTTTAAAATATTTCAGGGCCAATGATGAGGCTGAATTGGCTGAAACCAGCTGCTCTTGTCCAGAAAACTTGTGCACTCCATGCTTTTCTGATCTGTTGTTTATGCCTTGCTTCCAAAGGATAACTCCTTTATAGAACATATTTCACAGTAGGCTATTTGAATTCAGCAGTTTCACAGCTGTCACCACAAGCTACGTAACTAACACCCACTATCATAGCTATCACCACAGATATTCATAATTCTGCCTCATTTCACAGCTGCCACCATAGGTTAAATGGCCATCACCGCTGTTTCACAGATATCACCACAGGTTATTTAGTTTTCAGTATAGTTTTGTAGCTGTCACAACAGACAACTCAGCATCACAACAGGAAACACGGCATCAGAGCTTTCTCAATGTGTTATTTTGATTTCAGAACAGTTTTACATAACATAGCTGTCAACATAGTTTCACAGCTATCACCAAAAGTATACAGATTTCAGCACAGTTTTACAGCTTCACAACAGATAACATAGCTGTCAACACAGTTACAGCTTTACATCAGATAACATAGCTGTCACCACAGTTTCACAGCTGTCACCACAAATTATACAGATTTCAGTACATTTTCACAGCTGTCACGCAGATACTTGGCCATCACCAAACTTCGCCAGGTATCACCACAGGTTATTCAGATTTCAGCATAGTTTTACAGCTGTCACCACAGGTTAAGTGGCTTTCCCAACAGTTTGCCATCAATCACCACGGACTTGTACATTCCATACTTTTAGGCTCTGTTGTATATTCCCTGCTTCCAAATGATAAGCCTTTCATAGAACATATTTGCTGTGACTATAGCTGTCGTTAATAGGGTGTGTGGCGGCCGTAAACATGACCACAGGCTAATTATAATTCAGCATCGCTTCATAGCTGTCACCATAGGTTAAATGGCTATCATCGATGTTTCACAGATATCACCACAGGTCATTTAGTTTCCAGTATAGTTTTATAGCTGTCACAACAGACAACTCGGTATCACAACAGGTAAATCGGCATCACCACAGTCTCTAAGCTTTCTCAATATGTTATTTTGATTTCAACACAGTTTTACAGCTTCACATCAGATAACATAGCTTCCACCACTGTTTCACAGCTGTCACCACAAATTATACAGATTTCAGTACATTTCCACAGCTGTCACACAGATACTTGGTTATCACCAAACTTTCGCAGGTATCACCACAGGTTATTCCGATTCCAACATCGTTTCACAGCTGTCACCACAGGTTAAGTGGCCATCTCCACAGTTTGCCATCAATCACTACGGACTTGTACATTCCATGCTTTTAGGCTCTGTTGTAAATTCCTTGCTTACAAATGATAAACCTTTCATAGAACATATTTGCTGTGACTATAGCTGGCGTTAAGGGAGTCTTTGGCTGCCGGGAAATGCCTCTCCGCCTTTCGTCATAATGTTGTCTATAATTTCTTGTCCTTCGGGATCATTGGTTTATTGTGGAATTTTTAAAATATTTCAGGGCCAATGATGAGGCTGAATTGGCCGAAACCAGCTGCTCTGGTCCAGAAAACTTGTGCACTCCATGCTTTTCTGATCTGTTGTTTATGCCTTGCTTCCAAAGGATAACTCCTTTATAGAATATATTTCACAGTAGGCTATTTGAATTCAGCAATTTCACAGCTGTCACCACAAGCTTCGTAACTAACACCCACTATCATAGCTATCACCACAGGTATTCATAACTCTGCCTCATTTCACAGCTGTCACCATAGGTTGAATGGCCATCACCGCTGTTTCACAGATATCACCACAGGTTATTTAGTTTTCAGTATAGTTTTATAGCTGTCACAACAGGCAACTCAGCATCACAACAGGAAACTCGGTATCACAGCTTTCTCGATGTGTTATTTTGATTTCAGCACAGTTTTACAACAGATAACACAGCTGTCAACATAGTTTCACAGCTGTCACCACAAATTATACAGATTTCAGTACATTGTCACAGCTGTCACACAGATACTTGGCTATCACCAAACTTTGGCAGGTATCTCCACAGGTTATTCAGATTTCAGCACAGTTTCACAGCTGTCACCACAGGTTAAGTGGCTATCCCCACGGTTTGCTTGTACATTCCATGCTTTTAGGCTCTGTTGTATATTCCTTGCTTCCAAATGATAAGCCTTTCATAGAACATATTTGCTGTGACTATAGCTGGCGTTAATGGTGTGTGTGGCGGCCGTAAACTGTCTCCCCGCCTTTCGTCACAATGTAGTTTATATTTTCTTGTCCTTCGGGTTCATTGGTGGAATTTTTAAAATATTTCAGGCCCACTGATGAGACCTATTTGGCCGAAACTAGCTGCTCTGGCCCAGAAAACTTGTGCACTCCATGCTTTACGGATCTGTTGTTTATTCATTGCTTCCAAATGATAACTCTTTTATGGAACATATTTCGCAGTAAGTTATTTTGAATTCAGCAGTGTTACTGCTGTCACCACAGGCTACGTGACTAGCACCACGGTTTTACAGCTATCATCACAGGTTATTTATAATTCAGCATCACTTCATAGCTGTCACCATAGGTTAAATGGCCATCATCGCTGTTTCACAGATATCACCACAGGTCATTTAGTTTTCAGTATAGTTTTATGGCTGTCACAACAGACAACTCGGCATCACAACAGGTAAATCGGCACCACCACAGTTTCGCAGCTTTCTCAATATGTTATTTTGATTTCAATACAGTTTTACAAATTCACATCAGATAACATAGCTTCCGCCACAGTTTCACAGCTGTCACCACAAATTATACAGATTTCTGTACATTTCCACAGCTGTCACACAGATACTTGGTTATCACCAAACTTTCGCAGGTATCACCACAGGTTATTCCGATTTCAGCACAGTTTCACAGCTGTCACCACAGGTTAAGTGGCTATCACCACAGTTTGCCATCAATCACCACGGACTTGTACATTCCATTCTTTTAGGCTCTGTTGTATATTCCTTGCTTACAAACGATAAACCTTTCATAGAACATATTTGATGTGAATATAGCTGGTATTAAGGGAGTCTTTGGCTGCCATAAAATGTCTCTCCGCCTTTCGTCACAATGTTGTCTATAATTTTTTGTCCTTCGGGATCATTGGTTTATTGTGGAATTTTTAAAATATTTTAGGGCCAATGATGAGGCTGAATTGGCCGAAACCAGCTGCTCTGGTCCAGAAATCTTGTGCACTCCTTGCTTTTCTGATCTGTTGTTTATGCCTTGCTTCCAAAGGATAACTCCTTTATAGAACATATTTCACAGTAGGCTATTTGAATTCAGCAATTTCACAGCTGTCGCCACAAGCTAGGTAACTAACACCCACTATCATAGCTATCACCACAGGTATTCATAATTCTGACTCATTTCACAGCTGTCACCACAGGTTAAATGGACATCACCGCTGTTTCACAGATATCACCACAGGTTATTTAGTTTTCAGTATAGTTTTATAGCTGTCACAACAGACAACTCAGCATGACAACAGGAAACTCGGTATCACAGCTTTCTAAATATGTTATTTTGATTTCAGCACAGTTTTACTGCTTCAAAACAGATAACATAGCTGTCAACATGGTTTCACAGCTATCACCACAAATTATACAGATTTCAGCACAGTTTTACATCTTCCCAACAGATAACATAGCTGTCAACACAGTTCTACAGCTTCACATCAGATAACATAGCTGTCACCACAGTTTCACAGCTGTCACCACAAATTATACAGATTTCAGTACATTTTCACAGCTGTCACACAGATACTTGGCTACCACAAAACTTTGGCTGGTATCACCACAGGTTATTTAGATTTCAGCACAGTTTCACAGCTGTCACCACAGGTTAAGTGGCTATCCCCACAGTGTGCCATCAATCACCACGGACTTGTACATTCCATGTTTTTAGGCTCTGTTGTATATTCCCTGCTTCCAAATGATAAGCCTTTCATAGAACAAAAGCTGGCGTTAATTGAGTGTGTGGCGGCCGTAAACTGTCTCCCCGCCTTTCGTCACAATGTAGTTTATATTTTCTTGTCCTTCGGGATAATGAGTGGAATTTTTAAAATATTTCAGGGCCACTGATGAGACCTATTTGGCCGAAACTAGCTGCTCTGGCCCAGAAAACTTGTGCACTCCATGCTTTACGGATCTGTTGTTTATTCCTTGCTTCCAAATGATAACTCTTTTATGGAACATATTTCACAGTCAGTTATTTTGAATTCAGCAGTGTTACTGCTGTCACCACAGGCTACGTGACTAGCACCACTGTTTCACAGCTATCATCACAGGTTATTTATAATTCAGCATCGCTTCATAGCTGTCACCATAGGTTAAATGGCCATCATCGCTGTTTCACAGATATCACCACAGGTCATTTAGTTTTCAGAATAGTTTTATAGCTGTCACAGCAGACAACTCGGCATCACAACAGGTAAATCGGCATCACCACAGTTTCACAGCTTTCTCAATATGTTATTTTGATTTCAACACAGTTTTACAGCTTCACATCAGATAACATAGCTTCCACCACAGTTTCACAGCTGTCACCACAAATTATACAGATTTCAGTACATTTCCACAGCTGTCATACAGATACTTGGTTATCACCAAACTTTCACAGGTATCACCAAAGGTTATTCAGATTTCAGCACAGTTTCACAGCTGTCACCACAGGTTAAGTGGCTATCACCACAGTTTGCCATCAATCACCACGGACGTGTACATTCCATGCTTTTAGGCTCTGTTGTATATTCCTTGCTTACAAATGATAAACCTTACATAGAACATATTTGATGTGAATATAGCTGGCGTTAAGGTAGTCTTTGGCTGGCGTTAAATGTCTCTCCGCCTTTCGTCATTATGTTGTCTATAATTTCTTGTCCTTCGGGATCATTGGTTTATTGTGGAATTTTTAAAATATTTCAGGGTCAATGATGAGGCTGAATTGGCCGAAACCAGCTGCTCTGGTCCAGAAAACTTGTGCACTCCATGCTTTTCTGATCTGTTGTTTATGCCTTGCTTCCAAAGAGTAACTCCTTTATAGTACATATTTCACAGTAGGCTATTTGAATTTAGCAGTTTCACAGCTTTCACCACAAGCTACGTAACTAACACCAACTATCATAGCTATCACCACAGGTATTCATAGTTCTGCCTCATTTCACAGCTGTCACCTTAGGTTAAATGGCCATCATCGCTGTTTCACAGATATCACCACAGGTTATTTAGTTTTCAGTATAGTTTTATAACTCTCACAACAGAGAACTCAGCATCACAACAGGAAACTTGGTATCACAGCTTTCTCAATGTGTTATTTTGATTTCAGCACAGTTTTACAGCTGCACAACAGATAACATAGCTGTCAACATAGTTTCACAGCTATTACCACAAATTATACAGATTTCAGTACATTTTCACAGCTGTCATACAGATACTTGGCTATCACCAAACTTTCGCAGGTATCACCTCAGGTTATTCAGATTTCAGCACAGTTTCACAGTAGTCACCACAGGTTAATATGTGGCTATCACCACAGTTTGCCATCAATCACCACGGGCTATTTAGATTTCAATACAGTTTCACAGCTGTCACCCTAGATTATTTAGATTTTAGCACAGGTCAAAGCTGTCACCACTGGTCGCCTGGCCATCGCAACTATTTCACATTGTTTTTTTTTTTTGTTTGTTTGTTTTTTGTACTATTTCAGGGTCCTGATGAGGGGCATTGGACGAAACAAGTTAGTTTGGCCAAGGAATACATGTATACTTTATGCATTTCATAGAACATATTTGATGTGACTATAGCTGGCATTAAGGGAGTGTGTGGCGGCCGTAAAATGTATCCCCGCCTTTCGTCATAGGTAGTTTATATGTTCTTCTCCTTCGGGATCATTGGTTTATTGTGGAATTTTGAAATTATTTCAGGGCCACTGATGAGGCCTAATTGGCCGAAACTAGCTGTTCTGGGCCAGAAAACTTGTGCACTCCATGCTTTTAGGATCTGTTGTTTATTCCTTGCTTCCAAAGGATAACTCTTTTATAGAACATATTTCCGGTTGGTGTTTTTGAATTCAGCAGTTCCACAGCTGCCACCACATGCTACGTGACTAGCACCACAGTTTCACAGCTTTCACCACAGGTGATTTATAATTCTGCATCTTTTAATAGCTGTCACCATAGATTAAATTGCCATCACCGCTGTTTGACAGATATCACCATAGGTTATTTAGTCTTCAGTATAGTTTTATAACTGTCACAACGGAAAACTCGCAATCACAACAGATAACTCGGCATCACCACAGGTTTACAGCTTTTTTTTTTTTATTTCAGCACAGTTTCACCGCTTCACAACAGAAAACATAGCTGTCACCACAGTTTCACAGCTGTCACCACAGATTAAAGATTTCAGCACTTTTTCACAGCTGTAACACAGATACTTGGCTCTCACCAAACTTTGGCAGGTATCACTACAGGTTAATCAGATTTCAGCACAATTTCACAGCTGTAACCGAAGATTATGTGGCTATGACCACCGTCTTATAGCTACCACCACAAGTTATTTATAATTCAGCACCGTTTCACAGCTGTCCAAATGTCCATCACCGCTGTTACACAGATTATCACCGCAGGTATTAATGTCAACTAGGCATCACAACAGGTAACTCAGCATCACCACAGTTTATCAGCTTTTCCATATGTTCTGTTGATTTCAGCACAATTTCACATTTCGTGTTGTGAAGCTCTAGTGATAGTCATTTTTCCTGAGGTGACAGTGTGAAATGGAGGTGATAGCCATATTACATACATTAATGGCTATGGGACTCAGATGATAGCAATACAACCTGAGGTGATATCGTTGTTACCTGTAGGGACAGCTCTGAAAATTCGGGTGATAACCATTCTAACTGTTGTGACAATTATTAATCATAGTTGAATGCTGTATTACCCGTGGTGACGACTGTCAAACTTAGGTGATAGCGATCTTACTTTTGTGAAGGAAACCTGAGAAAGTCAGGTGATAGCCTTATTACTTGTTGTGATAGCTGAAAACTAAAATGATAGCCATACTACCTATAGTGACAGCGGCGAAACTGAAATTATTGCTATATAATATGTGTCGACAGCTGTGAAATTAAAGTGATAGCCATATAACCTGTGGTGATGTGATGAAAGCTAAGAAATTGAGGTGATGGCGATATTACCTTTGGCGATGGCTGTTAAACTCTGGCGATAACCATACTACCTGGGGTTATAGCCATATTACCTGTGATGACAGCTGTGAAACTTGAAAAATCACGTGATAGCCATATTACTTGTGGTGATATCTGTGAGACTTATTTGAAAGCCTTACCACCTACGGCGACATTTGTGAAACTGAAACGATAGCCATAATACCGTAGTGGTAACTGCTACTCAGGTAATGACCATATAGCCTCTGGGAATAGCTGTCAAGCTAAGGGGATAGCCAAACAAGCTATGGGAATAGCTGTGAAACAGACTTGACGGCTGTATTACCTGTGGTGGCAGCTGTCCAACTGAGGTGACAGGCATATAACCTGTAATGCTAGCTATGCAATTCAGATGATAGTCATACTGTTTCTTGTGAAACTCGGGTGATAGCCATATGACCTGAGGTGTAAGATGCGAAACTGAGGTGACAGCCTTATAACCTGTGGTGGTAGCTGCAAAACGGAGGTTATAGCCATATTACCGGCGGTGATGCGTCTGACTGGCGATCAGAAGTACGCGGGTTCGATGCTTGCCGGGGTTGGCAGTATTCTTTCGTGGAGATTGATTATGAAATCTTTTCTACGGTCATTCTTTCCAGGAAAATTCTGGATAGGTAACCTGACTGGCTCAAAAATGACAAAATAGTGTTGATTTGGCCATTAAACTACAATGCAAACAAAAAACTGTGAGCTCCTCTGATAGCATTAATTACTACCTGTTGTGACAGCTGGGAAAATCAGGTGTTAACCATCCTAGTTGAAGTGACAGTTGTGAAACAGAGGTGATTGTTGTATCACCTGTTGTGACAGATGTCAACCGAGATGATAGCCGTATTGCCTGTAACGATAGCTCTGAAATTCAGGTGATACTTATTTTTTGTGGGAAGCTCAGATGATAGTCATAGTTCCTGTCGTAAAAGCTGTGAAATGGAGGTTATATCCATATTACCTCTGATGATAGCTGTGAAACTCAGTTGTCAGCAATATAACCTGTGGTTACATCTGTCAAACTGAGGTGACAGTCATGTTACCTGTAGTGATAGCTGTGAAACTCAGGTGATAACCATTCTACCTGTTGTGTCAAGTGTGAAACACAGTGGATTGCTATATTACCTTTGGTGATAGCTATCAGTCTGATGTGATAGCGATACGGCCAGGTGATAACCATACTACCTGCGATAACCACACTACCTGTTCTGAGATTTGTGAAACGGAGGTCATTGCTTAATAATCTGTGGTGACAGCCGTAAAACTGAGGTGTTTGTCATACCACCTATGGTGATAGCTGTGAAATTTGGTTTAAAAATAGAGGTGAAGGCAATGATCAGGAACGAATACAATTACCCAAAATCTCCTAACAGAGACACCAATGGGAAAGAAATACGAACATAAAATAGCTAAACCCTAATGAAAACACCACAAGCGGATAGCCAAAATCACAAATAGTTTCACACAAAATGGCCAAACAGCTGTAGAAAATAAAAAGACATAAGCAATACATACATGCGAAGACGCAATATAACAAAAATAAACCACAACAGAAGAACCGCCTTGGAACAGTCAGCAAAAGTCTTCCACTCGGGGGCTTAAATCGATTGTACATGGCTTTGGTTCTTTTATGGTTTAGACAAATAATCGTTTAAGTCCGCATTAGGTCACATCACATGTGATGACAGCTGTGAAACTGGAAACTCAGGTGATGGCCATATTACCCGTGGTGATATCTGTAAGACTAATCTGGGAGCCTTACTACCTGGGGTGACAGCTGTGAAACTGCGGTGATAGCCATATTATATATAGTGGTAACTGTTATTCAGGTGGCGGCCATATATAGCCTGCGGTGATAGAGGTGACTGCTGCACTACCTGTGGTGACAGCTGCCAAACCGATGTGATATGTATATTACCGTTAATGAGAGGTGTAAAATTCAGGTGATAGTCCTACTACTTCTTGTGTAATACAGGTGACAGCCATATTACCCGAGGTGAAAGATATGAAACTGAGATGACAGCCATATTACCCGTGGTGGCAGCTGTTAAAGCCATATTACCTGCTCAGGTCTAATAGCCTTACTACCTGTGGTGACAGCTGGGAAACTCAGGTGATATCCATACTCAATTTAGTGACAGCTATGAACAGAGGCGATTGCTATATTACCTTTGTTGACAGCTGTAAAACACAGGCGATAACCGTATTACCTGCGATGATAGCTGTGAAAATCAGGTGATAGTCATATTTCTTGTTGTGAAGCTCAGGCGATAGCCATATTTCCTGAGATGACAGCTATGAAACGGAGGTGATAGCCATATTACCTATGGTGATAGCTGTGAACTCTGGTGAAAACAATATGAACTGTGGTGACAGCTGTTAAACTTAGGTGATAGCCATGTTACCTGCAGTGACAGCTTTGAAATTCGTCCGATAACCATACTTCCTGTTGTGAAAAGGTGAAACATAATTGATTGCTATAATTATTACCTATGGTGACAGCTGTAAACTGATGTGATAGCGAAATAACCTTTGGCGATATATATGAATATTCTGGTGATAGCCGTACTACCTGCTGTGAAGGAAAGCTGAGAAAGTCAGGTGTTAGTCATATTACTTGTGGTGATAGCGGTGAAACTAAGGTGATAATCATAATACCTCTAGTGACAGCGGTGAAACTGAAGTTATTGCTATAATATACAAGGTGACATTGTGGAACTGAGGTGATAGCCATATTACCTGCCGTGTTGTGGTGATCCCTGAAAAACTCGGGTGATAGCGATATTGACTTTGTTGATAGTTGTGAAACTCTAGGAACCATACTACCCATTGCGACTTTTGTGAGACAGAGGCCATTGATCAATAACATGTGGTGACATTTGTAAAACTGAAGAGTTAGCCATATAACCTGTGGTGATAGCAGTGAAACTTGGGTTCCAGTCATATCACCTGTGGTGATAGCTGTGAAACTCAGTTGATAGCCATATTTCATGCGGTGATATCTGTGATAATAAGTTCAAAGCCATACAAGCCAAAATATTAATGGTAAAAGCTGTGTACGGCATCAGTTGTGATAGCCATTCTACCTGGCAATTCAACCTGTGGTGACAGCCGTATAACTCAGGGAACAGCCTCATTACCTGTGGTGATAGCTGTGAAACTCACCCGTGTAGACATACATGTATATGACTCAGTTGACAGTCATTTTTGCTGTGATGATAGCTGTGCGCTAAGATCATAGCCATATTAACTGTGGCAATAGCTGAGATTTGTTTGTCTTTGGTTTTTACGTCCAAGGCAACACCATTTAGGAGATTTAGGGGTTGCTTTCTGTTTTGAGGGATTTTTACCTGGCACTGAGATAAACTGACATCTAAAGGCCTACCGTCCAAAGAAACCGCAAGGGTTTAAAAGACGGTCCGTCTCGCACAACTTTTCCTGGAAAGAACTGAACAAATTATTTGTCTAAATCGCGACAGAAGTAAGGGCGAGGATTGTGGCCACGTAAAATCGATTTAAGCCCCCCGGTGGAAATCTTCCACTGACCGTTCCAAGGCGGCTCTTCTGTGGCGATTTATTTATGTTGTTGTTTGTTGCTTACTGTGTGTATCACTTGTGTCTTTTAATTTTGGATGGCCATATGGCCATTTTGTGGGAAAGTAACAGTCCTTATGGCCTTCCTTTGTTTAGGTTTCCATTATGGTCTGGTCGCTTAATGTTGATATTTCTTTCCCTTTGGTGTCTTTTTGGGTGGAGTAAGTTAATTGTATCAATTCCTGATCTTTGTTCTACTTCTACTTTTTAGATCTTCTAAGCGGTAAGCCGTAATTGCATCGATTCCTGATCATTGCCTTCAGTTGGATTCCATTAACGTTTCTAACACGTTTACAGACGTCATTTTATTGTGCGAATATTTCGGCAATGTTTCAAAAACGTCATTCATCAAGGGCGTCTCTTGCCTGATGCCTCCAGTTGACCTGTCTCACGAGCTACGTCGGTCGGTGTGTGCTGGGATGGGGATGTGCTGTGTTTGCCGGATCTTGTCCATCATCCGTTTCGGTTTCAGAACTTTGGGGTTGAGACACACTGATGAAGATTAAATATCAGAAAGGCCTCTGTGTCACTAAATTAGGTATAATTACGCCTTAATTATCAAACGTTTCTCTGCTTACATTTGCGAATGATTTCATCAATGTTATTATACCCGCTTTTTCAAAGAAAAATCGGGTATATTGTTTTCGTACCAGAGTTGAGTGAGCGTCTGTCCGTCCGTCTGTCTGTCCGTCCGTCACGTTTCTTGTAAATGGATCTCCTCTGCAACCACTGAAGTTACACTTTCGAAACTTTGCATGTGGATAGTTCATGGTATGTAGATGGCAGTGGGTTACTTTTTGTGACCTTGAACCCAACGTGGCCCCAAGGTCAAAAGTCAGAAAGTAGGACATTATCATATCTTCTAAACTGTTGGGATTGCACTTCCGAAACTTGATTATTGGATAGCCCTTGGAATGTAGAACATATTGGAATACTTTTCGCGTGACCTTGACCCCAACAGGACCCCTGGGTCAAAGGTCAAAAAGTATGACTTTATCATATCTTCTAACCTGTTGGGATTGCACTGCCGAAAATTGATTATTGGATAGCCCTTGGAAGTAGAACATATTGGAATACTTTTCGTGTGACCTTGACGACAACATGGCCCCAGGGTCAAAGGTAAAAAATATGACATTGCCATATCTTTAGTGTTATTCACAGAAAAAATCGGGTATTTGCGATGGTATACCATCGACTGCGCCATCTAGTTTTGATGCTTTAATCACAATTTTAATGACATTATAAAACGTTGGAAAATGCATTAGCTCTTCAATTCAGTACTTCTGTCAATGGGGCCCATTGTGAAAACACACACATCTTACACTGCTTTCTGTCAATTTTTCTCCATCTATGGAAGTTTGTGACACTTTTCTTAATTCTGGTTCAAATTTAGATAAATGGTGTTCATTAGAACAG
Source organism: Lucinisca nassula (assembly GCA_963580285.1). Classification (NCBI taxonomy): domain Eukaryota; kingdom Metazoa; phylum Mollusca; class Bivalvia; order Lucinida; family Lucinidae; genus Lucinisca; species Lucinisca nassula. The sequence goes on from OY757015.1 coordinate 71,437,773, forward strand.
ACTCTTCGAAGCAGTTAGAAAAAAACGACCAGTGGGTCACGTATACCCCAGGCCAGCGCCACCCTCTAATATAGCTTTTGAGCTGGTATGTAATATGAATGAAGAAGTCAAGAAGCTATAAGAATCTACATATGTGCTTGTAAGAGCTAAACCAGACATAAAAATTCTAAATGGACCACCGAGTGAGGGCATCAAACTTACTGAAGGGTTGGGGGCATCAATGTTACTGAAGCAGCAGGGTGGGATATGCATCAATAAAATCTTTGGACTGCTAAGCAAACTCGATGCAAGTATAAATTGGATTTGTCTTAGAGTTAAGAACATATAGGCATCTATAAACTTTGTCATAAAACTTTAAACAAATGTAAAATTTCTAAGTCTGTGACCTTGAGATCACCTTGGGTGGGGGAAGGACAAACATAACGAAATCTTTGGACTGGTTTGCAACATTGATGCAAGTATCAACTGAATTTTGTGTTAGAGTTTAGAACATACAGGCATCTATAAACTTTGTCATAAAACTTTGACCAAATATAATTTTTTAAGTCTTTGACCTTGACCTCAAGGTCACTGTGGGGCTAGGACATGCATCAATGATATCTTTAGACCAGTATGTAACTTCAGTGTAAGTATCAACTAAATCTATCAAAGGGTTCAGAAGATATAATCTCTTAGAGACTTTGACGCAAAACTTTAACCACAATGTTAACGGACGGAAGAAGGATGGACGGACATCGGGCGGACAGATGGACGGACGGACGTTCTCACAAATGGATAGTTATGTGGCTATTTTTGGCAGGATCGATACTTAAGTGGCTACTTTTAGCCACAGAAAAGAAGTAATTTCGGTGTCTAACGGAATAAATCCTATTGACTTACATTGATTCTGTCCATTTACATAGCCACCTAACTATCCATTTGTTGGTGCGGACAGACGGAAAGACGGACGGAAGAACGGCAGGACGAAAGCATTATACCCCATAGCATACCTCGTATACCGGGGGTATAATGAGTACATAGTACGTCTATGCTGTGGATAAGATTATGGTAAAAATGTATGCCCTTGCCAACCCTACTTTCATCTATATGAAGTGGGGTCTAAATGGGTATGCATTTCCCGGACTTGTTAGTTTGTTTTAACAGTATAGGCATAATTTATTTCAACAGCAGCTTTGTGACCATAAAGTATCTCAGTGGCTCAGTTGAATGCGCAAGTTGCTAATGATCAGCTCGTGCGATTGATCCTCTCTAGGCTGAGGATGTTTCTTGCAAGTGATCTTGATCACGAACTATATTCTATAGCATCTCGACCTCTTCTGCTTATCTAAAGACCGTTGTCAGTTTCTAAAAGACGAATGTACACTATACTTGCACTGGTTATCAGCATATTGATGATCTATTTACATTTTTCTAATGAGTCCTGTGAACTCGCTATGTCCCAATCTATAAGTTCCACTGCAAAATTATTTGTACAAAACACAGTTTTCCTAAGTATTTCGAAATAATGGTGAGTCTTGGGACTTGCAAAATTTAATTTGTAAGTCCCTCGGAGAAATTATGAGTTGTTTGTTTGATTTGAGGTTTAACGTCCCCGTCAACACTGTAAAGATAATTTTGGTGACGTTGCTTCCAATTTTGTGGGTTTATTTGTCGATTCCTGATCATTGCCTTCACATCTATTTTGTGTGCTGGTGGATGAACAAACAAATGGACAGAAAAATAGGTCCCTAAGTCGTGCCATGTTAAAAGCAGGCATGACCAAAAAAAAAAACTGAAAGTAAGCAAGAAAACATCTGAATTTCGTTGCCAGACAATATTTCATTTATTTCTTAATTATAATTCATTTCAATGCTTCCAGCCTTTAGCGTCTTTTACTGTCCTTCTTCCCCTCGATGTTGATTCTGAAACACAAGGAAAATTCCATCACAATTTAAATATAAAAGACTGACAGATACTAATGGTCATTTTTGAGAGGGATGCGAGTCATGCAAACGTGCACACATGTACACATGCACATATGTATGTATGCACAAACACATGCACACAAACATGCATGCATGCACAAACACATATGCATGCACACACACGCTTGCATGCGCACACACAAATGCATGCATGCACTCTTGCATGCACACATACATACAGCATGTACATGAGTGTGCACACACGCAAGCATGCATACAAGCACACATGCAATTAACATACACTCATGCAAGCATGCATACACACACTCATGCAAGCATGCACACATACATGATGTATGCACTCATATATGCAGGCACGCATACATGCACACATGCATGCATGCACACGCACACACAGGTATGCATGTATAAATGCAATATTCCCACCCCTAACAGCTTGGTTGTGCGAGGGAGATGATAACTGTTTATGTGTGTTTATGAAGAAAAAAAGAAAAGAAAAGAAAAAAAAATTCCATTCCTCCACAGGCGTTTGAACTCACGACCCTCTGATTTAAATCGACAATCTGATTCGTAGTCCAGCACTCTATCGACTCCACTGGCACACCTTTCTTACGCTATGCTATGCATCACAAAACATACAATGTACAAATACCCAAAGTGACAAAAGGCCATAACTCATGAATTATTTTTTCGGAATTTAGTCAAAAGTTCATCAGGTCATCTACTCATCACAACCAATCTATTTACCAACTTTCAAGGCTCTAGCTCTTATAGTTTTTGAGATATTTTGCTGACAAGATTTTATAAAAAAAAAAAATCAAAGGGCAATAACACTTGAAAATGGCATAATCCGGATAAGGAGAAAAAAACACGTGTCTGCTAATTTTACATGAGAAGATTATATATGAAATTTCAAAACCCTAGCATACACGGTTCTTAAGTTATGCTATGCATCACAAAATATACAGAGGTACAATGTACAAATGTCCAAAGTGACAACGGATCATAACTGATCACCACAAATCTATTCACCAACTTTCAAGGCTCTAGCTTCAATGGATTTTGAGATATTTTGCTGACAAAATTTTATCAAAATAAAAATCAAGGCAATAACTCTTGAAAGGGGCATAATCCGAATGAGAAAAAAAATCGTGTCTCCTAATTTTCCATGAGGAATCCATATATTACATTTCAAAGCCCTAGCATACATGGTTCTTAATTTATGCTATGTATCACAAAGCATACAATGTACAAATACCCAAAGTAACAAAGGGTCATTACTCATGAAGTATTTTTCGGAATTTAGTCAAAAGTTAATGAAGTCATCTAATCATCACCACCAAATTATTCACAAATTTTCAAGGCTCTAACTCTTCTAGGTTTTGAGATATTCTGCTGAAAAGATTTTATCAAGAAGAAAAAATCAAACTCTTGATAGGGATGAGAAAATAATACGTGTCACCTAATTTTCTATGAGGTATCCATATATGAAATTTCAAAACCCTAGCATATAGGTTCTTGGGTTATGTTATGCATAAAAAGCGTAACGGACGGACGGACAGACGGACGAACGAAGCAGAATCAATATGTCCTTCCAACTTCTTTGAAGTTGGGGGCATAATGAACATGGACAGATCTATACATTTTACAGAAATTTTAAAATTTGCAACATTCATCACAATAGAGCTAAAGTTATACCTATATACTTGCATATTTTTATATTCTAAAAGTGACGAAAAACTACTATGTGTTTATCTATACCTCTCAAACATGCATATTTGGCTTGAAGATTGTTAGATACATGTAGTACACTAGCTGGTCATAATAATGTAGAAGGCGATGCAATGATCAGGAATCGATACCATTAACCTACAACTTCCATCAGAGACACCAAAGGGAAAGAAACGCAAACATGAAACAACAGACCCTAATGGAAACATCAATAGCGGATAGCCAAAAGGACAGTTACTTTCCCACAAAATAGCCAATAGGCTATCCAAAATAAAATGATATAAGCGACACAAACACCCAAAGACAAACCATAACGAAAATAAACCACGACAGAAGAACCGCCTTGAATAAGTAATGTTTACAGATTCATAGCCTTGTTGACAGTTGCATGGGCAATTCTGATATCTGTATGAGCCAAGATGGCAGCTATAAGAGTAGTTATATGATTCATGATGGTAGCGACGGTATATGAATCATGGGGACAGCTGTACGACACACAATTACGGCAGTAAGAATCATGGCGATAGCTGTTTAACAAATGGTGATAGCTATAAGAGTAATTATCAGAGTAAGACTAAAATATGATTCATGGTGAAAGCTGTATGAGTCATGGTGATGGCTTTTTGAGTTATAGTGAGAGTTTGAAGATTAATCATAACAGCTGCATGAGTATTTGTGGTAACTGCATGAGTCATGTTGACAGTTGTATGAGTCATGGTGATAGCTGTATGTGCAAAGGTAATACAGGCGTAATCGTGATAGCAATATGATTCGTGGGGATAGCTGAATGAGTCATGATGACAGCTAAATGAATCATGATGATAGTTGTATGAGTTATGAAGGCAGCTAAGGGTGACATCTTGATAGCCATTTGATACATGGTAATAACTGTATGATGTTCTATATAATGGGCAATCCTTTGGAAGCAAGGGCTCCAATACGGAACCGAAACCCGTAGTGTACAAGTTTTTTCTGGGACAGACTAGCTAGTCTCCATAATTAGGCCTAGCCAGTGACCCTCAACTATTCTCAAATTTTCGCAGTGGAATCAATGATCCAAAATGACTTGAAAATATAACCCACGCTATGATCAAGGGCAGGGAGACGTTTGACGGCCGCCACACATTCCCTAAATACAAGCTGTGGTGAAGTCATATATAATAATCCTTTGGAAGCAAGGACTACAACACGGAACAGAAAATCATAGTGTACAGGGTTATCTGGGCTATGTGATTCTTGTGATAGTCATTGTGACAACTGTATTGGTCTTGTGACAGCTTTATACGTCATAGGGACAGCTGTATGAATCATAGTGGCAGCTTTATGAGTCATGGTGATAACTTTAGGAGTCAATGTGCGAGCTGTGTGAGTTGTGGTGATGGCTGTATAAGTCATATTAACACCAGTATGAGTAATGGGAATAGCTATAGGAGTAATGTTGGAAGCTGTTTAAGTCCTGGTAATAGCTACCAGAGCCATGACAATAAATGAATGTGTCCCTGTGGTAGTGATACATACATGTACCAGTCGTAGTGATTGCTGTAGTCGTCGCGGTGGCAGCGGTTTAAGTCATGGTGACAGCTCTGTGTGTGTGTGTGTGTGTGTGCGTGCGTGCGTGCTGGGGCATGTTTCATCCCACCAACAGCTAAGATCATATAGAAACGGGACCTCGGTTTAAAGATTTATCCGAAAGTCTGCAGAATAAAAAGCTGAAAGGTTGCCTTTGGAAATTAAGAACACATACAAAAACGAAAATCGGAGACTCGGTTTTATTGAGTCTCTTCATACACAGCAATATAGTTTGCAAGGCTGCATACGCCTCCTACCACCGGCTTAAGCGATATTCGATTTTCAAACGCAATGATCCCAGAGGCTAAGAAAATATAATCTGCACTATGATGAAGGACGGGGAGACTTTTTACGGCCGCCACACGGCACTTAACACCAGCTGCAGTGAGGTAAGGGTTGCCTTTGGAAACAAATCAAATAAAAGTACGAAAATCGGAGACTCGGTTTTATTGAGTACCTTCAGAAACAGCAATATAGTTTGCAAGGCGTATAATCCCAAAGGAAAAGGAAATATAATCTGCACTAAGAAAATATGATCAGCCCAAATCGAACCCAAGATACCTGGTTTCTAAGACGAGTAGCTTAACCGCTACACCCGCGGAGGCTTTAATGGTGGTGACAGCTGAATGAGTCATGGTGATAACATTGTAAGTCATGGGGCTAGCTGTATTAGTCATGGGGACAGTTGTGTGTGCAATGGTGAGAGCTATGCGAGTCATGCTGATAGCTGTATGCGTCATGATGACAGCTGTATGTGTCATGGCGACCGCTGTGTGAGACATGATGACACCTGAAGTAGTCATGGTGACAGTTGTAGGAGTCGTGAGGACAGCAGCTGTGTGCATCATGTTGATATGGGCAGCTGTATGACCAATGGTTACAGCTGCACGAATCATAGTGACAGTACATGAGATGAAATGGCTGATGAAAGTGTTATGGGTCTTGGTGATAGCTGTATTTGAAATTAAGATATCGTTATAGTCATGCTGGTAACTGTATGAATCATGGTGATGGTTGGAGAAGTCGTGGTGGTAGCTGCGTGAGTCACGGTTACAGCTGTATGAGTCATCTTAATAGCAGTATGAGTTATGGTAATAGCTACAAGAATCATGGTGATAGATGTATGCGTGACTGCGATAGCTGTATTAGTCTTTCCTTTGTTGATCTGAATAGAGGTTTACGGGGCTTGCTGTATTAGTCATAGTGATAGCTATATTGATCATGGTGGTCACAAAATGAGTCATTGTGACAGCTGTTTGATTCATGCTGATAGCTGTATGAGGCGTGAAGACAGCTTTAGGCATACTCATGTTATTCAATCATGTTATTCAATGCATCAGGCATAGTGTAAGCTTTATGGCACCTGACGAAATATAAGCGATGCTTATAGCTGTATGAGCACGGAGTGATGGCTGTATGAGTAACGGAGATAGCTGCATGAACCAAGATGACAGTTGTATTCATAATGGTGATAGCTGTAGTGATAACGGTTAGAGCTGCATGAATTATGGTGACAGTTGTAAGCGTCACGGTGAAATCTGTTGTCATGGTGATAGCTGTGTAAGCCATGCTGACAGCCGTATGAGCCATTTTGAAAGGTGTATTAATTATATTGACAGCTGTAGTAGTCATACTGAAGACAGCATTTGCCATGATGACAGATGTGTGAGTCATGGTATGATTGATGTTAACAGCTGAACTGGAAATGGTGACAGCTGTATTGGTCATGGCAATAGCTTTAAAAGTCAAGGTGACATCTAAATGTTTAATAGCGGTATATGTATGTGTCTTAGTGAAAGATTAAAAAGGCGTGCTGATGGATATCAGAGTCATGGTAAAAGCTGTATGAGTTACGGTAATAGCTGTATGTGTCGTGGTGGCAGCTGTATGAGTCATGTTGACAGCTGTATGAGTCATCGTGATGGCTGTTATAGTCATTATATGACTCGTTTTGGCAGCTGTATTAGTTATAGTGATCGCTGTATTAGACATGATAAAAGCTATATTAGTCTTGGTGAGAGGGATGCGAGCAATGGTGATAGCTGTATGAGTCATGGTGACAGCTATAAGTGTCATGTGTACCATTGTAAGAGTCATGGTGACACCTGAAGTAATGATGGTGACAGCTGTAGAAGTCGTAAAGAAAGCCGTGTGAGTCATGTTGACAGGCTTATAAGCGATGTTGATTGCTACATGAACAATGGTTACAGCTGCATAATTTATGCCAATAGCTACAGGAGATATGACTGTTGAAAACGAAATAAGTTTTGATGGCAGCTATATATGAAATTAAGATATCCGAGTCATTTTGGGCGCCGTATGATTCGTCTAGAAGTCGTGCTGATAGCTGTATGAGTCATGATAACAGCTGTATGTGTCGTGGCGACCGCTGTATGAGACATGATGACATCTGAAGAAGTCATGGTGGTAGCTGTAGGAGTCATGAGGAAAGCTATGTGAGTCATATTGATATGGACAGCTGTATGAGCAATGGTTCATAGTGACAATACTGGAGATATGGCTGATGAAAGCGCTATGGGTCGTGGTGACAGTTGTATGTGAATTAAGATATCTGTATGAATCGTGGTGGTAGCTGTATGATTCATGGTGATAGTTATAGATGTCGTGGTGATAGCTGTGTGAGTCCTAGGGACAGCTGTATGAGTCATCTTAATACGAGGGTAGGCTGGGAAGTTCTGAGCCTGACCAAGAAGCAGGCATCGAACAGCCATGAAATTTTGTATTCATTAAATCCAAACCTTTATTTCTTGATTTGACTCAAATGAGTTCAAGTTTACCTGCAATAACGTAGAAATTCTAGACTTTGAAAATTGATACTAACACGTTTTTGAGAAAATGGACAAAATCTGGCATCGTGGTGTCATCAAGTACCTCCATAAAAAGGGGTTAGCTCCTAAGGACATTCATACCAATATGGTTGCTACATTAGGGAATGATGCTCCTTCGTATGCAACCGTAAAAAGGTGGGCAGGAAATTTTAAGATGGGCAAGGACAGCCTTGAAGATGATGACCGGTGTGGACGACCCACGACGGCAACAACTGAGGAAACCATCAGCCAAGAGCACACGGCCGTGATGGATGACAGGCGTTTAACTGTGAATCAGTAAGCTAACAATGTTGGCATCTCCCGTGAACGAGTAGAGAACATTCTACACAGTGAGTTAGGAATGTCGAAGGTTTCCGCCAGATGGGTGCCACGGCTTTTGACGCCTGACCAGACTGAACCTGTCACAAGCCAACTTGGCTATTTTTGAAGCAGACCAAGATGGTTTTCTTGACCGTTTTGTCACTCAGGATGAGTGTTGGGTTCATCACTTTGAGTCAAAGACCAAAAGACAATCCATGCAATGGAAGCACCCTGGCTCACCCCCTCCAAAGAAGGCAAAGGTCGTCTCCTCTGCAGGGAAGGTGATGACATCGGTGTTCTGGGATGCCAAGCGTATAATATTCATTGATTACATTCAAAAGGGCAGACCAATTAATGGGGAGTATTATGCAGATCTGCTAAAACAAATGCGAAAAGCAATTAAGGCTAAACGACCCGGAAAATTGACAAAAGTGGTCTAGTTCCATCAGGACAATGCGCCTGCTCAGAAATCGGTTGTCGCAATGGCTGCTGTGCATGACTGTGGCTTCACACTTGTCGATCACCCTCCGTATTCACCTGATCTAGCTCCATCAGATTATTTTCTGTTTCCAAACATGAAAACGCACTTGGCTGGGCATTATTATCGGTCAGACGAGGAGGTGATAGCTACTGTGGAGGAGTTTTTCAGGGACCAAGATGAGACCTTCTATTCCACTGGGATCCAAGGACTCCAGCATCGCTGGAGGAAGTGTGTGGATAGGAAGGGAGACTATGTTGAAAAATAAGGCACTTTCAGCATGAACAAACCATTGGATCTTGGTCAGGCTCAGAACTTTTTAGCCTACCCTCGTAGCTGTATGAGTTACGGTAATAGCTACAACCCTCATGGTGATAGCTGTATGAGTGATTGAGATAGCTGTATTGGTTTTTTGTTTGTTTGTTTGAATAGAGGTTTTAACGTCCCCGTCAACACTATTTAGGTCATTTTCGAGACGTTGCTTTCAATTTTGTGGGCCTTTACCCGACATTGAGATGAAATGAAATCGCATGCCCTGCCGCCCTATGAAACCAAAAGGTTTATATGCATGAACGGTCCGACTCGCACCACTTTGCCTGAACAGGCTTAGACCTATGCTGTATACTAGTACTCGAGTGCGGTCGGTTTCAGCTATGCGTGGAAACACTTTGCATCTTAATTTAATTCTCCAAGTCCCGATGGGCTGGAGCTTGCTGTATTGGTGATGGTGATAGCTATATGGCTCATGGTGGTCACTGAATGAGTGATTGTGACAGCTGTTCGAGTCATCCTGATAGCTGTATGAGGCATGAAGACAGCTTTAGACATAGTCATCTGGTTCATTGTTACAGCTGTATTAGACATAGTGTTTGCAGTATGAACCCTGTCGACAGCAATATGTGCGAAGCTTTAAGCTGTATGAGCACAGAGTGATAGCTGTATGAGTCACGGAGATAGCTGTACGAGCTGTGGTGACAGCTGTATTCGTCATGGTGATAGCTGTCGGGATCACGATTAGAGCTGCATGAATTTTGGTGACAGTTGTAAGAGTCTCTGTGAAAGCTGTAAGCATTGGCGATAGCTGTATAAGCCATACTGACGGTCGTATAAGCCATTTTTAAAGATGCATTAGTCATATTGATAGCTGTAGTAGTTATACTGACAACAGCAGTAGTCATGATGATAGATTAGTGAGTCATGGTGACAGCTGTATGAGTAGTGTTAACAGCTGTATTGGTCATGGTTACAGTCGCTTAGGTCATGATGATAGCTATAAAAGTCAAGGTAACACCTGAATGAGTAAAGGTGGTAGCTATATGTGTCTTGGTGAAAGCTTTAAAAGTCGTGCTGATAGATATCCGAGCCATGGTAATAGCTGCATGAGTTATGGTAATAGCTGTTTGTGTCGTGTTGACATCTGTATGAGTTATCGTGATGGCTGTATTAGTCATGATATGGATCGTCGTGGCAGCTGTATTACTTATTGTGATCGCTGTATTAGACATGATGAAAGCTATATAAGTCCTAGTGGAAGGGATGCGAGTCATGGTGGTAGCTCTATGAGTCATGGTGACAAGGTGTCATGGTTATCTTCGTAAGATTCATGCTCACACCTGAAGTAGTGATTGTGAGAGCTATAGAAGTCGTAAAGAAAGCTGTGTGAGTCATGTTGACAGCCTTATAGGTGATGGTGACAGCTGTATAAACAATGGTTAGAGCTGTAAAATCCATGCTGATAGTTATAGGAGATATGACTGTTGAAAAGGGAATAAGTCTTGGTGGCAGCTGTATATGAAATTAAGATATCAAAGACATTGTGGGCGCTGTATGATTCATGGTGATGGCTATAGAAGTCGTGGTGATAACTGTATGCGTTATGGTGACAGTTGTGTGAGTGTCCTAATTGCTGTATGAGTCATTGCAATAGCTACAGAAGACATAGTGTATGAGAGACTTTGTGACAGCTGTATGGGTCATTGTGATAGCTATATGAGCTTTGGAGACAGCTGTAGGTGTCAAGTGAAGGCTCAATGACCAATGGCGGCAGCTATATGAGTCATGCATATAGCTGTATGAGACATACTTATGGCTGTAAGAGTCACGGAGACAGATGTATGTGCAAGGGTGACAGCTGCTTTCGTCACGGTGATAGCTGTAGGAATCACGCTTAGAGATACATGAATCATGATGACAGTTATATGAGCCATTGTGATAGCTTTGGGATTCATGGTGAATTCGGTAGGAATGAAGGTATTAACTGTGTGAGTCATCTTGATAATTCTATTATTTATAAATGAAATACTGAATGCAATATCAGTGGTATCACACACTGCAAAGCATACATGGCATACACTATATATATGAAATAATAGCATAGTAAATCAGTGACATGTGTATGTGCAACTAATTAGCACAGAAAGACTTTTTAAACTACAATGGGCCAAAGTAGCACAAAGTTGTAAATATTATATGTAAATATTACCACAGTTTTTTTTTAACATTTCAATTAAAATAGTACTGTTGCTCTTCTGGGACATTTATATTTTACAAACATATACTGAGAGGCAAAAGTAAGTATACAGGTTACTGAACGCTGATTTGCGTTCCAATGTCTCCCTCTATACATACATATGTGGCATCATAAATAAGAACAACCACTTCTGCGTGATTTGCAGCAGTTTCCGTTAAAATTGATTAAAGGATAATGAAATTTCGTCACTTGAAATGGACAGGGGGCTCTCATCCAATATTTTGTCTTGAGTAGTTTCCCTTTAAACATGTGTTTCGAATAAGTGTTATTCAATAAATGATTTTTTTCTGCAACAGATTCAAAGAAGGGGAACTGATTGGCAAGAATATATCCCATATTTAAATTAAACACAAGGTAAAATGCAACATTTTTTGTCAAAGAAAATGTCATTTTCGCCTTTTACGTTCTTCCTTTGATTAAATGCTTTATGTTACTTTGGGATTTGTTTGTACAGGTGATTAACTTTTCTTTGAGTAATTTTCGAGGCATCACTATGGAGTAAGTATAAAAATGCCGAGGAAAATAAAAATTATGTGAAAGTTTCAAATGAATATCTTACACGATTTGAAAAAAAGACTCATTTCATTCACTATGATTTTAATTGAAAGGGAGATAATCCGGAACAGGCAGAAATTACAATTGAGTTTGAAGCTGTTTGTTTGGGTTTAATGGCAAAGTAATGATGGCGTCTTATCGATGAACGTTCGCACATGACTTTTGCGATGCGCATAAGTTTGAATGTCATGTACAACACGAGATTTTGTTGGAAATATTGATTATCAATTAAGGGCAATAACTCCATCATGGATGACTGCAACAGGAAAAGAATTGGACTTCTACTAACTTAGACGTTTGGGAAAAACGGACATAGGCATATTTTATGACAGACAGCAATATAAGACCCGGTATTCCAAATCAAAAACTGTTTACTTTTTATTGCCTCTGAGTATATTTAAAATAATACCTATATGAATCCTAGTGATAGATTTATTAGTCATCGTCATAGATGTATGAGTCATACTGACAGCTGTTGCAGTCATGGTGACAGTTGTAGTAGTCATGGTGGCAGCTGTAGGAGTCATGATGATAGCTGTGTGAGTCATGATGACAGGTGTAAAAGTGATATTAACAGCTATATTGGTCATGATGACAGCTGTATAGGTCATGGCGGTAGTTATAGATGTCATGTTAACAGCTGTACAAGTCATGACAGTAGCAATAAGAGCCTTGGTAAAAGCTACAGAAGTCGTGCTGATAGATATAGGCGTCATGGTGACAGATGTATGGTTATAGCTATGTAGGTCATGGTGACAACTGCATGAGTCAGCTGTATGAGCCATCATGATAGCTGTATAAGTAATGTTATGAGTCTTCGTTAGAGCTGTATTAGTCGATGTGATAGCTGTATTAGTCACGGTTATAGCTATATGATAAGTAATTGTGAAAGCTTTATGAGTCATTGTGTCAACTGTATAAGCCATGGTACCAGCTGAATGCATCATCGTGACAGCCGTATGAGCTAAGATGACTGCTGTTTGATTTACGGTGTTGTATAATGGTAGTAGTCATTAGCTTCATGGGTTTTGCTGACAACTGTTTGAGGCGTCGTCACAGCTGTAGGAGCCATGCCGTCTGCAACTCGTGACAACATGATGCGTCATGGTTACAGAAGTACGAGTCATCGTGACAGCTGTATTGGTCACTGTGACAGTTGTGTGAGTCATAGCATGGGTAAACGAGTCAAAGTGACAAGGAGTGATATGTGATAGAGTCATGATGACAGGTGTATGAGTCATAATGATAGTTGTGTGTGCTAGTGATAGCCGTATGAGTCATCATGACATGTGTATGGGGCGAGGTGATACCTGTATATTTCACGGTGACAGCTAAATCAGTCATAGTGATAGCTGTATGCATCATGGTAGTGGTAGTCATGGTCATGGCTGTATATGAGTCGTGATTTGTGACAGATGTATTAGCCATCATGTCATGCAGCTGTATGAATCATCGCGACAGCTGTTCGAGCCATGATACATGCCGATAGCTGTATGAAGCATGTTGATATCTGTATATGAGTCATGGTTAAAGCTGTACGGATCATGGTGACTGCTGTGTGTGCCATGTTAACTGTTCTATGAGTTATGGTGACAGCTGAAAGGCATCGTGACAGTCCTATGAGTCGTCGTGACAGGTATATGAACAATGGTTACAGTCGCATAATTCATGCTGAGAGCTATAGGATATACATGTATGACTGTTGCAAACGGAATATATCTTGGTGCCAGTTGTATTTGAAATTAAGATATCCGAGTCATTGTGGGCGCTGTATGATTCCTGGTGATAGCTGTAGATGTCGTCCTGATAGCTGAATGAATTATGGTGACAGCTGTGTGAGTGATCAAATTGCTGTATGAGTCAATGCAATAGCTACAGGATACATGGTGGTAGATGTTTGCTGTATTCATGGTGATAGCTGAATAGGCCATGGCAATCGCTTTATTTAGTAATGGTGGCAGCAATATGAGTCGTGGTGATTGCTGTAAGAACCACAGAGACAGCTGGAAGAGCCATGATAATAGCTATATGAGTTATGCTGGCAGCACTATGATAGTGTTGTCAGCATACGTCATGGCGATAGCTGTTTGAGTGATGATGACGGCTTAATCAGTCACGCTGGCAGCAGTTCGAGTCATGATGATAGTTGTATGAGTCATGGAGACAGTTGTATGAGCCATGGTTACAACTGTATTAGTCATATTTGCAGCTCTATGGGTCATTGCGACAGCTGTATGGACCTTGGAGACAGCTGTAGGTGTCACGGTGAATGCTCAATGACCCATGACGACAGCTATATGTATGAGTCATGCTTATAGCCGTACGAGACATACTGATGGTTGTATGAATCAGGGAGACAGATGTATGTGCCTTGATGACAGCTGCTTTCCTCAAGGTGATAGTTGTAGGAATCACGCTTAGAGATGCGTGAATCATGATGACAGTTATATGAGCCATTGTGATAGCTGTGAGATTCATTGTTAAAGCTGTAGGAATGTAGGTATTAGCTGTGTGTCATGTTGATAGTTTTATCATTTATCAATGAAATACTGATTTACGGTGTCGTATAATTCATCTCTGTAGTTTTTTTATTTGTATGTTCTCGGAGATGTTACACTGATGAGTTAGGAAGCCTTCATGTGGACTAAACAAAATTAGTGTATACCGCGACAGAGGTAAGGGCGAGGATTATGGCCATGTAAAATCGGTTAAAGCCCCCCCCCCCCCCCCCCCCCAGTGGAATTCTTTCCACTTCCACTGATCGTTCCAAGGCGGTTCTTCTGTGGCGGTTTATTTATGTTGTTGTTTGTTACTAACTGTGTGTATCACTTGTGTCTTTTTATTTTAGATGGCCATTTGGCCATTTTGTGGGAAAGTAACTGTCCTTATGGCCTTCCTTTGTTTAGGTTTCCACTTTTGTCTGGTCGCTTCATGTTTGTGTTTCTTTCCCTTTGTTATCTTTGGTGGGTGGAGTAAGTTAATTGTATCGATTCCTGATCTTTGTTTTACTTCTACTTTACAATATCAGTGGTACCATACATTGCAAAGCATATATGACACACACAATATATATGAAAAATAACAGGACTCTTGCATTATCAGGGGTAGTACTAGGAAGATAAATGAATATGGGGTACCGAATTACTATTTAATACAATTGGGAGATATCTATAATTTTACTCTAGGTATCTATATATCAAATTATAATTAACATTATTTTTAATATTTTGGTACCATAAAATGTAATCATTGATATGTAATATATATTTCTTGATGTCTATAAATTTGTTTAATGATATCCATTATTCCTTTACATATAACGATATCTAAAATCCAATTATAGATACCATTTAAAAGCTGGATAATAGATATCACAGATTTGAATAATGGATATCAAAAAATATATTAAGGATATCAATAAATGTAATTATTGATATCCTGATATGTTCATCCATATTTGATATCTATATATTGAAAAAAAGATATCTATAACTTGAATTATAGATATCCCTTAACTCATTATGGATAAAATGAAATAAATAATACATATCTAATATTATTTATAGATATATAATAATATTTGTTGATATCCTATATTTTTATTACAGACATTTATATATCAATTTGTAGATATTTATAAATCAAATTATAGATATCTATAAATCAAATTATAGACATTTATAATTAAAATTATTGATATTGGATATTTATTATTTATTTCATGATATCTATAATATGTAAAGGGTTATCAATAATTCCAATTGTAGATATCTTTTACTTGATATATAGATACCAAAGATTGAAGAGCATTTGAGGATAACAATATTTTCATCTATTGATGTCAATAATGTATTTTATGATATCCATTATTGAAAATTGTGATATCCATAATTCAGCCTTTTAAATGATTTCTATAATTTGATTTTAGATATTTATATATGCAAAGAAATAATTAATATCATAAAACAAATATATTAATATCAAGAAATATATATAACATATCTTTGATTTCATTTTATGATATCAAAAAATACAGATAATTATAGATATCAATAATGTTAATTGTACATATCTGTAATTTGTTTTAATAATATTTATAATTTGATTTATAGATATCTGTAATTAAATATAGGATATCAATAATTATTATTAACTATCTATTAATAATATTAGATATCTATTATTTATTTTATGATATTTGAAATATGTTTAAGGATATCTATAATTCAAATTATAGATATCTATTATTCTATATATAGATAGCAAATATAGAAGAACATTTTAGGATATCATAAATATCATTTATTGATATCCATAAAATATTTTCTGACATTCATATCTAAAAATAATATTAGATATCTATTATATATTTTATGATATCTAAAATATGTTAAGACATATCAATAATTCAGTTATAGATATCTTTTATTCGATATATAGATATCAAATATTGAAGAACATTTGAGGATATCGATAATTACATTTATTGATATCGAAAATATATTTTCTGCTATCAATTACTGAAAATTGTGATATCTATAATTCAGCCTTTGAAATGATAACTATAATTGGATTTTTTTGGGATATCTATATATGCAATGGAATAATTGATATCATAAAATAAATTTATAGATATCAAGAAATATATTTTACATATCATTGGTTACCTTTTTTATGATATCAAAAAATATCGATAATTACAGATATAAAAAATGTTACTCTTAGTTATCTATAATTTGACTAAAAGATATCTTGGTAGGTCAGTCAGATGCAGGTCTGACTGGTGATCAGAAGGACACGTGTTCGATTCCTGTTGGAGTCGGCACCATTCCTTTCTATCTTTTCTATTTTCATTTTCTCCCTTCTGCTGATTCAAGAAGGGCAGTTGTCAGTTTCTGTGAAAGAATGTGCACTGTATTAGTTAACCGCTAATGTATAAGCTTGCCAAGGAAAAGTGTGGATAAGTTAACTGACCGATTCAAAAAGGTCCTAAATGGGGATGCCTGGGCCTTTAAACTCCAATACAAGCAAATGACTAAATCTTGAAATTCAATTAAATAGTAAAACAGCACCTCATAAATGAAGGTAGGTAAGTATTTGTTGAAGGATACTTTGTTTGTCGCAAAGAGCTTATGAATGCAACGTTGCTACACAATGGCAAGCCATTTTACTATTTATTATGGAATGTAGATATCTTATTTATTATATAAGATATCTTATTTATTATATAAGATATCTAATAAAGGATATAAGATACCTTATATCCTAAAGTAGATATCTTATATCCTATATGATATATCTTATTTAATTCAGCAATGCAGATATCTGATATGATATACAAGTTATCTTATATCTTAAATAAGATATCTAATATAACATAGATATCTTATATAAATAAGATATCTGATTGTCTTAATACTAAAACATATAAGATATCTTATATGCTATATAAGATATCTAATATACTAAATAAGATATCTAATATAGCATATAAGATATCTTGCATAACATATCAGATATCTTATATATTATATAAGATATCTTATTTATATTGGTATATAAGATATCTTAATTGGTATATCAGATATCTTATTCAACATATAAGATATCTTATAAAGTGTATAAGATATCTTATTTAACATATGATATATAAAGCGTATAAGATATCTTATTTAACATATGATATCTAATATACGTTTGATAAATAAGATATCTTAATCAACATATAAGACATCTATGTAAATTCGAAAGAAATAACAAATAATAGTCGCTCCCTCTCGTACCTATATGCACAAAAGACTGCTACACAGACAGAGAACTGGAGAAAATTGATTATTTATGCATTCTTGAAGTGTGGGTTTCCCAAACAGGTGCGATACATCTGTTTTTTTTTTTTTTTTTTTAAGGGAGAGAGAGAGAGAGGGGGGGGGGGGAGAGAGATATATAGATAATAAATCCAGCTTGCTTTTGTTTGTATAATTTAATAATCCTCCCTTACAAAAATTCTTCAGATAGTAGAAGTCTTAATTGAACTTCAAACTCTGAGTTATGCCAAGCGCTGCTGGCTGCATGTATTTTGAAGAAAAAAAAAACAAAGCCTCTCACCAGACTTTGCATATATTCAGCATGGTTTCTGCCTCTACTTTTCGCATAATTAGTTCAATATTTCTTTGTCCCTTTTATCCCTTTTTACCAAATCGAATCATCCTCCTTAAATATGGCAGGAGTCCATTTTGAATATTAGGTATGACAGGTTGTGTATTCTGAAAATTGTTGAACGTTTTGCAAATAGTGTAGGCCCTGATCTGATCTGGGCCTGCACTGTTTGCAAGGGGTTCTGGCACAAAATGGGTAATGGAATGTTAGGCATAAATGGGGGTAGTCATTTCCAGATATGCTTTTGGCAGTTTGGGGTAGACTTCATTATGTTTTTGGTAAAATATATTAGATATCTTATTTGTCAAATAAGATATCTTATATATTTAGGTAAATAAGATATCTTATATATTATATAAGATATCTTATATGTTGTATAAGATATCTAATATATCAAATAAGATATCTGATATAGGATTTAAGATATCTTATTCACTGGAATATATAAGATATCTGATATGCTAAATAAGATATCTAATATACCAAATAAGCAAATAAGATATCTAATATAACATATAAGATATCTTATAAAATTTATATGATATCTTATGTATCATATAAGATATCCTATTTCCATCTTTAAATAATATATCTTGTATAATAAATAAGATCTTATATAATAAATAAGATATCTTAAGATATCAATAAGAGATCTGATCTGGGCCTGCACTGTTTGCAAGGGGTTCTGGCACAAAATGGGTAATGGAATGTTAGGCATAAATGGGGGTAGTCATTTCCAGATATGCTTTTGGCAGTTTGGGGTAGACTTCATTATGTTTTTTGGTAAAATATATTAGATATCTTATTTGTCAAATAAGATATCTTATATATTTAGGTAAATAAGATATCTTATATATTATATAAGATATCTTATATGTTGTATAAGATATCTAATATATCAAATAAGATATCTGATATAGGATTTAAGATATCTTATTCACTGGAATATATAAGATATCTGATATGCTAAATAAGATATCTAATATACCAAATAAGATATCTAATATAACATATACGATATCTTATATAATATATCAGATATCTTATGTATCATATAAGATATCCTATTTCCATCTTTAAATAATATATCTTGTATAATAAATAAGATCTTATATAATAAATAAGATATCTTAAGATATCAATAAGAGATCTGATCTGGGCCTGCACTGTTTGCAAGGGGTTCTGGCACAAAATGGGTAATGGAATGTTAGGCATAAATGGGGGTAGTCATTTCCAGATATGCTTTTGGCAGTTTGGGGTAGACTTCATTATGTTTTTTGGTAAAATATATTAGATATCTTATTTGTCAAATAAGATATCTTATATATTTAGGTAAATAAGATATCTTATATATTATATAAGATATCTTATATGTTGTATAAGATATCTAATCTATCAAATAAGATATCTGATATAGGATTTAAGATATCTTATTCACTGGAATATATAAGATATCTGATATGCTAAATAAGATATCTAATATACCAAATAAGATATCTAATATAAAATATAAGATATCTTATATAATATATCAGATATCTTATGTATCATATAAGATATCCTATTTCCATCTTTAAATAATATATCTTGTATAATAAATAAGATCTTATATAATAAATAAGATATCTTATACAATATATAAGATATCTGATATGCTACAAAAGATATCTCATATGCTATACTAGCTATCTTATTTAGTATATAAGCTATCTTATACATTTTGTAAATAAGATATCTTATATCCTTTATTAGATATCTCATATCCTATATAAGATATCTAATATAATAAATAAGATATCTAATAAAGCATACACGATATCTTATATGACATATCAGATATCTTATATATAAAGATATCTTATATATTATATAAGATATCTTATATGCTATATAAGATATCTTATATAATAAATAAGATATAAAGATGTCTCATATATTATATAAGATATCTTATATGCTATATAAGATATCTTATATAATAATTAAGATATCTAATATAATATATATCTTCTATGATAAATTAGATATCTACATTCCATAATAAATAGTAAAAAGGCTTGCCATACTTCCCAGTCACCACGGCAGCCCCCGCCCATACGGGCTTGAAGAAATATATGGGCTGCATGATGCTTCCAGGCAGAGCTGAATCCGGCCCGCACACTAGTACTGGTAAACCGCTTAGAGGATCTAAGCCTGTCCAGGAACCGCAGTGCGAGGCGGACTGTCCATGCTAATAAACCCTATTGGTTTCATTGGGTGACACGACTTGAGATGTCATTTCATCTCAATGTCGACTAAAAGTCCAACAAAATTGAAAGCAACGTCTCCAAAATGACCTTTACAGTGTTGACTGGGACGTTAAACCTCAAATAAAACAAAAACCAGTTACCACGGAGCTTCCCAGTCACATTTGCCGCACTAGTACCATGACGAATTTATGGACAATTTTCTCTCCAGCGGACAATTCAATTGACAGAGGATGTATAAATACAAATTATGGCCCCAATTATACCATATGCAAGAATTAACATATGACACAATCTTATTCTAGTGTGTGAGGATTCTGATAATTAATTATTACCCATATATTCTCATGTGAACAAATTACTCGGTGTCAATAAAGGCCGTCAGTAAATCGAAAGTAGGAAATCAGGCTGGAAATGCAAAACGTGGAGCCAGCACTCCAGTCGGCGCATGCGTATTGCATGGTGACTTGCATGGTTACTGATTCCAATAACCATCTCCGTACATACCTCAAAGAGTACAGTACGAAATCTAAAAAGGAGATTCATGGCGGCCTGCAAAATATTTGGGACGAAAGTAAAGTAAACCTTGACATTGAGAGACCTAGCTACACCAATCTCAATCGTCTTGTGTCGCAAATTACAATATACATCTATTGAAAAAAAAAAACACTAAAAATGATAATTTTCAGACAAAAGTTCTGTTATTGTCCATATTTCTGCTCCAAATATAGATTGTTGGAACTCGTTAGAACCGCCTTGCTGAGGCGGTTCTAACGAGTACCCACAATCTTTGATTTGAACAGAAATAAGTAAAATAATGTATACCCAAGCAAACCCCATTTTTACTGTTAAAAATGGGTGTAAGAAGGTCAAACTATATAGGTGTGTTTTCGTGATGTTTGATTGTAGGCCCCTATTTGTAAAATTTTGACCTGAATCATGTGTTGGGTTTGGCAAACAGTGTAGACTCAGACCAGACGCCAAAGGACGCGGCGTCTGATCAGGGTCTACATTGTTTGGTGTAAACAAATTTTATTTGAAGCAAATATCAAATTACAATCACACATAAGACATGGTGAATGGGATCGATCTGACTATATAAGCTATGGACCTTTTGAGTATACATTAACGAACGAACGGGAGAGAGAGAGAGATCGAGATCGAGAGAGAGAGATCGAGAGAGAGAGAGAGAGAGAGAGAGAGAGAAGAGAGAGAGATGAGAGAGAGAGAGAGAGAGAGAGAGATGAGAGAGAGAGAGAGAGAGAGAGAGAGAGAGAGAAAGAGAGAGAGAGAAAGAGAGAGAGAATGGCCAATTTTCAAAATTTATTTAGAATGCTGCGTCTGATCAAGGTCTACGCTGTTTGGTTACTGTATAGTAATTTAAGGGTTAGATGGAAACAGTCCAAGTCCTCGTTCAAGAATTTTTTTCCATTACAATGCTGTCAGTGCTTGATTGTCATCTGTGATCAAAACAAAAGCATTGCAAACATGTTTTTTCCTTTTGGCCAATCGACCCAAATTAGGGTTATATTTCAACTGCCCACCTGTAGTGAAGCGTGACACCTGTAGTGAAGCGTGACACATGCAGCTTGATAATCGGTGCACTTGCCTCTGATGCTAGAGGTCCCGGTTCGAGTCCAGGCAGCGGCTATATAATTTTGGTGACCAGATATGCACAAGTGGCATCATTTGCAGGAAAGCATGCCATAAAGTGGACCATCGTTTGGATCGTTACGTTAACTGGAGACCCCTGTGCCGGTTAAATATATCTATCGTAATTTCTTTCCACCCGCCCATCGGGGCTTGAAAAAATAGATGGGCTGCATGATGCTTCCATGATATTTTTCTTATTTATACTGCATTCATAGGTTGTGGGTGCTCGTTAGAACCACCTCATTGAGGCGGTTCTAACGAGTACCCACAACTTATGTCTTGGAGCAAAATAAGAAAAATTATCTATACCCCCGTAAACCCCAGTTTTCTCTATATAAAGTGGGATTTAGGGGGGTGTTCATTTCACGGACTTGTTCACGTGATGTTCATGATCTCCCCGGACCTAGCGGGTATTGAACCCGTGATCTCCTGATTAAATGTCAGTCGGGCATCCGACTTGGATCAGCATCACAAAATTGTATGGACTGTGATGTTGTTTGTTTGTTTGTTTGTATTGGAGTTTAACGGCCCAGTCAACACTAATTTAGGTTATTTATGAGCCGTCAGTTTACCTATCCTCGCTTGTCCCAGGCAGTCTCCTACGTAAGCAGATAACCAGTATGGTGCACATTCTTTCGCCAGAAACTGACAACTGCCCTTCTTGAATCAGCGGAAAGGAGAGATTGACCGT